>CM061056.1:24218401-24818401 GCA_030762865.1 Paraleonurus japonicus
TTATTTAATTATTGTTACGTATGAGCGGACCGTCTGGATCGAGGGGACGATCCTGGATCTAGAGGAGATGGGTCGAGTGGACAGATGGCAGGTCCGAGGGTCGAGGTGGCAGTGGTACCAGTACGACCCTTTATTCAGGAGGAGGGGGCGACGAGGCTGTCGGCCCCGAGGCCTATGAGGACCATCATCCAGCTCCGGCTCCAGCTCCCGGTGGGGAGGGTCCTGGATATATGGATCTACGAGGGCACGTAAGTTAAATACTTGTGAATAATAAATTATGTCATATTTATATGTCTATTAATTTTGTGTGTTTATTCCCTTTTGCAGATTGATGCCATCGAATACGGTATCGAGGATTATTCGGGAGATTATGTCGTCACACATGGAGCCCGGTGCATTCACTTTCCGGATGATATCTCCGACAGTGTGCGGTTATCTTTGGGAGACATTTCGGTACAATATTATATTTTGTTATTCGCTATTTAATTTTGATTAATTTATAAACTTTATCTCGTTGTTAAGTACAATAATATTTTGTTGTGACAGAGACAGACTAGGTGGGACCCTACCTATTTAACTCAACGGAGGTGTATCATTGTTCCTTCGTAGGGCAAGCAAGTAGATACACCGATATCTTTGAACAACGTGAGAACGTTGTGGGTCACCAAGCAGCAGAGGCCTGGATGGGATAACAACGTCTGGGATGGACTGCTCGCTCGATAGAGAAGACGTGAGAGCAAGAAGCTCCCAAAGGTCGCATTTAATCGCATGTCGGAGCTCGGAGGCCGGGAATCTTGGCATCTCCGTCATAGGGGCGGATCCCGTGGATCGGAGTATGCATATGACTATGTAAGTATTTTTTAATGATAGTTCAATATTTTAATTAAACACGTGGTTCTAATTAAATAAATACAGGAGAGGACGCATGGACGGCCCCCACGGATCGGGACATAGTGCGGCATTTCCACGCAACTCCTGAAGGGGAGTATACCTACGGGGCCCTTAGTGACACAATTGTAAGTATTTTCATTTTATATTATGTAATAATTTATAAAAATTATATATATATATATATATATATATATATGTCTATTTTTGTAATCTAAAATTTTAATTGTCGAAATATTCGTACATGAAGTACAAGAGATGGCCTCCCGGATGCCCTCCGAGGTCGAGCTCCGAACCCCATGCCGACTTATCCCAGATCTATGTCCAGAAGGTTGGAAAACAACACGGGAGGGTTCGGGGTCTTGGTCGATTGGGTAAGTCCAGACGCATCCCCTCCGGCTCACTGCTCATCGGATGCTCCTATTGGCGGCACTTACAGCCAAGCCGATGTCGACCGCCCGCTCCAAGAGGAGCGTGAGAGATCGCAGAAACAAATAGAAGATGTGCAGCAACGGTGCGGCGGAGATGGAGCGAAGAGACGCATTTGAGAGCGGAAATGCGTCAATTCCAAGAGTGGATGCGGGGTTACCGGGTTCCTCGGTGGTGGTGGTAATCCACCAAATGGTCCGAGTGGTTCCGATCACTCATCTCGTGGATCTCGGAGGCGCCCGAGTTCATTATATACATTTAAAACTATGAATTTTCTGAATGTTAATTGATTAAGATGATGAATTTTAATTGTTTAAAGTAATTTTCTATAATTCATAAAGAGTGCATATATAAACACATGATAATATAGTTGACAATATATATATATATATATATATATATATATATATATATATAATAATAATAATAATAATAATAACAATTATAGAAATGATAATATATATGTGTGATAATAATAATAACAATAATAATAACAATAATAAATGATAATATGTATATAGTGAATTATAGGATACAATTTAATTGAATATATATACAATATTAACAATTATAAAATAATAATATATATACTAACATTAGTGAATATATAATATACAATTTAATTGAAAATATATGTGTTAATAATAAAAATGATAAAATGAAAATATATGTAGTAAATATATATAATTGAATATATATGTTATAATAACAAAAATTAAAAAATGATATAATTTAATTGAATATATATAGTAGATAATTTAATTAAATATATAGAATACAATTTAATTAAATATATAGTATATATTAAATATATATAATTGAATATATATGTTATAATAATAAAAATTAAAAAATGATATAATTTAATTGAATATATATAGTAGATAATTTAATTAAATATATAGTATACAATTTAATTAAATATATAGTATATATTAAATATATATAATTGAATATATATGTTATAATAATAAAAATTAAAAAAATGATATAATTTAATTGAATATATATAGTAGATAATTTAATTAAATATATAGTATACAATTTAATTAAATATATAGTATATATTAAATATATATAATTGAATATATATGTTATATAATAAAAATTAAAAAAATGATATAATTTAATTGAATATATATAGTAGATAATTTAATTAAATATATAGTATACAATTTAATTAAATATATAGTATACAATTTAATTATAAAGTAAATATATATAAAATATTGAACATAATATGATATTAATATATTTAAAAGCAAAATTATATCGAATGATTAGCTTTGCCCAAACGGTAAAGCGCCAAGGCCCTCTCCTCCATTCGCGCGGAGGTCGCGGGTTCGAATCCTATGTCGAGCGAAAAAAACTCGCTCGAGCTGAGGCCTGCCGCGGCCGAGGCGCGGGTTCGATCCCCCGGCCGCGATTCTTTTTTTCGAAATTGAATTTAGCGAGGGCAAGGCGAGGGGCCCGCCCTCGCCTGGCCCTCGCCAATACCCTCGCCAATTGCCCTCGCCGAGCCCCTCGCTAAATCCCTCGCCAAACCCCCTCGCCAAATCCCCTCGCTAATTCCCTCGCGAAATCCCCCTCGCAAAACCTCGCCAAAACCCCCTCGCTAAATCCTCGCCAAATAAGCCCTCGCTAAAGCCCTCGCTAAACTCGCCGCTAAATCCCTCGGCAATTAGCGAGGGCACCTCCTCGTTAATTAGCGAGGATTTGGCGAGGAAGTGTTTCCCGACAAGGTTTTTGCCGAGGGCTACCTTCCCTCGGTAAAGCCCTCGCTAATCCACTCCCCCTCGTTAATTCCTCGCTAATCCCCTCGCCAAATTCGTTTTTTTGTGGTGAAAACAACATACGCACATAATTTCTTTGACACACAACAGGGGTTGTTTTGTCTCTCTTCCAAAAGTATAATTTGACTTATCTAGTGATTAGATTAATCATCATTGGTTCCTTTTCAAAATCCAATAAAATGTTTATATTTAAAATCCATCCTGAAATTAATAAAATTATTAAAATTGACTTGCAATTGTATTCGCAAGTCAAAAATCATTAATTTTTTTCCGGGCTGAAATCCAGAACATGGGAGTAAATTTTGATACTATAAAAAAAAATAGGTTTATTTTGTTTCGTATACACTATATGCTTACGGTGTTACCACTTTTTTTTTTGAACACCGGTGTTACCACTTTTTAAAAACTTAAAATATCAAATATTTGATAAAAATATCAAGAATCTCATCAAAAGTATAAAGAATTAGGACCAATGATATCATATTAGTTTTTAGGAGTGTCAACAACAAATTAATATTTTTACTATTTAAATTATTCATATTTAATATAAAAATAAAATATTAAATTATTTAAGTTTAAAATATCAAGTTTAAAAAGTAATTTAAAGTATCAATGTATTTAACCTAGAGTATCAAATATTTGACCAAGAGTATAAAAATTGGATGAATTAAATTGAAAAGTGAAACACCGTAAGCTTACAGCCAGTATACAAAACACATAAGATCTTGCTATAAAAATTTCATCTCATCTAAAAGTTCAAATTTATAGAGAGGTGTAAAGTTAATTTATTTATAATAATTTTCCTAGTGCATATGTTTCAATTTTTTTCACTAATAATCAATAGTATTTCATTCTACTGAGAAGTTGAAACTCATGAAAATGAACAAATATACCGTACTAATTTATGAACTGAACAAATTTATGATTAAAGACAAATTATTGTGTAATCAATTTAAGATGGATCTAAATTTAACGTATTATGCGCACAAACACATCATACTTAATCGACAAAGTATTATGTTAATAAGGTTCATGATAATACTGAACATGAAACTGGATCCATTTATATTTGGATTGGGTAATCGGGCCAGATATATGTTTTATGCTTTACCAACTCTTAAATTTGTAAATATGGACAATGATTCATATAACAAACCACTTTCATATAAAACTACTCTACTTAATTTTTGTTGAACCAATTGATGTGTTTTGTCACCTATATAGGCAGTGACGGATTTAAACGGGTATAAGGAGTTACACTTGTACTCCCAAAATTAAAAAATTTTCATCAGGCGAAAAAAATTATTTGTACCCCCAAAAATTTGAGATATATCAACATTTATTAAATAATATTGTATTTATTATTTTTCGTATTTCCAAATTCAAAATTCTGAATCCGCCACTATACGTCTTATCGGAGAATATCTCGTAACTAACCTGTCGAACATGGCGGAAGTCATCCAAAGCCTTGGCGGAGAAGACGTGGAGGGCACAAATTTTCCTTAACAAGCGCCATCGTAGTCCGTACGGCGCAAAAACTAAGTCCTGGTAATTATAAGCCACATATTTAGCGCCGGCGTTGGGCGGCCGACTCGAGAAGTTGGCGTCGTGCACCTTCAAGAATTGCTCTGCCACGCCCGCGGAGGACGCCACCACCACATGCACCAACCCCATCTTCAGGTGGAGCAGAGGCCCGTACAACTGTGCCAAAGCCGCCATCGACTGGTGGGGCTTGGACCCCAGATGCAGAAGGTTTCCGATGATTGGCCAGGACCTCGGCCCTGGCAGTAGAGGCGGTGATTTGACGTAGCGCCACCTCCTCTTGAGGAGGTAATAATAGAGAAGGAAACCTATTATGGAAGTGTATAAAATCAGGGTTAAGATGCTCATTTGGATGATGATAATATCTTTTTCTTGATTTTCTTTAAGATTATAGGTTAATTATGAACCAATTATATATATATATATATATATATATATATATATATACGTATTATTGTATATATGGGGTGGGGGTTAGGGGTGCATGAATGGTAGGTGGGAAATACCAAGTAGGTGAGTAATTGAAGATTGGAAGGGTGATTGTGCATGATATATGATACATGCATGCAAGATGCATTAGGTAATTTGATATATCAATTCGTTTTATTCTAGTCAAAACGTCTCTTTTATTAACATAAATGGAATAAATTGGTTTTTTTTTTTTTTTTTCTAAAAGAGAACGAGTGTATATCAAAATTGTTTTAGGGATAATATATTAATGTCAATATGAAGATTAAAAGATAAATATCTTTGTTTTTCTAGTTATTATTTAATCATACTTGAGGCAAAATTATATGTAAACCAATTTTGTAGTGCAATTAATTAGTATTTTATGTGTATTTTTAAATAATATTATTTATTTAACTAAGACGTATAATTTGTTAAGAAAACTAACATCATACAAACTCCATAACCGAAGAAGCCCAACATCCATTCAAAATTTGTTTTTTTTTTTTTTTTTCATAACTCTAAGATACAATTTTATAAGCCTTAAGACTCTAAGATACAATTTTTTTGTAAATTATTTGTAGATACAATAATTTGGTGTGTAATTCCAACATTACCCTTATATCTACTCGCTAATTTTGTCCCTTTCCCCGATGTTCTCAGTACGCAACTTTTCCATTTCCCAATACAAGAAAACAGACGTTACGCACACTCAACTCATTTTCTTCCATTACTAGCTCCTTTCAATTTCTCTTCATATAGGATTTATTTGAAAGAGGGTTTCGCTTTTCTCTTACGTACTTAACTTTTCCATTTCCCAATAAAAGAAAACAAACAAACTGCACATTGATCATATCCGATTCACCATATAAACAAATAAACAAACAAACAAATATTTGCGTAATATCCGATTCATATCGGATTCAACATATAATTTATACATTGATCATCATTCGTTAAATATATCACAAAAATAAACAAACTACACATTTTTTTCTATGTGCACATGTGCAAATATAGTTTCACATGTGCAATTATATTGCATATTTGCACATGTGCGGTGAACTCGGTGTGTGACGTTTCCTACTACAACAATCTAGTACCTACCCTAGGCCGTGGAATAGCGATGATAGGAGATGGGGAGAAGCGCAGTACAAGAGATCGGCGTACAAATCGCGATCGAAGGAAGAATCATTGTGGCGGTGGGGGCGCGGTGGTAGGCGTCGACGGTAGGTGACAGTAGTGGGCGACGACTTCCTTGGGTTTGGGCGACGGCGGTGAGAGAGTGAGAGCAAATCGCGATCGAAGGAAGAATCATTGTGGCGGTGGGGGTGGGGCGCGGCGGTGGGCGACGGCACTAGGGCCGAGATACGTGACGCCTTGGCGAGATCGACCCTATCGTCATCCTCCCATGCACAACGCCTCTTCCAGCGCCTCAAGACGCCGTCGCGCATCCCGGTCATAGTCGGAGAAGGGCGGTGGTCTGTGGTGTTGTTGGCCGTCGGGCGTCTCATCGTTCCTGGAGCCGTAGTCTCTATAGTGGCGACGATTTCCACGGACTCAACGGCAGCGGCTTAGCGGAAGAAAACCCTAGAGAGAACAAGAGAGAGAGAGAGAATCAGCGGCGAAATGATAGGTGAGGGAAGATAGGAGGGTTTTGACCCATTTAAGGGTAAAATGGGTAATGGAAACTCTTGATTGTATCTGATTGTATTAGGATTTTGAGATTGTACCCTAGAGTTATAAAACTCATAACATGGTACCTTAGAATAATAAATTCTTATTTTTTTTTTTGGTATATTATTGGATAATGATTTAGTTTTTGATACTATTATGACAAATTCTCATATACAATATTTCATGGATCTAAGATCAGTGAAATAACTCATATATAAGAAATTTGTGGATCTGGGCGGCTTGGATCGGGTCTCGCGGGTATTTTCAAAAAAACTTGCGCTAGGGTAAAAAAAAATTGCTCATAGATGCTCTCAAGGGTGTTACTATTAAGTTAAACATGTGTTCCCGTAATTGTAAATATGTGTTACAATAAAATAAATAAACTAATTTGTCTAAAATACTCACCCAAATGCAAAAATAAAAATGAAAAAATGGTCAAATAAGTCTCTAATCTTATATGTGTGGATGAAATTGGTCTCTATTTTTTGACAACTTTATTTTCATTAATAGAGTGTGATTTTATTAAGATGGAGAACTTATTTGATCTCAACATTAAAACAAATAGTTTAAATGTGTTAAGAAAAAGTTTATGGGTCTTGTTGTAACACAAATATTTCATAAAATATTCCATCTCGATAGGCAAGCCAAGGCCCTATAGGGGTATCCCGACCTCAACACAAAGATACTCAACAACCAGCTCTCCAAGCTTGGCTGGTCGGGTCGGCCACCTAGGCTGGTCGGCACCCAAGGCTCATCAGCCGTTTCGGCACCCAAGGCTGGTCGGCCTCCCGTGGCTGGTCGGCCCACAAGGCCGGGTCGGCACCCAAGGCCGCACATCAAGGACAAAGTACCTGACACCTTTACGAGATAAGACAAGATTCATTAATTACAAGACAGATTTGTCGAGGATTTTATATCAACGATTATAATTAGAACCCTAAAATAAAGGGCTAGGATCATTCTTGGCTTTCAAGTTTGGGGCTCTATAGATAAGAGACCCCAACCCCTTGTAAAAGGAGGATCATTTCAAAGATCCCAAACATATATACGATACACACAAGGCTAGGGGTCCCCTTGGGACACCCGCCATCTTTAAGGGAAGAACCCATGAGTTCTTCCCCATTCTCGTGTTCAACATTTCTTACTTGTTTTATCTCGTTAATCATGCCACATAAATCACTAGGGGTGGGAATAGGCCGTGCCAAGCCGTACTTTGCATAAGAAAGCCTAGGCCTATTATATAATTTTTATGCCCGAGTCGGCCTATTATCTATGATAGACTTTTTTAAGGCTCGGTCTGGCCTCTTTAGTAAATAGGCCAGGCCCGAAAGCCTTTTAAAGGCCTATTTGTGGCAACCTTTCTATTCTTCATCAAATTTTAAAAATCACACTTGTTACATTACACCGTAAACACTACAAAACTCAAAATACGAATAAAATTAACATACCAAGAATTATCAACTAACAAAAGCAAACAAAATCTTCAAGTTGTTCAAGAATTATAATATATATTATATGCCGTATATTACATATATATTATTATATATATAAATATAAATATAATATATTATACTTATTACATATATATAGTTAAATAGGTCAGCTGTTATGATTAAAAGGCCTACGAAAAGCTCAAGTCTGGCCTATTTAATTAAATAGGCTTCTTAAAAGGCACGAGCCTGGCCTATTTATTAAACGAGCCGAGCCGAGCTAGGCTTTAGTAGGCTAGGCCGTAGGCCCCTATCGGGTAGCCCGGTCTATTTCCACCCCTATAAATCACAAATCCCTCGGATTTAGAATGGGTAACAACATGTCTATTTGATCATCACGTATAAGATTTGAGGTAAATATGTGTTCTTGTAAGGATAAATATGTGTACTAAACTCGTGCAAAGGTAAAAATAAAATTTCACTCTCGGGTTGTGTAACTATAAGGTTAGAGACGTGTTATTGTATGAAGAAAAATATGTTACCATATGAATAAAACCAAAACAACACATGAATAAATATTTTATTCCTTTAAAATTTAGTAACACGTATTTGCTCTTATCGTAACACATATTTATTCTTACAAGAATACATATTTGACCTCATAGTAACACCCCGGAGAGAGATTTTATTGTTGTCTTTGTGTAAGTTCTTTAGTGTAGAAAAAATGTGTTACTATATGAACACAAACGTGTTCTTGTATGGAGAAAAATGTGTTACTATATGAATAAACTAGAAACAAAGTAACAAGCTGCGATATTAATTCCAGTTTAAACAGTAAATATAAATTTATCATTAGAAGTTCGCATAAACTTTGTATTCATCGTGTTTAAGTTTTCTCCACTACGCTTTCATCAATCGGATCGTCAACACCTAATTATCTATCAATTTTAAAAAAATCATCACGAACACGATGAAGGAAGGATTGAAAAATTATGGAGAGTTAACAACAATTAAGGAAGTAAAACAATTGAAGAAGAAAATAGATTTTGCAGAGGAAATTTATGGGATCTGTGAAAGAGGTTTGAATGAGAGAGAGAATAAGACTTATGGGTTATTGACATATCCCAAGAAAAATATATCTAAAATGGAAGGTGAAAGTGCCGATTATAATCCAACGGTTGAGAAGATTTGATCAAAGACATACACTTGTCAAAGCTGAAAAAGTGGAAAGTTGATTAGAATTAATGTTTATCCCTTAAGTTTTAGTATTTACAATTCAACATTTTATTTCCCTAAATCATAGTTGTGATCGGTGGTCCCCACTAGGCTCTTATAGGTGGTACCATTTACCAATTTGAGAATCATGCGAGAAAATATTCTAACTTTTTCTCTCTCGCTCACATGCCTTCTTCCTATTTTCTTTCTCTCATGGGTTGATTTCAAAACATTCATACACTATCCTTGAATTTGCATATTGTTTTTTTAATTATTAAACCCAGAAAAAAATACTACAAACCCCCTAATTTACGGTGGTGTTAACACTACATTTGGTATTCGTAGTTAGGCTTTTCTTTTTCTCTTTGATTCATGGCGGATGGCACAGACTCAAGGATCTCGCAAGAATCCCAAAAAAATTGAATCATTAAAGTTGAAAGCAATCGATGACAAATTGCACGAAAAGTTTATCGCTCTTACTTCTCGGGTGGAGGAACAATTTTCGGGGATGACCGAAGTTAGACCATGTCTCTCAAACTTTGGCAAAGACTTCGGCTACAGCCTCCTGCAATTTGACAGAGGAAAGGGTCGATTGAAAAGAATCCTTTCTAGGAGACCCTACTATAGGCTCTTCCAGGTGGAGCTCTTTTTACCCACCCTATTGAAACCCCCATTTTCGGCAGTAACAAACCCTAATCCTGTTGCTATATACAAATTCCTATACCTAAGGTGGAGTTTCCCAAATTTGATGGTTCTAATCCTAAGGGTTGGATTTTGAAATGTAACAACTATTTTCAGCTCATTCTTAATATGTCGATCCACAAAAATAATCTAGCTTCTATACATTTTGAGGGTAAAGCTACTTTGTGATTTCAAAATTTCACTATTAAGTGCACAGATCGACTTAGGGTCATGTTACAGCCCAATTTTCGAATAAATAATAATTTTAAAATTAAAGGCGTGAACAAAAATTTTAACTTGAGAAAAGGACTATAACTTTATTTGACAATAAAATAATTTTGACAATTAGCAGAAGACTTTAAAATTAAAATCGTGTCTCAAATCAATTTATTTTAAAATATCAATTCATAAAAAAATATTATTTCATTAAACTTCACCGTGTAAAAATTTGATAACGAAATAAAAGTTTATAAAAATTTCTAATATTAATTGAATGTCATCCACCACCTCTTTCCGCCAACACTCCTCGGTCCAAAAAAATGTTAATGAGATTGGGGTGAGCAAAAGCACTAGCTCATTGAGGTCCCTTTGTCACGCTTAAATATCACACGTAAATAAAATCATCAACTTACATCACATTGATACTCAATACTTGCTCCTTGACTAAATCAAGGATGCACTAGCTATACCAACGATGCGCTGGCTAAACCAACGATGCACGGTTTCCCGCAAATAAATATGCGTTAACGAATGACTAGAAAAGCCATAACATGCGATAACGAAAATCATAATGTACGATGCGACAAGCAACAATTAAATTCACATGAACATTTAAAGGTGATAAAGTAAATACATAAGTAAGAAACCTCACCTTGAATTAATAAATTTATGCAATGTAATCCTATTGATGTAAATTGTTAAGGAGAAAGAGATGAAAATTTAAAGAAATATTTGTGAGTATGAAATTTTTTCTAGGCTAGGCCCCTATAAATATATATATTAGGCATGGACTTGGGCTTTAATGAGATAAATACTATAATTTAAATATTAAAAAAATAACTTTTAAATCCTTATCTCAAAACATTTAAGATTTAAAACATGGAAGAAAGTATATTTTTTTGTGACCGTTTAATCAGGTGAGAAAGATATTTTTGTTGAGAATAAAAATAGGAAATCTTAAATCTACCAAATCTTACCCTTAAAAGATAAGATTTTCTTAAATTCAAATATTTTTTTATGAAGGAGAAGAAAAAAATCGGCACTTTAGAATAGATGTGAGATTTCTTCGTTGAGAAAATCATGCTATAGATAACTACGTGTGTTGATTCTTATCTACCCAACATATATATATATATATATATATATATATATATATAATATTATTAATTTTTAAAATCCTAAAATAACTAAGTTGAGAATTTTAGGGGTGTTACAGTCGGTTCTGGAGGTTATTTCAATGATTTGAGGAGATCGGAAACTTCTATCATTCTGAATTTAACAAGCTTAGGCAAACCGGTACTTATAATGATTGTGTGGATAAGTTTGAGGAGTTGAAGGCATGCTTACTTTGAAACATGGTAATGCATTTTTAAGGCTTATTTTGTTGCCAACTTCATTAGTGGTTTGGGGGCCGAAGTGTAGTCATTTCTTAATATGTTTGAGCCCACTACACTCCAAAGAAAGCTATAACTCTTGGAAAGAAGCAGAACACACATTGGATAATCTTACACGGAAGTTCAAGCCATCTTGCAGGGGCTCTAATCCTAACCCTAACTCTAGCCCTAACTCTACCTTTCAACCTTGGAAAACCTCGATGCTCCTACATCTACTCCTATCAAATCGCAAAACACAATAGCCTAAGACACCTCTTAAACTTCTCACCCCTACCGAGATGGCGTTAGGAGGGAGAAAGGCCTTTGCTACAATTGTGATGAACAATTCATGAAGGGTCATAGATATAAGCAGAGGATCACATATATGATCATGGTGATGAAATTAGTAGTGAATTTGCAGAAACTTTCTGCCTAGAACCTATTCCAAATGATTACCCGATTCTTCTACCATGGAGGAGGTACAAATGACTCTCAATGCCATTTCGGGAGAGAGTGGTGTGCCAACTTTGAGGATTATTGGTGAGTCCTCCGGTCATACATTACATATCTTGATTGATACGGGAAGCACAATCAGCTTTATCCATGCCTCTACAGTGAAGAAACTAAATTGCAATCTCTCTCCTACCAAGCCTATTATGTGAAAGTGGCAAATGGCCAACGAATGGTCAGATCACAACAAGTGGATTATTTCACTTAGACTATGCAAGAGCATCATTTCAATTATACTCTCAAAGTTGCTGAAATCGAGAGTTGTGACCTAATTCTAGGTGGAGATTGGTTGAAGTTTTGTACACCCATTGAGTTAAATTATGAGAATATGACAATCACGGTTTCATTATTGGGCCAACACATCGTAGTACAAGGCTTTAACCTCTACTGCAGGTGTAAACTCATTTCGAGTGGTCCCTATTACAGTTGCTACATGAAGATCCTACAAATACTGAACTTTACATGGTTTCTCTCCATTCTTTACATACCAAGGAGGATCCCGCCCTACAAGCTCGCTTACTACCTATCGTGATGTGTTTAAGGAACCTGTTGGCTTACCACCATCATGAGGGGTCGAGCATCAAATTGTTTTAAAATAGGGAGTGTTCCTAAGCAACAATTTCCTTACGTAACTTCTCATTCACATAAGGAGGAGATTGAGAAGATTGTAAAAGAGCTACTACAAGCTGGTCCTATACAACCAAGTAGAAGTCCCTTTGTTTCTCTTGTCATTTTGGTTAGGAAAGATGCTAATTGGAGAATGTGTGTTGATTATAGGTATCTCAATGACCTAACTATCAAACACAATTATCCAATATCCTATTATTGAGGAACTTTTGATGAACTACATGGGGCCAAATATTTTTCTAAAATAGACCTTCGATCGAGTTATTTCCAGATATTGATGCACCTTTGCACATAGGTATTTGACTGCCTTTAGAACTCTTAATGGGCATTATGAGTTTTGGTCATGCCCTTTGGGCTTTGTAATGCCCAAACCACCATTCAATCCTTGATAAATCAGATTTTCAAGGAGTTTTTGAGAAAAATTGTTTTGGTTTTCTTTGATGACATCCTCATCTACAAATTCTATATGGGATATTCACCTCACACATTTGGATAGTGTTTTAAGGATCCTAAAGGATAACCAACTTTATGCCAAGCGAAGCAAGTGCCACTTTGGACAAACTAAGGTTGAATACCTTGGTCATATCATCTCTCAAGAAGGAGTTGCTACCGATCCCGAGAAGATATCATGCATGGTTAATCGCGCAAAACCAAAACTCTTAAACAATTAAGGGGTTTTTTGGGATTAACTCGGTTATTATAGAAAATTTATCAAAGGTTATGGTCTAATCAGTAGACCTTTGACAAATCTCTTGAAGAAGGATAGTTTCTTATGGAATTCCGAGGCCGATATGGCTTTTGGCCGAATAGAAAAAGCTATGAGTACCGCTCTCCTGCTCTTACCCTACCCGATTTTGCTAAGCCATTTGTGATAGAGACGGATACTAGTGGAATTGGAATTGGGGCTATTTTGATGCAAGAGGGAAAACCTTTGGCTTCTATGAGTAAGGTTTTGTGTCCACGGAATCAAGCTCTTTCAATTTATGAAAGAGAGTTCCTAAATGTTATCATGGCTGTTCAAAAGTGGACACATTATTTACAGGTAGAAAATTCATCATAAGAACTGACCAACAGTCCTTGAGGTACCGTTAGATCGTAAAATTATGACTCCAATGCAGCAAAAGTGGATTACTAAGCTGTTGGGATTGGATTATGATATTCGATATAAACGAGGTTTGGAAAACAATGCAACCGGTGCCTTATCTAGAAGGTTGGACTTAGAGGTACCGTGTTCTCATCTCTCTAATATTGTTCCTAAGTGGACAGAGCAAGTTTTAATTATTTACAAGAATGATGATATAAGTAAAGTCATTGCTAAGACCATAAACCTTACTAGCTACCCAAAATTTCAGGTTATTCATGGGCTAGTGCGGTACAAGGGTAGGGTTGTTATTGAGACTAATTTGGATTTTAGGAGGTCGATATTTTCATAAATGCATCAATCTTCTTATGGTCGACATTCTGGCATTTTAGACACCTATATGAGAATGAAGAGGGTGTTTTATTGGCAAAAATGAAAACCGACATTATACGGTGGATTCAATGTTGTGATGTTTGTGCAAGAGCAAAACTCCGATCAAGACCCATAACACTCGGTTGCTACAACCACTACCCATCCCTTCTCAAGCGTGGACTCACATTTCTATGGATTTTGTGGAGAAGTTACCCAAATCTTGGGGGTAAAAATGTCATCTTGGTAATTGTGGATAAATTTACTAAGTATGCTCATTTTATTGCCTTTTCTCATCCTTTTATTGTTCAAACAATGGCTAAATCTTTCCTAGATGTGATTTATAAGCTTCATGGATTACCTGTTAGTATTCTTATTGATAGGGATAAGATTTTTACTAGTTCTTTTTGGAAGGAACTTTTTAACTGATGGGAACACGATTGACAATGAGCTCGCCTATCACCCTCAATCGATGGTCGACAAAGAGGCTCAAATAGTGTTTGAAATATTATCCGAGATGCATAGTTCAAGATGCTTCTAAACAATGGCTAAGTGGTTGCCTTTGGCTGGTATAATACCAATTACCATACAAGCTTGAAGATCACACTTTTTCAAGCATTGTATGGCTACTCACCACCATCACCGGCTTTGGGCTCCTACTTAGACTCGACTAACATATATACCATAGAGTGGGTGCAATAGAGGCAAAAATTTACTGAATTCATCAAGGAAAATCTTTCCAAGGCTCAGATCGAATGAAAATATTTGCAGATAAGCATAGGCAAGAAAGAACATTATTTGTAGGTGATTTTTTCTATCTTAAGTTGCAACCTTTTCGCCAAAATTCCCTACATCTCGTAAAATCTCAAATTATCCTCTAAGTATTTTGGTCCTTACAAAATACTAGAGAAGATTGGTCCAATTGCCTATAAGCTAGATCTACCTCAAGATTAAAAAATACACCCTGCTTTTTATGTGTCTCTACTCAAAAATATATTGGGGACAAGTTTGTAACTCTTCAAACTCGCCTCCAGAGATTTGGATGAACTCTTCCAGATTTTTCCCGTTCATATTTCTCCGCCGAATTTGCCGCCTACAACAATTAACGGGAATAAGGTTAGTGTCTCTTGGATTTCTACCGACTTGAATGTTACATCTATGGAAGATACCGCCTTGGTGCGAAAGTTATTCCCATCGATTTATCCTTGGGCAAGAATCTTTCGTCCCTGTCTGTGGAAAGAGGTTTGAAAGAGAGAGAGTATAAGACTTTTGGGTTACCGACATATCCCAAGGAAAATATATCTAAAATGGAAGGTGAAAGTGCTGATTATAATCCAACGGCCGAGAAGATTTAATCAAAGACATACACTTGTTAAAGCTGAAAAAGTGAAAAGTTGATTATAATTAATATTTATCCCTTAAGTTTTAGTATTTAAAATTCAACATTATATTTCCCTAACTTATAGTTGTGATCAGTGGTCCCCACTAAGCTCTTATAGGTGGTACCATTTACCAATTTGAGAATCATGTAGAAAATAGAGAGAAAATTTGTTTTACCTACTTTCATAAGAAATAAATATTTTTTACCTACCTACTTAATAAAAATATTTTCTACCCATTTTTTAAAAATATCTATAATACCCTTGTTGAAAAAATATTTTCTACCCACACCTACCCACCCACCCAAAATATTAGCCGCCCCTCCCTCCCGCCCATTTCAATGTCAACCCACCCCCTCTCCCTCCAGCGTCCCCCGCCCAACCCCTCCCCATTCCCCATTATCCAAGTCACATGTAGGGAATTAATTCCAACCGTGCATGCTTTGTAAAAGAGAATTGATTCCCTACTTATGTCACATAAAGTAGGGAATCTAATTTTTAACGGTGGAACTCTTTCATGAATATCATTAGTTCACTTCATTCTCCACATTTTTCTCTTGAGTTTTCTCTTACTTGCAATTTGAAGAAAGAAGAATAAGGTAATTTTTCTACTTCTATTTGTATTGTTTGTGTCAATTTACCATTTTTTTTCTTTTGTAGTTTGAATCATGTTATTTATTTTGATATTAACGAATGATATTAGGAGTTATGAATAATTTTATATGTAGGACTTATAAATTATTTAGAAATTTTTAAAATTATTTTATGACTTATAAATGGTGGTTAATGTAGTTGTTTTAAGTAATATAGTTGTTTTTACGATTTATAATTGCTTAGAATAATTATTTTTAAAATTTAATTTAGCCATTATATCAAATTTTAGAGTTAATTTAGTATTTTTAATTATGTAGATGGATGATAATTCAAGATTTTTATGGTTTATCACGGAGGTTATTGGGAAGGTTTGCGGTATATTAATGGAGAACAAGAGCACATTCTAGTTTCAATTTACCCACCAATTAGCTATAGTGAACTGTTAGAAAGTATACATTGTTTAGTGTAAACAGATATGCACGAATGAGGCTATCGTGTTGTACCTCTTAGTGAGTCGAGGGGTCACATCATTAAGTGGAAGCTAAATACAAATAATGATGTTGCACGATTTTTGAATAAGTACAAGGATGAAGATCTCGTAGTTTATATTTCACCGAAAAAAATTAATGGTAAGCGTCCCCCTCAAAGTACTCGTGGTACCCCCTTAGAGTACTCGTGTACGTGTAGGTGATGCTTTGGTCATAGTACAAGATACCTCGCATGTGGGCTCCGGTTAGCCCACTTTTTGATGATCATACCAGTGGTTTAGATGATAAAATTGAATTCGGGTCTAATTTTGGGGATTCGTATAATAGCCTTAGTTCGGATGAGGAAGATGAATCAGTAGATGAGGAGGAACCATGGCACGAGTTGACATATAGGGCATATATGTCTCATGAACAATCTGCAAGAGAAAATGCATGGCATATTCTCGCAGTTCCGTGTGAAAGTCCCGATCATCCGAACAACATCTTCCTCCATACTCTTCAACGAGTTGTTACAATCGAATAACTCATTTTTGAGTAAAAGCGAAATGGTGGAAGTCTGTTTCGCAATGCCATTTGGTAAATAAGGTAGAGTTTCGTGTCAAACGCTCGGACACGGGAAGGTGGTACTTGAAGTGCAAGCACGTTGGATGCAATTTCAATTTTCATGCAACAGCCTAAGCATGATGTGTGGCAAGTCGTGAAATTAACCATCCCACATACATGTGTCCTTGATCCGGACACGAAAACTCCCAAGTCCATGAAGTCAAAATTTCTTGGGAAATTATTTGTGAAGAAATATGCGGGTACAACTCGCAAATAACCCCGCACCGATACGTAATAAAGGGTTTAAAGATCATGGACTCACACCGAATTTATAACACCCCAAATAATTATGCATAATGTTTGAATCTACATATGCACACACAATTTATTTTCTAAATATCAAGAAATATATCTATAGTTTCCTAGACATAAAATTATTCTAGCGAATTATGTATAGTTGATTTAAATTCTTCAAGAGGGTGTGTTTACTAAATTACACACTAGTACATTCTTTCAAAATAATATATATATATATTGTTGGTCCCGAAAAGTTGAGTTGATGAAAACCTTGAGTAAGCTTTCTAGAACAAAATCTAGAAAGGGGGTTTGAATAGATTTTGTAGATTTTTCAAATCTTTCAAAACCAATTCAAAATATCGATTAAGCACAATGGATTATGAATGAATTCTCAACTTTTTATAAGATCAAAAGCAAGGTTGATATTCTGATTTTAGTTAAGATTCTCAACTTTAATCTTGATGTAACACAATTGTAAATCAAACAGAAACTAAAGAAAGCAAGAAATAACACTGTGATTTATAGTGGTTCGGATTTTAATAATCCTACATCCACTCTCCTTCTTCAATTTGAAGAAGGGACTCGCTTCTTTGCTTACTTTCTCACTTCCACTTACAACTTACAACTTGTACAATTCTTCAAATCTTCAATCTCCTAAACTCTTCTTCTAGAAATCTAACTATTACAGTGTGTATTGGATTTTGAAGATTACGTAAAAGTGTTCTAAAAACACTTAGAACTTTTTGGAAACTCACTAGAAATACTTGTGAAAAGATTGTGATTGAAATCGAGTAGTGAATCGTGTAAATCGAATATGCATAAGTGTTCTATATATCAAATGAAAAAAACTAGACCTATATATAAGTCTGGAAAGTCGGTTAGTTTGTTAGTTAGTTCTAACAAACTTGAAACCGCTTAACAAACTTAATCTTGAAAACCGCTTAAGACCTCGGCTGATTCTTCCTACTGTCTGCGGTGACTCGGTGAAGATTAGTCTTTCTTATTCTACTCAGCTTATCTTGACCTCGTCTCGAGCTCTTTATACTTGTCTCCTGCAGATGATTAGGATTGAGGTTGTCTCCGGATGACTTGTCATTCCTCGTCTCAGTGACTTGAACTAATCTTGACCTAGTCCGATCGCCTTCGTACTAGAACTTAGTCTTGATTCTTTATCATAGTCTCGCTCATCTGAACAGTCTTTTAACTCATCAAAACAATCTTGGTCTAACAATTTCCCCCTTTTTGATGAAGTTAAAACCTACAAGAATAGACACACTCACAAATGAAGTTAGTTCAGCAGTTTATCAAGATCAAATAGATAGGTATATCAAAGCACATTCTTCACATTACAACATTTATTCACATATAAAAACTTTAGATCTTTTAGACTCCCTTTTAAGAAAACTTAGAAAACCAAATGAGTCTCAAGACTTAGATTAAAAATTTAAAAACATTTTTAAGTCCGAGAGATAAAATTCTCAGATGACTTATACTTAAGAAAATTTTAAGTTTTTTTCTTAAAGCAAAAAAACTTTAAGAAATTAAGACAAATAAAATGAATCAAACAAAGTATATTCACATTGAATTTACAAAGATTACAGATGAGAAGATAATAGAAAAATAGAAATAAGGAAAAGAAAATCCTGTTTCTATCGCCTTCCCACCGGTCTTCATCTGGAATCATTAGCCAATTGAATACCCGCCTCCTAAGCCGCTTAAGATCTTCATCTTGAGTAAGTCCAGATTCAGCCTCGCTTTCTTCAAAATACCCTTGACCCGGCCTAGGTCCAGTGGATCCATCTCGATTTCCCGGCGGGGATGGCATACTCAAAAGCCGGAGAGATCGGGTTGACGTTGAACTCTACATCGACTTCTTCCAGCAGACGATGATAGAACTCCGCATCTACCTTCTCCATCCACTCATGCCAAGCTAAATCGATCTTGCCGAGATGCTCCGGGCCCTTGAGAATATACCGTAAGTATATCCACATACCCTCCAGATTTTTATCTTTGTATTCAAGAAGATATTTTCCGCAGCCACCTAGGAGGAGCAGACGTATTGTGGAATGGCCTCGAATTTCCCACCGCCTTGATCTTTGATTAACCATTTCCGCTCGCAGTGCTCCGAGAAGATGTTGGAGTCTTTCTTCTTTCTCTGCTTCTTCTTTTCTTTCTTGCCAAAATATTCCATCTCTCTCTTAATCCTCTTGATCTCGCTTCTTCTCGAGAGATTGGAATAATCGCCTTCCCTCTTTCCTTTTCCTTTAGCGTGACCACGGTAATAAGTTCACTGATCCTGGGCTCAACATCGCTACTTTCTTTCCTTTCCCCTTGGCTCCTTGATTCGGATTCTTTTAGCCGAGCCAAGAGCTTCTCTGTTCTTTCCTCCTCATCTTTCCTCCTCTTCTCTTCATCCTCCTTTAAAGCTTCCTCCAATTGACTCACCCTCACCGGAGAGCAGCCAGCTCATCGATTTGATCCGAGCTTCCTCCCGGCTGCCTCCAGATCAGGCGTGTTGGCCTTCATGCCCACATCTTTCCTGGTCTCCTCGACCACGCTGTGAGGGCTTGTCTTTTCTCTGCTTGACTTTTTCCCCCTTTTTAACTTCAAAGCAGCCAAGTCGAAAGTTTTTCATCTAAAGCGTTGCACTTGACCACTGAAGTCCGAGTGGTCTACAGCCCAACTCATTCACAACCAGCTGATTATAACCCATAACCTCCTCCTTTAATGCCCTCGGCTCCTCCTCCATCGATTTCACTTTACCGGCCGCCAGAGTTAGTGACATCTATAATTTTATCGTACAAAGTTACCTCAACTTCTCTCATGCTGGCTAGCATTGTGTCTGTTACAGCTTTGACCATCCTCCTTGTCTTTCTTTCCATTTTCCGTCTAAATGTAGCATTGACCTTCTTCTCGACAAGGGATAGAATAGAGGAGATAGCTGTGGTTGGGCTTAGATCGTTGTCTTCATCCTCGGTTGAGGAGTCGACGAGGAGAGTATTTGTTCTGGGTGAGGAGATGGGAGAGGAATAGATTGAGTTTGGATAGTTGGAAGAGAGGAGTAAGATATTATTGGTATTGGAGAAGTTTGGACTGTGGGGAGAGGTATTTGTTCGGATGGGGGTGGGAGAGATGTTTGAAGTTGTGTAGAAGGAATGGATAAAGGAGATGGGGTAGATTCTGTAAGAGGGGTTTGGATTTGGACCGTAGGGGAGGTAGAGGCATTGAAGAGGCTCGCATACCAGCCTGGGATATCCCTTCATTGCCAATTTGGATTTGTGGGTCTTCGGTGAGGCACGAGCTCGTAAATGCCACTGGGCATTTCTTCACCGCCAGTACGGGAGATAAGGTAGGAGATGGGGAAAGACTTGTACTCGCCTCTGGAATCGGGAAAGAGCAGCTTCCTTGGTTGGGGAGAGAGGAACCTCCACCGACCAACCTCGGCCGCAATCAAGGACTGGGACCTCCTCTCGGTAGCGGGGTTGATAGTTCCATCTGGCCGCTCGGAGCTACCAGATTTGGTGGATCCTTCGAGCTCTGGGCTGCTCGTCTTGGCCTCCTCACCAAGGGGATTTCTGCTTCCTCTTCTTCCTCTTCATCCGAGGCAACCTTGGCGGGAGCAGCACGAGCTTTCCCCCTTCTTCTTCTCGAGGCTTTCACCAACCTCCTCTTCCTCCTCTCAAACATTCTTGGGACCGCAGCTGCTTTGATGGGTGTACTTGAGGTGCGACCTCACCGCTTGCTTCATGTCCCTCTGTTTCGACCTCCACCGGCCACCTCAACCGGTTCATTCTTTGGACCACACGACCTCTCTGACTGCAGCCAGCCCTCGAGCCTCGGCCGCATCGGACTCATCATCCGAGTCTGATTTCCTCCAAGCCTGTCATCCTTTGTGAGG
Source organism: Paraleonurus japonicus (assembly GCA_030762865.1). Classification (NCBI taxonomy): domain Eukaryota; kingdom Viridiplantae; phylum Streptophyta; class Magnoliopsida; order Lamiales; family Lamiaceae; genus Paraleonurus; species Paraleonurus japonicus. The sequence goes on from CM061056.1 coordinate 24,239,882, forward strand.
ATTCCCTTCGCTTGGAGTACTTTTTAGTACCTATTCTCCAGTCGGCCTCCCTATTCAGCCCTTCAATCAAAACAATGATTTTATTGAAGAGACTGATCAGAGAAGTAGGAACCCAGCCCTCTGCAGATGACTTGAAGGTCAATCGCTTCTTCTCCTCCTTGAGCTTGTATATCAGAAATCCACCCAATTCACTTGCACTCCATCCAAGATGGCTCGCATCACACACAATCTGGGTTTGGTTAACCCATCATGTGAGCTCTGCTCACCCAACACCGCCTTAGTAACCACCGTCATCGCAACCTAAACCTCCTTCTCAACAAAGTTCTTCTTTAAATCCCTCGCGAGTTCCCCCCGTAAGTGACCCTCGCCATCATATCAAAGGATTCTTCCCACTCATCTTCTTTGTACGTCAATGGATTAACTCCCTCCATTGACGTATCAAAATCCTGGCAATATTCTCCCGAGAATAGCTCAGTGTCGTTCCGTCGGCCGAAGTATCAAATCCTTCCCGAGTGTCCTCCATTCTCGCCAAAATTCTGCCTCCCGGAAATCTGCTGCTTACATTTTGCGGAGACTTCGTGATAGAAAACCTCGAGTCGTGAAGCTTCGAGAAGACGAAGGATTTCTGCAGATTCTGGGTCATTTGTGGTTTTGAAATCAACATACATTTCCGCTTTCAAACGGTTTTGAAATATTCCTCATTCATTTTGAAATGAGAAATATTTGTGGAAATGTATTTGGGTTTATAAGTTTTGGTAGTTTTTGAAGATGATGCCATTTGAAGGTTTTGTGAATTTGAAAAGGGTTTGACAATATATGCAGATTATCCGAGAATGGAAAGAAAAAGATTTTGGGAAGAAGAAGATGTATTTATAGGGGGAAGATTGGAAAGAGAAACCGCCATTTTTGAAAATATGAATTAATCTCAGCCATTTATTCAAAAGTTTTTAATGAGTATTAATCAACGGTTAAAAACTAAGATAAACGATTAGGATTCAGCGCGTGAATTGTAATCGCCTTCTAATGCGTAAATAGTTACTTTATAGACTGTTGATTTGACCGATATAGGTTACTTTATTCAGAAGTAAGTATACCTGACGTCGGCCATGTGGTATCTTACTTCAACTAAAGGTTTCCAAACAGATGAGTTTGAAAAAGCGATCGGCTTAAAAACAGATGGATTTTAGAAAATCATCCGATAGAGTAACCTCGTCTAATCCCGAAAACCAACGTTTAGATGTAACTTTTTAGCAATTTTCAAACCAAGTTTAAACAAAACAGACTCGATTTACTTTTCTAAAACAAATTTTTAAAAAAGAAAAGAATAAGGAGTTTGAATAAATGAATGAAACAATATTATCTCGAGACCTCGTTCTGCAAAGACATAAACTCAAAAGAAACCATCGAAGCTTAAGGTAAATCGGATAGGATGTAAATAGTCATCTGCTTTTTTTTTTTTTTTTCAGAGATCGGTGACTATTGTGTCCTTGTCTCGATTTACTCAATGTCGATAAGTAATTATCAATTCGTATAAGGTCAATATGACTAATCCTTGATTCTTGATTCCTAAAAGGAGATCAATGATATCGACTACTGATTGCCCTTTGACACATATCTAGTCCGATAATTCTTTCTAGACATTAATTTAAAGAAAGGAAAAGAAATAAGGAAACAAATGCACACAAATTAGAAACCAGCTAAAGATGCATCAAGTAATCCTAATTCTAAACACATTTCTTTAAACCTAGATTCAGCTAATGGTTTTGTAAGAATGTCACCTTTTGTGATTCGGTGGCAATTTTCTCAATTCTAATGTCATTCTTTTCAACATGATCTCTAATGAAATGATGCCTAATATCTATATGCTTACATCTAGAATGTAAAACAGATTGTAAGTCATTGCTATTGCACTATTACTATCACAAGAAATGGGAACAACTGATGTTTGAATATTATAGTCTCTAAGTCATTGACTAATCCAGAGGAGTTGAGAGCAACAACTTCCGGTGCCATGTATTCGGCTTCGATTGTGGAGGTGGCAACAGATGTCCTGCTTCTTAGATAACCAAGAAATTAATTTGTTGCCTAAGAATTGACAAGTTCCGTATGGATTTTCTATCAATCTTACATCCTCCAAAGTCTGAATCAATAACCCGTTAGCTCAAAGTTGTCATCACCGGGTACCATAACCCTACTTGCAAGGTTCCTTTGAGATATCTAAGAATTTTCTTAGCAGTCTCCAGATGAGTTTTCTTGGGATTAGTCTGAATCTTGCACATACCCCAACCGCAAAGGATATGTCCGGTCTACTTGCGGTGAGATAGAGAAGAGATCCAATCAGTCCACGATACTCCGTTGCATCGGTGGGTATCCCCGCTCATCTCAATCCATTGAGAAGTTAGTTGCCATAGGTATTTTGACTTCTCTCGCTAGTAGTCATTCCAAATTTCTCAATCGGATCCTTAGCATACTTAGACCGATGTATAAATATACCCTTACTCATCTGTTTAATTTGTAAGCCTAGAAAGTATGTTAATTCTCCCATCATTGACATTTCAAACCTGTTTTTCATGAGAATGCTAAACTCTTCACATAATTTCGTATTAGGTGAACCAAAAATTATGTCATCTACATAAATTTGAACTAGTAAGATGTTGTCATCTACTTCCTTTCTAAACAAAGTTCTATCAATCTTACCTTTAGAAAAACCATTTGATGTCAAGAAATCGGATAGAGTATCATACCAAGCTCCGGGAGCTTGTTTCACCATATAGAGCTTTGTTGAGTTTATAGACCTTGTTATTGGTCTTAAACCCGTGAGGCTGCTCTACATAGACCTCTTCAAGTAACACACCATTAAGAAAAGCAGACTTAACATCCATTTGAAAGACTTTGAAAGACTTATATGCAGCAAATGCCAAGAACAATCTTATTGCTTCTAATCGCAACTGGAGCATAGGTTTCATCATAGTCTATTCCCTCGCGTATGAATAACCTTGTGCAACCAGCCTTGCCTTATTTCGAACAATAATATTGTTCTCATCTGCTTTATTTTTAAACACCCACTTGGTGCCTATAATCTTTCGGTGTAAGGGTCTTTCTACTAGATCCCATACATTTTGCCTTTCAAACCGATGCAGCTTCTTCCCGCATGGTCAGTATCCATTTGGGTCCGATAATGCTTCCTCAATAGACTTGGGTTCAAGAAGCGACACATAACAACCGAAAAGACTTTCAGAGTCTAGCATCATTCGTGTCTCCACACTACTAGATGGGTCTCCTATAATCGATCGAGATGGATGATAGCTTCTCATCCTTTTGCCTATATGAGGAGAAGGATTCTCATCTTGAGTCTCGCTTGGCAACTCATCCGACTCAACCTCGGTAAGCGTTCCCCCTTCATCGCCTAACCATGGCGATCGGTGATGTCAAAGGTGTCCGATTCGAAGGAGTCGATCGTAAGTTGTCTTCGATTATCGATGGGGATTCTTCTTCATCCGATTCGAATCAAGACAAGATGGATAGACAGCTTCTATGTTTAGTCTTGGATAATTCAATTTTATCTAGATTTTCAAATTTGATTCACTTTATCTCCGAGAAGGAATACAACTCATCAAAAACAACATGAGGAGTTTCCTCCACACAAAGGGTTGTCTTGTTAAAAACTCTAAATGCCTTTGAAGTATTAGAATATCCCAAGAATATTCCATCACCGCTTTAGCATCAAAAGTTCTTAACTTAGATTTCCCATTGTTATGAATGAAACACTTACAACCAAAAGCTTTGAAGTATGAGATCCTTGGAATCTTACCCTTCCAAATCTCATAAGGAGTCTTACCCTTGTCTTTGACAACTAAGCACCTGTTGCAGGTATAACAAGCCGTGTTGATAGCTTCGCCCCGAGAACCTATGAGGGGTATTATACTCAGCCAACATGCTCCCGGCCGCTTCCTTCAAAGTTCTATTCCTTCTTTCAACCACTCCATTTTGTTGAGGAGTTCTTGCTGAAGATGTCTCATGAATAATTCCATACTCATTGAAGAAATTAGATAAACAAGAATTCAAAAATTCTGTACCCTTATCACTCCTAATTTTAATAATATTAACTCCCTTCTTATTCTCGAATTTGTCTCGAATGCAGGATCGGGAATCTTGTTCATAGTCTCATTTTTCTTGAAAAGAAATATAACCCAAGTGTATCTAGAAAAATCATCTACTACAACAAGAGTATATTTCCTTCCACCGAAACCGAGAGGTGTAACAGTCCAAACAGATCCAGATGAAGGAGTTGCAACACTCTTTCGCATGAGGAGGAGTTAATACTCTTAAACGAGTGTCTAAACATTTACCTTTTGACAAGCATCACATTTAAGATCGCTTGATAAAAGTTTTTCGTGTAATCCCTTGACAAGGTTCTTCTTAGCTACCTTACTAAGGGTCTTGAAATTCGATGACTAAGCCTTTTATGCCATGATATCTTCTCCACCCTTAGCCATCGTGACAAGTATCTTGGGGACAACTATTAAAGTTGGCCACATAGACATTACCATGTCCGGCCGCTAATAGTACCTTATCCGAGGAATTATCCAAAATATCACATTTATCTCTTGAAAATTTTACAAGAAAACCTTTATCACAAAGCCGAGAAACAGATAACAGATTATGTTTCAAACCTTCAACAAAATATACCTCGAGATACCCGAATATCCTTGATAATCAAAGTACCTACACCTTTAGTCCGACCACAATTATTATCACCAAATAAAACTCTTGGACCATCAATGCTTTGAAAATTTGATAATAAATTTTCTTGTTATGGGTCATATGTTGTGAACACCCACTATCAATGTACCATATTGAGGCTAAGATCTCTTCCTTGAGTGATGATCCCCGTGGAATCCTGAAATGCATTAGTTTTGAGGTACCCTAGTGATCTTGGGTCCTTTTGGGTCAAGAATCACTTTAGGAATCCAAATAAACATCTCATCCGTAGACAATAAATCAAACTCGATTTTCTACCAAATCATTTCTACAATTATATCATTTTTAAATGACAACTTGTTGTATTCAGATTGGGTAATTTTCCTAAACTTAGGAAATCTAGGATAACATTTGCTCCTTCCATCAAAAGAATTATAATAAGAAAATCTTCTTATTTTGGTTCTTGGATTCCTTCTAGTCTGATAGGGATTCTTCAAATTTGAATTCTTGGTTTCGTGATCGAAGTTGTAGTCCTTATCCGACTAGTTGGTTTCCATGGACCAATTTTAATATCCTTTGATTGAACAGATGCTTTCACAAATTTCCTAGGTTTTTGAACATCTCGATTTATTGTTCCTATCATAACCAAGTCCTGTCTTATCATGAGATTTTTGGGAAGTATTAAAAATATGATCTATTACCGATTGTGAATTATTAAGTCGATTAATTTTGAAGACAAACTTCTCATTGTTTTTCTTAATTAATTCATTTTCAAAGACAGATTACTTCAAATTTATCTTTTAAAGTTTTCAGTTCATTTTCTAACCTTTCGTAAGCCGGCCGATGTATTAGCTTTAGTCCGATGAAAACATTCCCCTTGAATGTTTCCTCGCCTCAAAACCGCTCATCACCTCGCTGCCTTTATTTAGAATTTGAATCTCGATCCTTTAAAATTAAATTCTCTGTCTCCACTGTTTATAAGCACTAAAGATGTCTTTAAATCTCTCAATAACTCATGAATAACAGCTTTGGTCATGATCGATGCAGATCGACAAGAATCATTATCTCAAGATGAATAATAGATTACCTCATTAGCCATGAGACAGATCTCGCTATCCGATCCAAAATCGATGAGGATGATGAAGATGATGATGATTTCTTTGGCTCTTTTTCTTCAGCCAACAAAGCTCTTTGATCTCGCAAATCTCCCCGTCTCTTTTCTTCCTCTTTTCTTCCATTTCTTTAGGAGTCGGGCTGAGGACAACATATAGCTGAAATGTCCTGGCTTGTTGCATGTATAACAAATGTCACTCCTATCTCGATCTGGGACTGAAGTATTTCTTCCGACAGTGATCTGTATCTTCTTGTCTCGGCTCTTGTTTTTGTCATCATCTCAAGATTTATCTACCTTCCTATCTCGATCTGGATCTTTGTCTATCTCTACCTCGCAAATCTCAATTTATTTCTCTTATACTTCATTCTCAATTTATCATACCTTTTTGTAAGTAAAGCCATCTCGCTCTTTCAAAGATAGATCAACTTCCAGATTCTCGTTGACACCTTGTCTTCTTTATCGACAAAGGCAACAGACTTGGATGAGGTGCTTGACTCCATCTCATCTTCCTCATCTTCTATCTCGGATATCATACTCTAAAGCTTTAAGATGAGAAAATAAAGTATGGTGAGTAATAGAGGATAAATCTTGAGTTGCTTTAAGGATATTGGATTTTTCCCTCCATCTCTTGGTTAATGATCTCGTAATCTTGTTATTAATCTCCTTCTCTCGAATAATTCTTTCCAAGGTCACCGCTTTGTTGAGAAGATTGGTCAACCTAACATCAAACTCGATCTACAGTACTCATTTTCTTTCATCTTGAATGTTTCAAATGTATGCAATACCGACCGTAGTTTGTTCTCCTTAACTTGATCGATCCTTCACAAACATTAGCTAAGGTTTGCCACATTTCTTTGGTCGTTTTACATCTCTTAACCTTCTCTATCCAATCTTTACTCGTAGTCTCAATGATTTCTGCTCTAGCTACTTGATCAAGAATGTGGACCTTCCTTTCATCATTAGTCAATTCATAACTCTTCTTTTCTTGCCTAGTTCTTGATTCAAATTGCCTCTCGCTCCAAAGGCCGGTGCCTCCATGGAAAAACTTTATAGGGCCTTCCTCAAGAACCTCTTCCATTCTATCATGAATGGCTTTTAGATGATTTTCCATCCTAAATTTCCAATAATCATACTCTTCAATGGAAAATTCAGGAAGATTCCTAGACTTATTACTTTTACCTCGATGACATGATGAAACAAAGACAAAATAATCCACAAAAGCTTATTAGTAGCAATCGTTAGGAATGAAAGAAAATGAAGAAAATCAAGATAATTCCAGAATCTTGTTCAAGACCTAAAATCAATATCGTAACAACTTAACACCGCTCCGATACCACTTGTTGGTCCCGGAAAGTTGAGTTGATGAAAACCTTGAGTAAGCTTTCTAGAACAAAATCTAGAAAGGGGGTTTGAATAGATTTTGTAGATTTTTCAAATCTTTCAAAACCAATTCAAAATATCGATTAAGCACAATGGATTATGAATGAATTCTCAACTTTTTATAAGATCAAAAGCAAGGTTGATATTCGATTTTAGTTAAGATTCTGAACTTTAATCTTGATGTAACACAATTGTAAATCAAACAGAAACTAAAGAAAGCAAGAAATAACACTGTGATTTATAGTGGTTCGGATTTTAATAATCCTACATCCACTCTCCTTCTTCAATTTGAAGAAGGGACTCGCTATCGCTTACTTTCTCACTTCCACTTACAACTTACAACTTGTACAATTCTTCAAATCTTCAATCTCCTAAACTCTTCTTCTAGAAATCTAACTATTACAAAGGTGTATTGGATTTTGAAGATTACGTAAAAGTGTTCTAAAAACACTTAGAACTTTTGGAAACTCACTAGAAATACTTGTGAAAAGATTGTGATTGAAATCGAGTAGTGAATCGTGTAAATTGAATATGCATAAGTGTTCTATATATCAAATGAAAAAAAACTAGACCTATATATAAGTCCTGAAAGTCGGTTAGTTTGTTAGTTAGTTCTAACAAACTTGAAACCGCTTAACAAACTTAATCTTGAAAATTGCTTAAGACCTCGGGCGATTCTTCCTACTGTCATAAATTTGACTCGGTGAAGATTAGCCTTTCTTATTCTACTCAGCTTATCTTGACCTCGTCTCGAGCTCTTTATACTTGTCTCCCGCAGATGATTAGGATTGAGGTTGTCTCCGCATGACTTGTCATTCCTCGTCTCCACTGACTTGAACTAATCTTGACCTAGTCTCGATCACTTCGCACTAGAACTTAGTCTTCGCTTCTTTATCATAGTCTCATCTCGAACAGCTTTTTTAACTCATCAAAACAATCTTGGTCTAACATATATATATATATATATATATATACACACACACACTTTTGCTTTATTTATCTCACTATATATATTATGAGCAATAAGTCCATGAATTTAAAATATAATACTACTATATCAATTTCCTTATGATATAAAAATCTAGTTAAATTACTACATTATTTATATGATATTCAAACTAATATACATACAAAATTATGCATATATAACTTACCTCTTGCAAAAAAAAAAAATTAATATATCCATGATTTTCTTTAATTATTTAATATATATATATATATATATATATATATATATATATATATATATATATATATATATATATATAGTATACACATGCATGCATAACTAAATATAAAATATAATTTGCATGCATAAGTGCATAATTAGCCAATATAAACAAATGCATGCATTTGGAAATAGATATGACCATCGCCATACCCATTAATACTCTACATACGTGCTTTTTAGCCAAAGATAAAAGGGAAATAGGCAAAGACACGTACTAATAGTTAGCAATGATGATATTGATGCAAGTAGGCAGCAGAAGGTTATATATAGGCGCCATTTGAACGTTAACAAAGAGGAGAAAGATTAAGATACAACCTACATTATTACTAGAAAAGTCACAAGGCACCGTAAAAACCTTTTAAATTTCTTTGCACTATAGAAGGTGGGGATTTACTTCAACTCTTAATTGAAGTTATAATATTCAAGTATTATAATTGCCCTTATTAAATTTTACTATGTAATTAATATTCATGTTAAGCCCGGCCCAAACAATATCATGTTAAGCTCGGCCCAAACAAAGAAATTCATGTTAAGCTCGCCCACAAAGAATCTCATGTTAAGCCCGCCTAGCCAACAAATTCATGTTAAGCCGGCCCAAACAAATAATTCATGTTACGCCGCCCAAATGTAAATTCCACGTTAAAGTTGATATTGTCAGACTATTACAAGTTCTACAAGTTAAATATTATTTACATTATTAAAATTTAATTTGTGCAATTACGAGGTTACCCCACTAAGTGTATTTTCACACACTTACCCCCTTCTTTTAATATTTTTCAAAGGCAGAGTTCGACATGGAAGGATGATCCGGGGTGCTATGACCATGAAATAGAAAAATAATAAATTTCTACTACACTACCTTTTATTTATATTTCGAGAGAATGACTTATGGTTTGTAATTTTGATTATTAGGGTTAATCCCTAAATTCACGAATTCTCGAAATAAGTTTTATTACTATTAAATATCTTCCGCTATAATACTTATTAATGTTTCTGCTCTACATATTTATTTATATTGCAAGTATTAAAAGAAAAAATGGGTCTTCTTTTATGCTAGTATTTTTCTTAATAAAAAAGTGTCTATTAAATTAAAAATACCGAAATAGATAAATGAGATTATTTAGTAGCGTCTCAACATTAATTTTAGTATATATAAAATTGGGGCGTTCATGCAATTACGATCATGCACGACTCACCAAAATGCATGTTTTGTCTATCCTATACGGATCAGTGTTGCGGCATTCAAGAAGTTGCCTTGATATCTCTACCACTTGAAGCTCGCCAATTTCGGGTCTCATACATCTTTACATATGGATGATAATAACGCATTTAAATATGCATTTTTTTGCTTTGGGGGCATCTATTTCGGGTCCTGTTAGATATGTAAGACCAGTCATCGTTATTGATGGGACCCACTTGAAGGGCGAATATTGTGGGATTCTCGTTTGTTGTCAAGTTACTCGGGATGACAATGGAAATATCTTCCCTTTGGCCACCGGTGTTCGTAATGTTGAGTGCACTCAATCGTGGACATGGTTTCTTCACCGCTTACGAGAAGCTTATGCTCTTTGAGAGGATTTATTGTTTGTTTCGATCAATACCACAATATTATTCGTGTTGTTCGTGATGTTTATCCCGAGACCGCATACACGGATTATGTTACCATCATCTGCAGCAGGTTAGTTGGCTTCGGGCAAGCCGTAGTTAAAAAGTTTTATGATGCTACATACTCATATCGTATGTCGAAATTCCTCGGTATATCTTTGTAGTTGCTCGTTCTCATAATTTATGAAATGTTTATTTTTCTAATTCAAAATAATTTTCTCGTAGTTGCATGGAGTTGTTACAACGTATGGATGTGACCGAACGGTTGATGCGTAAGCTCAATACTTTAAATCCATAACAGGCCCGTGTTCTGTTGTAAGGTTAGACGTTATGAGTTCATGACGCCTAATGCCGCCGAGAGTTGGAACAAAAAGCTACTTTGGTCTCGAAAGCTTACAATCGTTGCTATGCTGGAATCCATTAGATTGGTACTCGAAGAATGGTTCAATACGAGATGTAATGCAGCAGCCGCTCATAATCGATTTTGTGTGAGAAAGTATCGAAAATATTGGTTGAAATAAGGAATCTAACAAACAACTTGGTTGTAACGTCTTTGGGTGGATTGATTGGAGTGAATTGATGCATGATTTGAGGGGGTATTTTAGTGTAAAAAGTGGTGAAAAGTGTTAGATTTTGTGCCTAAATGTGTAGAGTATCACTACTTTGCTTGAAAAATATTACTTGATGGATTTTTGATGTTTTTCGTCCGCTTTTCAGGTAAATCGATGGAATTTGACCAAATCGAGTACCGGATTCATACGGTGAAGAGACGAACGAGACGGACAAAACAAGGGTCGGAGGTGGAAGTCGGGTCGAGAAAATTCCTCGACTCGACCTTTGGTCGAGGGCCGTGGACCTCACCCAAGGGTGCCGGCAAAGAGATGGAATTCGAAATATTGAAGGAAGCTCGACTCGAGGGTCAAGCTCGAGTCGAGGCCGAGATAATTTTAAAGAAACGCTAACACGATTTCACGAACCTAGACTCGAGGGCCCCAACCTCGAGTCGAGGGTGCTGATTTTTGGAAATTTAGCTTTCTAAGCCAATTGAGCGGAAAACAGAGCATAACCTTCCTCATAGCGCTTATTAGCGCTTTTAGGCGATTTTTCAGTTCCATAGATTAATTCTCATTGTAGAGTGATTAGATTGTTAGTATTTGATAGATTTCCAATAATTGTACCTTAGATTAGCATTTGATCCATTAGTTTTTCCATTCAAAGTTGTAATTCAAGTTGAGAAGAGATTGTATATGAAGATTTCATTGAAGATTCAAGCATTCCTATTATTGATCATTTTGGATTCAATTGGTGATGTTCTCCCTTTTTCTCATTTCAATTCCTTAATTGTTGTTATTAGATTTGTAGTTTGCTCCATGGGGTAATACTCTTGTGCTTGGGATAATTGAAATTGAGGATGATTTGATTGTCTTGTGCTATGATTGTTGATCAATTGAGATAGATTGTTCCCTAATTGTGATTCAAATTGTGCTTCATACATTTTTATCTCTTTAGATTAATGTTTGATCACCCTAGCAATAAAGTAGAGTTGAGCTAACATGATTAGGGATTAATCGGGTTATAATTGTGTATGATTGTATGAATTGAGTGCTTCTTAATTGAGAGATTAGTTGCACTAAGGATACTCACATTAGGCATTGTGTGATTAATGGAGACTTAATTACATGATTGTTCTATGTTTAGCAATTTGATTCAATCATAGCTTGTTGATCATTGATTCCTTGATGGAGATTATCCCTAGCACCCCAATCCCCAATTGAACTTTGTTACTTGTTCTAGCATACCAAGTGTTTGATAAATTGCTTGCTTAGTGTTTTATTTTAATTCTTGTATTTTGTTTTTAGAGCCAAAATCGCATTTGCAACAATAGTCATCGAGAACTTGCATTTCTAGGGATTCACGGCCATACTTTTTCCCTTGGGTTCGATATACTTGGTTGTCTTAAAATCGCTTACCCGATAACCGCAATCAAAATGGCGCCGTTGCCGGGAATTAATTTTTGCGCCTTAAGTTAGACTTAGGAATTTGTTTGAAGTGGCTACTTGTTGTTTTTGTATTTTTGTTTTGTTGTTTGTTTTTGTTGGACTTTGATATGCCATACAATGAAGGAGGTAATGGGCACAATTTGCCTTACAATGCTCAAGTTGGCCCTTTCCTTCAAGGGATGCCACCACATCAATTTCCCTACCAAAATCCATACCCCTACCCTCCACAAGCTCACCAATATCCATACTATCCACCTCATCCACAAAAATTCCCACCATACTATCCTCATATGCCATACACCCATGAGCCTAGATATCAAGAGTCACCTCATATTCCACAAGCCCAACCACAACCGATGCAAGAGCCTACACCTCAAGGTAGGCCATTAAGGGAGTTCTTTGTGCCTCAACTTCGTGAGCATTACGATGGTATTGCAAGGCCGAGAATTGAAGCGAATAATTTTGAGATAAGTCTCGCGCTTGTGAGGATGTTAAGAGAAAAGCAATTTGAAGGGAAAGATGAAGAAGAGTGCCCTCATCAACACATGGCACAAATTTTAGATATTTCCGACACCACAAAGTACAATGGAGTGTTCAAGGATGTGCGAAGAAGCTAAGGCTATTTGCCTTTACTCTTAAGGGAGAGCCAAAGCTTGGCTCAATTCTATCCTCCCTGGAACCGTTCGTACTGGGAGGACCTAAGCAAAAGATTCTTAATGAAGTTTTATCCGCCATCAAAGACGGTGCAAGCCAAGGAGGCGATTTCACACTTTCGCCAAAAGAATGGAGAGACTATACCGAAGCATGGGAGAGATACGGAATGTTGCTTATTAATTGTCCCCAACATGGTTTTCCGGAGGAACAAACAATCATGTATTTTTGCAATGGTTTGATGGATGCCGATCGATCCTTTCTAAATGCATGTGCTAATGGTTCGATTTGGTCAAAGACGGTGGGGCAAATGAATGAGATTATGGAGAATATTGCCCAAGATTCTTTCCAAGTGTCGGTGAATCGAGGAGCTCATCATAGAGTGTCCCATGTGGAGGAGATTGAGTGTTAGACCAAGATTGTTTTGATGAGTTAAAAGACTGCTCTAGATGAGCAGATTATGATGTAGAATTGAAGACTAAGTTCTAGTACAAAGCCGAATCGTACTCAGTCAAAGATTAGTTCAAGTCATCTCGACGAGGAATGACAAGTCATCCGAGACAAGCTCAAGTCTAGTCATCTGCGAGAGACAAATATGAAGAGCTCAGACGAGGTCAAGATAAGCCGAGTAGAATAAGAAAGGCTAATCCTCATCAAGTCACCGCATCTAGTAGGAAGAATCACCGAGGTTTTAAGCGGGTTTCTCAAGAATAAGTTTGTTAGCGGTTTCAAGTTTGTTAGAACTAACTAACAAACTAACCGACTTTTCAGAACTTATATATAGGTCTAGGTTTTTCATTTTTAGATATAGAACACTTTATGCATATTTGATTTCACACAATTCACTATTCGTGATTTCACAATCTTTTCACAAGAATTTCTGTGAGAGTTTCAAAGAGCTCTAAGTGTTTTTAGAACACTTTTCCAAGAATCTTCAAAATTCAATACACCGTAATAGTTAGATTTCTAGAAGAAGAGTCTAGGAGATTGAAGACTTGAAGATTTGCAAGTTGTAAGTGTGTAAAGAGCGGAAGTGAGAAAGTAAGCAAGAGCAAGAGTCCCTTCTTCAAATTGAAGAAGGAGAGTGGATGTAGATTTTAAAATCCGAACCACTATAAATCCTGGTGTTATTTCTTGCTTTCTTTAATTTTCTGTTTATTTTACAATCAGGTTACATCAAGAGTTAAATTCGTAATCTTAACTAAAATCAATATTTCAACCTTGCTTTTGATCTTATAAGGAGTTGAGAATTTATTCTTAATCCTGGCTTAATCTCGATACTTTGAATTAAGTTTTGAAAGATTTGAAAAATCTACAAAATCTATTCAAACCCCCTTTCTAGATTTTGTTCTAGAAAGCTTACTCAAGGTATTAATCATCTCAACTCTCCGGACCAAATAAGTGAGGCACTTCATTGTTGTCAGTTTCGATATTGATTTTAGGTCTTGAACAAGATTCTCAAATAATCTTGATTTTCTTCATTTTCTTTCATTTCTAACAGTTGCTACTAATAAGCTTTTGTGGAGTATTTTGTTTTGCTTTCATCATGACAACAGAAAAAGTAATAAGACCAGAATCACCGAATTTTCAATTGAAGAGTATGATTATTGGAAATTTAGGATGGAAAATCATCTTAAGGCCATTCATGATAGAATGGAAGAGAGGTTCTTGAGGAAGGTCCTATAAAGTTTTTCCATTGAGGCACCAAATTTGCGAGCAGAGGGCAATGAATCAAGAACTAGGCAAGAAAAGAAGAGTTCGACTAATGATGAAAGGAAGGTCCACAATCTTGATCAGTAGGCCAGAAATCATAGAGACTCGAGTAAAGATCGATAGAGAAGGTTAAGAGATGTAAAAAGTACCAAAGAAATGTGGCAAACCTTAGCTAATGTTTGTGAAGGTTCGACCAAGTGAAGGAGAACAAGCACAGTCGATGTGCATACATTTGAAACATTCAAGATGAAAGAAAATGAGTCATGGGATCGCATTTGATATGAGGTCAATTTAATCTTCTTAATAAAGCAAATGATCTTGGAAAGAATTATTCGGAAAAGGAGATTAACAACAAGATTTTGAGATCATTAACCAAGAGATGGAGGAAAAATCCAATATCCTGAAAAGCAACTCTCAAGATTTATCCTCTATTACTCATCATACTTTATTTTCTCATCTTAAAGCTTTAGAGTATGATATTCGAGATAGAAGATGAGGAAGATGAGATGGAGTCTAGCACCATCCAAATCTGTTGCCTTTGTTAGTAGAAGACAAGATCTCAACAGTAGGTCAGAGGGAGCCGATCTATCCTTGAAAGAGCAGATGGCTTTACTCACAAAAAGGTATGATAAATTGAGAATGAAGTATAAGAGAAATAAATCAGATTTGCAGTAGAGATAGACAAAGATCCGTGACGTATAGGGAAGGTAGACAAATCTTCGATGATGACAAAAACAAGAGTCGATAAGAAGATACGTATCAATTGCCGTAAGAAATACTTCTAGTCCCAGATCGGGATAGGAGTGACATTTGCTATACTTGCAACAAGCCAGACATTTCAGTATGATCTCCTCAAACTAACTCCTAAAGAAAGAGAAGAGAAGAGGAAGAAAAGGGGCAGTGAGATTTGCGTATCAAAGAGCTTTGTTGAAGAAAAAGAAACCAAAGAAATCATCATCATCTTCACCATCCTCATCCGATTTTGGATCGATGATGAGATTCGTCTCATGGCTAATGAGGTAATCTACTATTCATCTTCGAGATAATGATTCTTGTCAGTCGCATCTCGATCATGACCAAACCCCATACATGAATTATTGAGAGATTTAAAAACATCTTTAGCTGCTTATAAATGCGAGACAGAGAATTTAATTTTAAAGGATCAAATTCAAATTCTAAATAAAAGCCAAGAAGGTGATGAAAGCAAATGTAGACCTAAGAAACATTCAAGGGGGAATGTTTTCACTGAGCGAAGCTAGTACATCAACCAGCTTACTCCGAAAGGTTAGAAAAATGAACTGAAAACTTTAAAAGATAAATTTGAAGTAATTAATGTGAAAATGAATTAATTAAGAAAGACAATGAGAAGCTTGTCTTCAAAATTAGTCGACTTAATAATTCACAATCAGTAATAGATCATATTTTTAATACTTTAAATCTCATGATAAGACAGACTTGGTTATGATAGGAACAATAAATCGATGTTCAAAACCTAGGAAATTTGTGAAAGCATCTGTTCAATCAAAGGATATTAAAATTGGTCCATGGAAACCAACTAGTCGGATAAGGACTACAACTTCCAATCTAAACCAAGAATTCACCTAAGAATTCCTATCGTACTAGAAGGAATTCAAGAACTAAAATAAGAAGATTTTCTTATTTTAATTCTTTTGATGGAAGGAGCAAATGCTATCCTACATTTCCTAAGTTTAGGAAAATTACCCAATCTATATACAACAAGTTGTCATTTAAAAATGATATTATTGTAGAGCAGTTGGCAGAAAATCCGAAGTCCGATTTGTTGTCTCCAGATGAGATGTTTGTTTGGATTCCTAAAGTGATTCTTGACCCAAAAGGACCCAAGATCACCTAGGCAATTCTCAAAACTAACTGCTTTTTTACAGATTCACAGGATCATCACTTAAGGAAGAGATCTTAGCTTCAATATGGTACATATCGATAGTCGCTCACAACATATGACCCATAACAAGAAGTCGTTATCAAATCCCTTCAAAGTATCGATGGTCCAAGAGTTGTGTTTGGTGATAATAATTGTCGACTAAAGGTGTAGGTACTTTGATTATCAAGGATATTCAGGTATCTGAGGTATATTTTGTTGAAGGTTTGAAACATAATCATATCTGCTTCTCAGCCTTTGTGATAAAGGTTTTTCGTAAAATTTTCAAAGGATAAATGTGATATTTTGGATAATTCCTCTCGATAAAGGTACTATTAATCGGCTTCGCATAGGTAATGTCTATGTGGCCAACTTTAATAGTTGTTCCCCAAGATACTTGTCTCGATGGCTAAGGGTGGAGAAAATGTCAAATTTGGCTATGGCATAAAAGGCTTAGTCATCTCAATTTCAAGACCCTTAGTAAGTCAAGCTAAGAAGAACCTTGTTAAGGGATTACTCGAAAACTTTTATCAACCGATCTTAAATGTGATGCTTGTCAAAAAGGCAAACAGACAGACACCTCATTTAAGAGTATTAACTCCTCCTCATCCGAAAGAGTATTGCAACTCCTTCATCCGGATTTGTTGGGACTGTTACACCTCTCACCTTCCGGTGGAAGGAAATATACTCTTGTTGTAGTAGATGACTTCTCTAGATACACTTGGGTTATATTTCTTTTCAAGAAAAATGAGGACTATAAACAAGATTCCCGATCTGCCTGAACAAATTCAGAAATGAGAAAGGAGTTAATATTATTAAAATCGAGTAGTGATAAAGTGGTACACTTTTGAATTGCTATCTAATTTCTTCAATGAAGTTTGGAATTATTCATGAGACATCTTCAGCAAGAACTCCTCAACAAAATGGAGTGGTTGAAAGAAGGAATAGAACTTTGAAGGAAGCAATGTAAGCATGTCACGAGTATAATACCTCATAGGTTACTGGTCAAGCTATCAACACAGCTTGCTATACTCGTAATGTGTGCTTAGTTGTCACAAAAATAAGTGGTAAGACTCCTTATGAGATTTGGAAGGGTAAGATTCCGAGGATCTCATACTTCAAAGCTTTGTCAAAGTGTTTCATTCATAACAATGGGAAATCTAAGTTAAGAACTTTTGATGCTAAAGCAAATGATGGAATATTCTTAGGATATTCTAATACTTCAAAGGCATTGTAGAGTTTTTAACAAGACAACCCTTTGTGTGGAGGAAACTCCTCATGTTGTTTTTGATGAGTTGTATTCTTTCTCGTGAAAAGTGAATCAAATTTCCAAAGTCTAGATAAAATTGAATTATCCAAGACTAAACATAGAACTATTTATCTACCTACTCTTCGACTCGAGAATCGATGAAGAAGAATCCCATCCGATAATCGTAAGACAACTTCTCGATCGTGACTTCCTTGGTCAGAACGTGACACCTTTCGACATCACCCGATCAAAGACAGTCCGAATGAAGGGGAACGTCACCGAGGTTGAGTCAGATGAGTTGCCAACCGAGACTCAAGATGAGGATACTTCTTCTCATATAGGCAAAAGGATGAGAAGCTATCATCCATCTCGATCGGATTATAGGAGACCCATCTAGTAGTGTCAGGCACGAACGATGTTAGACTCAAAGTCTTTTCGCTTGTTATGTGTCTCTTCTTGAACCCCAAGTCTATTGAGGAAGCATTATCGCAACTCCAAACTGGATAACAAATGGCGCATGCGGAAGAACGCATCACTTTGAAAGACAAAATGTATGGGATCTAAAGTGGAAAGACCCTCACTTACGAGAAAGATTATAGGCACCAAAATGGGTGTTTAAAAATAAATAGATGAGAACAATATTATTGTTCGAATAAGGCAAGACCGGTTGCACAAGGTTATTCACGGTCTGAGGGAATAGACTATGATGAAACCTATGCTCCAGTTGCGCATTAGAAGGCAATAAGATTGTTCTCGGCATTTCGCGTATATAAGTCTTTCAAAGTTTTTCAAATGGATGTTAAGTCTGCTTTTCTTAATGGTGTGTTACTTGAAGAGGTCTATGTAGAGCAAACACCGGGTTTAAGATCAATAACAAGGTCTATAAACTCAACAAAGCTCTATATGGATCGAAACAAGCTCCCAGCTTGGTATGATACTCTATCTCGATTTCTTGACATCAAATGGTTTTTCTAAAGGTAAGATTGATAGAACATTCAAGTTTAGAAAGGAAGTAGATGGCAACATCTTACTAGTTCAAATTTATGTAGATGACATAATTACTTTCACCTAATATCAAATTATGTGAAGAGTTTAGCTTTCTCATGAAAAACAGAAAGCTTGAAATGTCAATGATGGGAGAATTGACATACTTTCTGTGCTTACAAATTAAACAGATGAGGTAAGTATATTTATACATCGCCTAAATATGCCAAGGATCTGATTGAGAAATTTGGAATGATTACCTAGCGAGAGAAGTCAAAATACCTATGGCAACTAACTTCTCAATGGATTCGATGAGCAGGGATACACCGATGCAAACGAGTATCGTGGACCGATTGGATCTCTTTATCTCACCGCAAAGTAGGCCGGACATAGCCTTTGCGGTTTGGGGTATGTGCAAGATTCCGCCTAATCCCAAGAAACTCATCTGAGATCAAGAAAATTCTTAGATATCTCAAAGGAACCTTGCAAGTTGGATTATGGTACCCAGTGATGACAACTTTGAGCTAACAAAGTTATCGTATTCAGACTTTGGAGGATGTAAGATTGATAGGAAATCCACTTACGGAACTTGTCAATTCTTAGGCAACAAATTAATTTCTTGGTTATCTAAGAAACAGACATCAGCGCTGCCACCTCCACAACTCGAAGGCGAGTATATGGCGGCACTGGAAGTTGTTGCTCTCAACTCCTCCTCCGGACTAGTCAACACTTAGAGACTACAATATTCAAACATCACGCTCCTATTTACCGTGATAGTAATAAGGCAATAGCAATGACTTACAACCCCGTTTTTACATTCTGTGATGCAAGCATATAGATATTAGGCATCATTTCATTAGGGATCATGTTGAAAAGAATGACATTAGGGAATTGAGAAAATTGCCACCGAATCACAAAAAGTGACATTCTTACAAAACCATTAGCTGAGTCAGTTCAAAGAAATGTGTTTAGAATTAGGATTACTTGATGCATCTTTAGCTAATTTCTAATTGGTGCATTTGTTTCCTTATTTCTTTTCCTTTCTTTAAATTAATGTCAGAAAGAATTATCGACTAGATATGTGTCAAAGGACAATCGGGTAGTTGATATCATTGATCTCCTTTTAGGAATCAAGAATCAAGGATTAGTCATATTGACCTTATCTCGAATTGATAATTACTTATTCTGACATCGTAGTAAATCGATGACAAGGACATAATATTCAGCTGAACGTACAAGACAACTACAGATGACTATTTACATCCTATCTCGATTTATCTTTAGCGTCTGATGGTTTCTTTTTGAGTTTATGTCTTTGCGGAGCAGGTGATAAATAACTTCCCGATTCATTCTTTTATTCAAACTTCTTTATTCTTAACCTCCAGTCCGATCTGCTTCTTAAAAATTTGTTTTAGAAAAGTAATTCAATGTGTTTTGTTTAAACTGGTTTGAAAAATGCTAAAAAGTTACATATAAATTGTTGGTTTTCGGGATCGAAGACAGTTACTCTATCGAGATGACTTTCTAAAACTTATCTCGTTTTAAGGCCGACCGCTTTTCAAACCCATCTGCTTAAGAAACTCCTTCATGAAGTAAGATATCACGTGGTCGACGCCACACATACTTACTTCTCTCAATAAAGTAACTCTATATCGGTCAAATCAACAGCCTATAAAGTAACTATTTACGATTCCAAAGGCAAATTGCATTTCACGCTACCGGATCCTAATCGCTTATCTTTGTTTTTAACCGTTGATTAATACTTCGAAAACTTTTTGAATAAATGGCCGAGATTAAATCATATTTTCAAAAATGGCGGTTTCTCTTTCCAATCTTCCCTATAAATACATCTTCTTCTTCCCTAAAACTTTTTCTTTCCATTCTCGTAAAACTCCGTATATTCCTGAAACCCTTTTTCAAATTCATAAAACTTCCAATGGCATCTTCTTCAAAAAACTACCAAATCTTATAAACCCACATACATTTCACAAATATTTCTCACTTCAAAATGAATGAGGAATATTTCAAAAACCGTTGAAAGTTTTAAATGTATGTTGATTTTGGAAACCACCAATGATCCAGACCGGCAGAGATTCTTCGCCTTCTTGAAGCCTCACAACTCGCAGGTTTTCTTTTCAATGAAGTCTCCTCAAAACAAGAATCATGGATTTACCGGGTGCGAAGTTTTTAGCTAGAAATGGAGGATACCTGTGAGATGGGTTTGATACGCCTGTGGATGGGACTACATCGAGTTATTCCGTGCAAAACATCGCTGTGATATTCGACACGTCAATGGAGGGAGTAAATCCCGATAAGGAGGATAGTTGGGAAGAATCCTTCATATGATGGCGAGGGTTAGATACGGGAACTTCGCAGGGATTCAAGAAGAACCTGTTGAGAAGGAGGTTTCGGTTGTTGATGGCGGTGGTTACTTAAGGCCTGGGTGAGCAGAGCTCGCATGATGGGTTAACCAAACCCAGATTGTGCGTGATGCTCGAGCCATATCGATGGTGTGGAAGTGAATTGGGTGGATTTGTCGTTGTTCAAGCTCGTGAGGAGAAGAAGCGATTGACTTTCAAGTCAAATGCAGAGGGTCGGGTTCCTACTTCAGCAATACCTTCAATAAAATCACGGTTTTAATCAAGGTCGAATAGGGAGGCCGACCGGAGAATAGGCACCCTAAAAAGTATTCAAATAGCGATGGGCATCCTCACAAAGGATGACAGACTGGAGGAGTTCCGTGATTCTGGATGATGAGTCCGAGGCAGCTCAGTTCGAGGTCAAGCATTATGTTGTTGAGGGACAGGTCCAAAGAAATAACAAATGAGGTGGCCCTGGTGAGGTCGGAACAGAGGGACATGGAAAGCGCCACGAGGTCGCACCTCAAGTCCAACTCCGTCAAACAAATGCCGTGGTCCCGAGGATGTTTCAGAGGAGGAAGGAGGAGGCCGTGAAAGCCTCGGAAAGAAGAAGGGAAAGCCTCATCTCCGCCTTGCTCCCGCCAAGGATGCCGATGAAGAGGAAGAGGAAGCAGAAATTCTCCTTGGTGAGGAGACCAAGACGAGCACCCTGAGCTCAAGGATCCACCAAGTCCTGTAGCTCCGAACATCGGGATAGATCCATCTACCTCCCGCTACCAGAGGAGGTTCCGGTCCTTCGAGAATGAGGCGAGGCTGGTCAACAGAGGCTCTCTCTCCCCAACCGATGAAGCTGCTCTTCCCCAATTGAGGCAGTGTACGAGTCTTTCCACATCTCCTTCCTTATCTTCCATACCCGGCAATGAAGAAATGCCTCGAGGCTGGCATTTCTGAGCCTTTACCTCGGCGATCTCCCACCGACCCAAACAGCGATGAAGGGTATCCCAGTGCCGTACCTCGAGCCTCTCCAACAGCCCTCTACAATCCAAATCCCAACAGCCCAAACTCAACTCCCACCTCTACCATCTTTCACCACCACCTCGAAATCCCACCCCCACCTTCATCTCGAACAAATTCCTCTCCCCACACTCCAATCCTCTCCAATCCCGATAATATCTTACTCCTCTCTTCCAACTATTCAAACACAATCTATTCCTCTTCCATCTCCCAACCGTAACAAATACTTTCCACGTCCGACTCCTCAACCGAGGATGAAGACACTCCGAGCCCCACCACACCATATCCTCTATTCCCTATCCCCGCCGAGAAGAAAGTCAATGCTACATTCGAAGCGAAGATGGAAAGAAAGACGAGGAGGATGGTAAAGTCAGAATCGACATCTTGCTACAAATGAAGGAAGTTGAGGTAACATTATCTCGATAAAATCATAAAGTGTCACTAACTCGTGGCCGGGTAAAGTGAAATCTATGGAGGAGGAGCTAAGGGCGTTGAAGGAGGAGGTTATGGGCAAATAAGCTGTAGTGAATGAAGTCGGGTCAGAGACCACTCGACTTCAGTGTCAATGCAACACTCTAGATGCAAAGCTTTCGACTTGGCCGCCGGGTTAAAAAGGGGAAAAAGTGAAGAAGAGAAGAGACAAGCCCTCACAGCGTGGTCGAGGAGACCAGAAAAGAAGTGGGCATGAAGGCCAACACTGACTGAGGCAGCCGGAGGAAGCCTTCGGATCAAACGATGAGCTGGTTGCTCTCCACCGAGGGTAAGTCAACCGGAGGAAGCTTTGAAGGAGGATGAGGAGTAAGAGGAGGAAAGAAGAGGAGGAAAGGTCGGAGAAGCTCTTGCCTCGGTTTAAAGGATCCGAATCAAGGAGCCAAGGGTAAAGGAAAGGAAGTAGCGCCACGAGCCTGATCAGAAATCATCTCAGTGGCTCGCTAAAGGGAAAGGTAAGAGGGAAGCCGATTATTCCAATCTCTCGTAAGAAGCGAGATCAAAAGGATTAAGCAGAGAGATGGAATATTTTGGCAAGAAAGAAAAGAAGAAGCAGAGGAAGAAGAAAGACTCCAATGTCTTTTGGAGCACTGCTGAAAGCTTAAAATGGTTAATCAAAGACCAAGGCAGTGGAAAGTTCAAAGCCATTCCACAACACATCCGCCTCTCCTAAGTCGGCTTGTGGGGAAATATGCGGTGAGTACAAAGAAAAGAATCTCGAAGGTATGTGGATATACTTCTCGGTATATTCTCAAGGGCCCCGGAGCAACTCAGCAAGATCCGGACTTACTGGGCATGAGTGGATGGAGAAGGTAGATGAATTCTGCTCCTACTCACGGAAGAAGCCGGCGTGTGAGTTCAACGCCAACCCGATCTCTCCATTTTGAGTATGCCATCCCCTCGCCAGAAATCAGATGGATCCCCGACCTGGATCGGGTAAAGGGTATTTTGAAGAAGGCAGGCTGAATCTGGACTCACTCGGCAGGAGGATATAAAGCACTTAGGAGTCGGGTAATTCAATCGGGCCGATGATACCGATGAAGATCAGTGGGAAGACTAATAGAAACAGATTTTTCTTTTCCTTATTTCTACTTTTCTATTATCTTTTCATCTCGTAATCTTTGTAAATTCAATGTGAATATACTTTGTTTGATTCATTATATGTGTATTAATTTCTTAAAGTTTTATTTTTTGTTTTAAGAAAGACTTAAAATTTTCTTAAGTAAAAGTCATCTCGAGAATTTTATCTCTCAGACTTAAAAAAATGTTTTCAAAATTTTAACTAAGTCTTGAAGACTCATTTGGTTTTCTAAGTTTTTTTGGAAGTCTAAAAGATCTAAAGTTTTTATATGTGAATAAATCTGCTTGTAATGTGAAAAATGTGCTTTGATACCTATCTATTGATCTTGATAAACTCTAAACTAACTTCACTGTGAGTGTGTCTCTTTCTTGTAGGTTTTAACTTCATCAAAAGGGGGAAATTGTTAGACCAAGATTGTTTTGATGAGTTAAAAGACTGCTCCAGATGAAATGCAGATTATGATGTAGAATCAAGACTAAGTTCTAGTACAAAGTCGGGATCGGACTAGGTCAAAGATTAGTTCAAGTCTGAGACGAGGAATGACAAGTCATCCGAGACAAGCTCAAGTCTAGTCATCTCGTAGGAGACAAATATGAAGAGTCGAGGCGAGGTCAAGATAAGCTGAGTAGAATAAGAAAGGCTAATCTCATCAAGTCACCGCAGCACGAGTAGGAAGAATCACCGAGGTTTTAAGCAAGCTAAGAATAAGTTTGTTAAGTAGCTTCAAGTTTGTTAGAACTAACTAACAAACTAACCGACTTTCGTACTTATATATAGGTCTAGGTTTTTCATTTTTAGATATAGAACACTTATGCATATTTGATTTCACACAATTCACTATTCGATTTCACAATCTTTTCACAAGAATTTCTAGAGAGTTTCAAAGAGCTCTAAGTGTTTTTAGAACACTTTTCCAAAGAATCTTCAAAATTCAATACACACCTGTAATAGTTAGATTTCTAGAAGAAGAGTCTAGGAGATTGAAGACTTGAAGATTTGTACAAGTTGTAAGTTGTAAGCTGGAAGTGAGAAAGTAAGCAAAGAGCAGAGTCCCTCTTCAAATTGAAGAAGGAGAGTGGATGTAGGATTTTAAAATCCAACCACTATAAATCTCGTGTTATTTCTCGCTTTCTTTAATTTCTCTCGTTTATTTTACAATCAGGTTACATCAAGAGTTAAATCTTAATCTTAACTAAAATCAATATTTCAACCTCGTTTTGATCTTATAAGGAGTTGAGAATTTATTCTTAATCCGGGCTTAATCGATACTTTGAATTAGTTTTGAAAGATTTGAAAAATCTACAAAATCTATTCAAACCCCTTTCTAGATTTTGTTCTAGAAAGCTTACTCAAGGTATTAATCATCTCAACTCTCCTGGGACCAACATTGAGTCTATGAAGACGATGATGATGACGATGATGGACCGTTTGGGAGCCCTTACTACTTCTCAAGCCCAACAAAATGTTAGTCCATCTATTCCTCAAGTTGATTTGTGACCAAGTCCTATGCCTATTGAAGAAGTTAATTACATGGGAAGGCCTCCATACCAAGGAGGATATTAAAGCAATTATCAAGGCAATTTCCAAGGTGCAAGGCCATATCAAGTGCCTTATCAAAATAGGCCTCAAGGTAATTTTCAACCTCAACCTCAAGCTCCATTCAATGCCAACAATTGGAGAAGACATGAAAATTTCTCATATGCTAATCCAAGAGCCGACGTCCAATTTCCTCCCGAATTTGATTCGGTGCCAAAGCACCTAATAACGAGGGGAAGGCAACTACGGAGGAGCTCCTTAGGATGATTGTGAAGAGGTTAGAGGCTAATGATTCAAGGTTGGATGACATTGGGAAGTAAATGGACACAAGGTTCAAGACCATTGAGCATCAAGTGGGGCAATTGGCCACAACGGTTGGAAAGCTTTCGCCAATGGTGGATCATTTGCAAAATAGGAGAAGTATCCATCTACCACCGAGCCTAATCCAAAGAAATTTTGTAGTGCTATCCAACTAAGGAGTGGTGCTAGATATGAAGGCCCAAAGATGCCCAAGGAAGTTGAAGTTGAGAAAGAGGTGGAGAAGGAAGAGGCAATTGAAGAAAATGTGGTTGTTGAGAAAGAAAATGAAGAAGTGATCAAAGCAAAGGGAGAGTCAAAAGAAGAAGATTAGATGCATGGGGAGTTCCCATGAAACCCACTCCGGTTCCATATCCTCAAAGACTTGGGAGGAAGAAGCTTGATGAGGAATTTGGTAAGGTTTTAGAGGTTTTTAAAAGCTTGCATGTTGATATTCCACTTTTAGATGCCCTTGAACAAATTCCCCATTATAAGAAATTTTGGAAAGAAATAATGTCAAAGAAGAGAAGATGGGATGAGAAGGGTATGATCAAATTGGTGGAAGAATGCAAGAAGATTCTTGAGAGACACCTAACTCAAAAGCTAAAGGATCCGGGGAGTTTTATTATTCCGTGTGAAATTGGAGAGGATGGGAAAAGTTCAAGGCTTATGTGATTTGGGAGTTAGTGTCCATTTTCAAGAAGTTGGAGTTAGGAGAGGTGACTCCTACAAATATCAATCTTCAATTGGCGGATCAATCTTATGCTCATCCTTTTGGGATTGTTGAAGATGTATTAGTAGGAGTTGACAAGTTTATCTTCCCGGTTGATTTTATAGTGCTTGATATGAAGGAAGAGCTTGAGGCACCTATCATTCTTGGTAGACCTTTCCTTGCTACCGAAAAAGCCATGATCAATGTTGAAAAAGGGGAACTCAAATTGAGTTTTAATGGAGAAGAGGTGATATTTTCAAGAGCTCCATTGGAAGAAGATGCTCCAAGTACTTTGGAGAAGAAGATGTGTGGATACATTGAGATCATCGATTTATACCCTTCAATTGATAGGGATGATTCTACACCTTCTACTTCTTCTAATTCTTTGATTAATGAGCATTTTATTCCTTCTTGTAAAGTGATTGCTAATAAGTCTTGTGTTTCTCTTGATGATCTTAGGAAGGAGAAAGCTCTCATTGAACCTTTGCTTGATCCGGGAGATAGGAAGATTGAAGAAGGTGAGAAGAATTTGACCAAGCTTGAGAAATGCTCAAGTTTGGGGGTGTTAGAAGAGAGAAAGACACCACTTGAGAAGAAAGAAGCAAGTTTCATAGTTAGAGATCAAGTGGTGTGGAGCGAATCGAATTGGAGTAGATTGCTAGGAGTGGAAAGACTAAAGGAAGTTTTGACGATGAAGGAGATCAAAGAAGGAGGAAAGCTCCTATTGGAAGATAAATGGGGATGTTGCCTTTTTGCAAAGGAAAATCTAGTAAGGCACAAGGATGATCCTCATGTCGTCATGGAAAGGGAAGTATGAACTCCTTGAGTTCCGTCCGGCAAAGGACGTTAAACCTAGCGCTAGATGGGAGGCAACCCATCCATTTTGTTGCTTTTGTGTGTTTGTTTGCCTTTTGTTTTTCTTTGTTTTGGAGATTTGGCTTGAAATTCATTGATCATGCTTTAGGGGATTGTGTTATATCTTGCTATGGGATTAATGGATTTATTGAGCTCATTTGATACCATTGGGAGTTGCATATATTTGTATCACTCTTGTGCCAAACTTTGAATTGATACTAACATTTAAGTTTGGGGGTGATGATTGTTTGATTGGCTAATTTGCATCTCTTTGTGGTGATGATTTGATGATTTAGTGCTCGATTGGAGGTACACTAAGGAAATTCAAGATCAAAGGAAGAAGAGCTTAAAAGTTGGTGAAAATTGAGCAAAAGGAAGAGACCCCGGTCTCCTCGATCGAATGAGCGACCGGGCTTAAATCGAGGGATCAAAAAGGTTAGTATTTACATATTTGGGTTCGTTGGGGTCGAGAGGGTCATTTTTAGGAGTTTCTGGGGTCGGGCCGGGTTCGAGAATCCATAAAAATTCCTGGACTCGACCTCCGGTCGAGGTGGCCATACCCCGGGTCGAGGGATCCATACTTAGGCAAATTTTCGAAAATTCACTCAACCCTCGAGTCGAGGCCTGAGCCTCGAGTCGAGGCGAACATTCAAAATCACAGCACGACTCGAGGGCCGAGCCTCGAGTCGAGGGCTTCATATTTCAGATGCCTAGAGTCGAGGGCCGGAGCACGACTCGAGGCCGGCACCAATTTTAAATAATTGCGAATCAGTTTTGAGATCACCATTCATGACTCGTGCTTTCCTCCCCGATCCCCTTCGTGTCTCACTACTTTCATCCCGATTTCGCACGTTTTCACCATTCATTCGTAGATTCCATTACATTTCATTCATCTATTCCATTAAAGTCATTATCTTTGGAGGGTTTTTGAAAGAAATTTGGGGGTTTTGAAGAATTTGAGTGGGTGTTTTCCATTTGCATTTCAAGTCCGAAATTCTTGACATAAGGTACGAATTCTCACTCCATGGCTCTTTAATATTCGTTCTTGTTGTGATTATTGCATGGGTGTTGTTAATTTTGCCGATTTAATTTTGTGAATGTTGATTTTCATTTGGGCATTTTGATGAACACCTTGTATGCTTGTGAGTTTTAACGAATTTGGTGTATATGTTAGATGAATTGGATTGATTATTGAGTTAGAAGGCATGTTTAGGGTTAGTTGAGATGATTTGGTGAATGCCTTTGTGAATTTTTGGTCTTGAGAATGAGTTTGAATAATTGTTTGGGAATTCTAGTGAATGCATGTGGTTTATTTGGTCAAGTTTGCATGTTTGATGATAGAAGTGCATGATTAGTGATTCTTATTGTTCTAATTACTCGCTTAGATGGCATATTATTCTTGGATAATTTTGTTGAGCCTAATTGCATATCTTTGTGAGCTAATTGTTGATTTTGATTGTTAAGGCCATTCTTGTTGAGTATGCATATTTGTGGGGATTTATTGAGCACTTCTATTGCCTATATTGCTTGAATTGTGACGTTTGACCAAATTATTTTGAGATAGTTCATTCTTCACTTAGGAATTATTGGTGATTGGAGTTTGTGATGATTGACTCGTTAATGCTTTAATTGCTATTATGCATTGCCCTTGTTGCTATTATGTGCTAATTTTTGCCTTGGGAATTTTGTAGGAAAATGTTTCGAGGTGCCGACGGTCACGATTATTCGGATGAGGATTTTAGGAAGAGAGAGAGAGAGAGAGCCGTGAGATTCGCTAACAAGATGCCGGCTCGATTGGGTATTCTTTGGGATGACTACAAATGGAGAAAGTACTCCATTTTATATGCGAGATTTATAACAAGGTGGTGAAGACCCGCCCGTATGGTCTCGATGGGGATTGAGGATGATATCCCGGTTATTTGATCAGTCGGTATGTCCGGGTTTTGGCCAAGAGGCCACGGACATATTTGGGGCTCACTCTTGAGTTTTTGTGCACCGTGACCTTCGACAAGGCTAGGAAGGCGAAGTTCCCATGGGCTATCACTTTTGAGTTGGTAGGGAAAGAGTACACTCTTTCCGTGAATGAGATCAACGAGATACTTGGTGCACCGACCGATCCGGACGGCTCATTACTGAACATGAGACGAGAGTACAATGCCAAGAAGTTCTGGCAGACGGATATCGGATTCGGGAGCACCAGAGCAGCCGCAGCTTCACCCCTGGGAAGTCGAAGAGTACTTGGATCCGCAACTCGATGATGAGATATCTGAGAAGATCTTATCCCCGCACCATTTTCGCCTCGTTACGAGGAGGAGCAGCTGTTTCGAGGAGTTATATGTTATGTGGTGCTTCCTCCATGGGGTCCATTTCAATGCCGCCGCCTACTTGTGCTACTTATTTGAGAGGGTGAGGAGCACCCGATTCGCGAAGATACAGCCTCGGAGGATTGATCACACTTATTGCCGAGCACTTCGACATCCCGATGCATAACATGAGAGTGTTGGAGGGGCCTGACTTGACTACCGATACGATGAGGAGGATGAAGACTCTAGACCTCATCGGGAGGACTTGGTGTTTTCAAGAAGCACCTCGGAGGCCGATTCCCTCTTCCTAATAAGAGGTTGACTACCGTGTTTGGCGCCGCGGGTCGGTGACGATTAACCTCCGGATGTGGTCGCAGCGACACACCGAGGCGATAGATGCCTACACTCGAGAGCACGGAGTGAATCTCCTGGGATGATGATGATGAGGAAGAAGAGCGGCGGGGAGGATCCGGATCCAAGGAAGAGGCAGAGGTCAGAGATGAGGATAATGAAGAGGAAGAGGATGCGAGGATGAGCCGATTGAAGAGCCGGTGAGGATGGAGGAAGACGAGGAGTATATGCCGAGATCAACTACTATTGGCAGGATGAGATGAGAGTAGACAGCCGAGGCCGGGAGCTCGTCGCAGAGGCAGTGGACACTCACGGAGGAGATGTGGGCATAGTTAGAGGATGCAACTTGAGTGCCTCACGTGACAGACGAGTGCTTCCGAGTCATGGAGGAGTCCCGTAGATTCAATGAGGAGACTCGGAGGATGCAGGAAGAGTATCTCAAGAACCAAAGAAGACATGTACTCTCTCCTCCAGCACATGAGCTCATGGAACCTTGGGTCGAGCTACTACCCTCCTCCACCTCCTCCTACTAATGATTAGGGAGATTCACCCTATTCCTTGATCCCTCTCCTCTAGTTTATTTAGCTACCTCTTTGTCATTTTCTCTTGGGTGATTTGTATTGGATTGATTATGGTTGCTTGGGGTGTACTTATTTCTTGACTATTGATAAATTTAGATACTTGATGATTTTCATGGATGATTTTGATGGATGTGGATGTGTTGAGTTTCATTGCTTATGTTTATGGATATGATGCTTATGCTATATTTGTGTCTTGGATTTCTTGCATGATTTTGGATTGATTTATCATTAAGCTTAATTGTGGACTTATTGCGTAACTTTAAGGTATCATTGTTGACATAGTGAGTGTGCTTGAGATTATGTACATGAGCACTTATGCTTGATTTGCAAGATATATTGGATTTTGAATTGATCATGAGTTGATATGTGGCTTGAAGCTAGCATGATTGATGTTTATGTGATGATGAATGTGATTGAAGATGCTTGATTCATTGCTCAATTTAAGCCCGTGAGCTTTTGTGCCTTTATAATCGTACATCTTATACACGGTTGAATTAATTTCTTTGTGAGTGTATCGTTCATTGATTTGTATGCTAGAACTTGCCTTTGGACTTGTTGAGATTGATCTTTGTGTGATTTCATGAATGTGATAAGAGACCATGTTTAATATGATAAGTCACTTAGCCAAATTTTCCCCATAAAAAACATTTGATTTCCATAGTAAGCCATTTTGAGCCTAGTATCCTTATTCTTTGGCAAGCCAAGTGAAATTGAAGCCATTTGCCTATTTTTATGAGCCTTATTGTCCTATGTTTAGTAGAGCTTGATTGTTGGCTAATAGATGGTGCATTGCATGTTAAGTGTGGTGGAAAGATGTTGAACTAAGTTGATTGAGAAAAAAGGGGTTGAGATGAAAAATTGAATTGTGGAAAAATTGTGAAAATGAAAAGAAGAAAAATTTAATTTGTGAGCCTAGATGTGAAAGAAAGCTCAAAAGAATGATGGTGATTGAACTTTGAAAGGCATGAGAAAGAGTGTTTGTCAAAGATTGGAAGAGAAGTGTAGTGAAGTGTTAGCTATCATTCAAGTTCTCTACTATTTGAGTCACTCTTACCTAAAGTCACCTACCCATTCCAAAGAGCCTATATTACAACCTTGATGAAAGACCTCTTTGATTCTTGATTGAACACAAAAGATAGTGATTGATATTGAGTCCTTTGGCAAGCTTATGGGATGCATGTTTGTGAATTTGATGATTGAGTGCATTTTTACCTTGATACACTTGAGAGATGAGAGAAACACTCCATGGAAGGAGCAATGCTTTGAGTATTTGATGTTACATTTGTTTGAGCATGATTCATCTTGATTGCTAGTTGAAAGTTTGCATTGAAACTTGAGTTCATTGATGAGTTCGATTGTCTTATATTTCTTCTATGGTGCCATGATACATAATTGCAATCAATTCACTCTTTTGTGCTTATTTGCTACGTTGCTTGAGGACGAGCAACACTTTAAGTTTGGGGGTATTATGATTGGAGTGAATTGATGCATGATTTGAGGGGTATTTTAGTGCAAAAAGTGGTGAAAAGTGATAGATTTTGTGCCTAAATGTGTAGAGTATCACTACTTTGCTTGAAAAGTATTACTTGATGGATTTT
Source organism: Paraleonurus japonicus (assembly GCA_030762865.1). NCBI lineage: Eukaryota > Viridiplantae > Streptophyta > Magnoliopsida > Lamiales > Lamiaceae > Paraleonurus > Paraleonurus japonicus. The sequence goes on from CM061056.1 coordinate 24,271,584, forward strand.
TGATGTTTTTCATCCCATTTTCAGGTAAATCGGTGGAATTTGACCAAAGCAGAGTACCGACACTCATACGGTGAAGAGAGACGAATGAGACGGGCGAAACGGGTCGGAGGTGGAAGTCGGGTCGAGAAAATTCCCTAGACTCGACCTCTGTTCGAGGCCGGGGACCTCGACCCGAGGGTGCCGGCAAAGAGATGGAATTCGAAATATTGAAGGAAACTCGACTAGAGGGCCGAGCCTCGAGTCGAGGATCAGGGCAAGTGGTAAGCTCGACTCGAGGGTGAAACTCGAGTCGAGGCTGGAGATAATTTTGAAGAAGCGGTAACACGATTTCACGAGCCTCGACCCGAGGGCCCCAACCTCGAGTCGAGGGTGCCGATTTTCGGAAATTTAGCTTTTAAGCCAATTGAGCGGAAAACATAGCATAACCTTCCTCATAGCGATTATTAGCGCTTTTAGGCGATTTTCCAGTTCCATAGCTTAATTCTCATTGTAGAGTGATTAGATTGTTAGTTTTTGATAGATTTCCAATAATTGTACCTTAGATTAGCATTTGATCCATTAGTTTTTCCATTCAAAGTTGTAATTCAAGTGGAGAAGAGATTGTATATGAAGATTTCATTGAAGATTCAAGCATTCCTATTATTGATCATTTTGGATTCAATTGGTGATGTTCTTCCTTTTTCTCATTTCAATTCCTTAATTGTTGTTATTAGATTTGTGATTGTGCAATTAGATTTTGTACCCATGGATTTTGCACTTTGCTCCATGGAGTAATACTCTTGTGCTTTGGGATAATTGAAATTGAGGATGATTTGATTGTCGTGTGCTATGATTGTTGATGATTGTTGATCAATTGAGATAGATTGTTCCCTAATTGTGATTCAAATTGTGCTTCATTCATTTTTATCTCTTTAGATTAATGTTTGATCACCCTAGCAATAGGCGAGAGTTGAGCTAACGTAATTAGGGATTAATCGGGTTATAATTGTGTATGATTGTATGAATTGGGTGCTTCTTAATTGAGAGATTAGTTGCACTAAAGATACTCACATTAGGCATTGTGTGATTAATGGAGACTTAATTGCATGATGGTTCTATGCTTTCTATCTTAGTTGATTAGCAATTTGATTCAATCATAGCTTATTGATTATTGATTCCTTGATGGAGATTATCCCTAGCACCCCAATCCCCAATTGATCTTTTTACTTGTTCTAGCATACCAAGTGTTTGATAAATTGCTTGCTTAGTGTTTGATTTTTAATTCTTGTATTTTGTATTTTGTTTTTAGAGCCAAAATCGCATTTGCAACAATAGTCATCGAGAACTTGCATTTCTAGGGACTCACGGCCATACTTTTTCCCTTGAGTTCGATATACTTGCTTGTCTTAAAATCGCTTACCCGATTACCGCAATCATGGATACAGTATTCAAGGTCGTTGTCATTTTACGATTTTTTATTGTGGATCTAAGGCTTAGAACTTGTTATTGTGAGGAATTTGACCTCTTGCGGATGTCGTGGTATTCATGCTTCTTTGTGATTATTAGGTATGTTATTCTATTTGTGTTAATAGTGTGTTTTTCATATAAATTTGTTTAACAATTTTGTATAATATTTTATTTTTCTCCGTGTTTTCAAATTACAACCTCGGTGAATTTGTGAGCCCCTATTACACCTCGAATTTGTTAGAAATATGTGGGCAGTACTAATGAGCCGGTACCTCATCCGGACAATGGGTAATTCCGAATTTGTCAACTTGAGTAATCATACCCACCCATGCAGCCTAGACAAGCCGGTCGGCCACATCAAAGGCATTTATAATCCAGATTAAAATCATAAAACGGAATGGTTTCCGAAGTCTATCCTGAGGAAGCCCAGTAGCTACACCAGGAGTTATGCGAGACGAAGATGGTGGAAGAGTGTGCTCGGGTTCGGTGGCGTGGTGTATCCCTATGAAAAGGATAGGGTGGAGGTGCAGCAAATGAACTTCCGTGCTTGACGTAATTTTGCGTAGAAGGCATCCGGAGTGTGCTCATAGAGCTATCCATGCATGTTGTGCATGGAATGCATGTTCCTTCGATCCTTCTCGATTAAGAAATCCATCGGCTCATTTTTTGGCAGCTTGCACCTCATTGTGCACCTCGGTGCGCACCATGTCTATAATCCTCTGCTCCACTTCCACCCGGCTTCCCTTTGGATAATATATTAGAAGACGGACTCCTATGAACTTTCTCGGAAGCAGGTGGGCTCCTCGAAGGTCATCGTGGAGCACATTCTCGTGCTTCATCGCAGCATAATGACCATACTCAGCTTCTTCATGGACAACCGGATTCCTCGGTGTTGGACTCGACATCCCGTGTTACAAACACTTAACCAAGATGATGGCATGAAGCTCGGACTCGGTGGGTGGCAAAAACACCCAATATATCGATTGGCGCTACAATACAAAGAACAAAATGTATTAAAATTAAAGAATAATAATTTAATTTAATTATAATAAACGAGTTGTAGGATCTATACCCGATGACAATCGAACAATTCATCAAACAAATTAAAACATTAATTTGGACACCTTCTCGTTCAAAGGGGTGACCAATTTTTATTTATTTTATTATTATTATATTATTAAAAACAAATTTAAATCTGGACACCCACTCGTTCAAAAGGGTGTCTAGGATTTTTTTAATTATTTTATTATTATTATATTATTAAAAACAAATTTAAAGCAAATTAAAAAATAAATCTGGACACCCTCTCGCTCAAAGGGGTCTCCAGGATTTTTTTAATTATTTTATTTTAATTTTATTATGTTAGATCGTAAAGTTTTGATGAGTTAAAAACAATCGAGACTAGAGTCAACTCATGCAAAAGAAAGATGACCAGTCAAGTATATAGAACAACCGAGGAAGAGTTCTAAGCACTAGGGTGACCCAGGACTAGGAAGAGCTTGAAAAGTTAGCCGAGGTCGAAGAAGCAAAGGTCATCTCAAGACAAGCTTGAGATAGTCATCCGTTGGAGACAACAATTAAGAGCTCGAGACGAGGTCAAGACAAGCCGAGTAGAATAAGAATTGTAAGTCTTCACCAAGTCACCGCAGATGACTAGGACCAAGATCGATTGGAGTCAAGGCGTATTCAAGATTAAGTTTGTTAAGCGGTTTTTAGTTTGTTAAAACAAACTAACCGTTTCTCGAGCTTATAAATAGATTTAGGCACAGTTTCAAAATTAACTTTCAGCACTCTTATTCACGATTACTCACAAGTTTTCAAAAGTCTCACAAAAAGTTTTTCAAAGCAATATTCATAAGTTTAAAGTGTTTGTAGAACACTTACTTTGTATATCTTCAACACCAACTACACTTATTCTAGAAATTCCGGGAAGATAGGAAGGTTGAAGATAGGATTGAAGATAGAGATCTTGAGAAAGTTGTATTTGTAAGTTTGTAAGTAAGAAGGATAGTAAGTAGTCGAGGCCCTTCTTCAAGTTGAAGAAGGAGAGTGGATGTAGGATCGGTTTGATCCGAACCACTATAAATCGTAGTGTTCTTTCTTGCTTTACTTTACTTATCTTGTTCTCAATCAACTTTCAAACAAGTTCAATTTCAGATTCTTAATCGATTGCTTTTGATCCATAAAGATTGAGTTAAAATATGTTTTCCATTTGTGTAAACTTTGGTACTTTTAATTGATTAATCTTATCTTTGAAAAAGGATTTGAAAATCTATTCAACCCCTCCACCCCTTTCTAGATTTTCACTAGAAGGTTGTCTAAAGTTCTTTATTAAGCTACTCAATCCGTGGGACCAACAAGTGGTATCGGAGCGGTGTTAAGTTGTTTCGATATAGATTTGTGGTCTTGAAAAGTTCTCGAATTGTTTCTTGTTTATCTTCTTTATTTTCAATCCACTAACCTTGCTACTAACAAGTTCTTGTTGAGATTCTTTGATTCACTATGTCGTCACGTTAAAAGCAAGAAATCCAGGAGTCTGCCTAAGTTCACAATTGAGGAATATGATTATTGGAAGTTTAGGATGGAAAACCATCTCAAGGCAATCCATGATCGGATGGAAGAAGTCCTTGAAGAAGGTCCAATCAAGTTTTATCATGGTGGAACCAAAGTGATGGGACTGGAGGCTGTTGAGACGAGGGTAAGACAAGAGAAGAAAAGTGTAGAGCCGACTAATGATGAGAGGAAGATCCATAATCTGGACCAAGTAGCGAGGACAGAGCTTATTGAGACTCTAAGCAAAGATTGGATTGAGAAAGTAAAGAGGTGCAAAACAACGAAGAAAATGTGGGAAACACTTACTAATGTCTGCGAGGGATCGAGACCAAGTAAAAGAAAATAAGCTTGATCAGCGTTACATGCGTTTGACACATTCAAGATGAAAGAAAATGAAATTGTTGACCACCGGATGTCGATTGACAAACCTTCTCAATAGAGTCAGTAGATTTGGGAAAGAATTATACGAAAAGGAGATTAATAACAAGATACTCAGATCTTTGAGTAAGAGATGGAGAGAAAATGCCAATATCCTCAAAGCAACTCAAAATTTATCCTCAATCTCACATCATACTTTATTTTCTCATCTTAAAGCTTTAGAATATGATATTTAGATTGAAGATGACGAAGATGAGATGGAGTCTAGCACCTTATCTAAGACTTGCCTTTGTCAACAAAGAAGACAAGACAAGAGTTGAGCCTAAAGGAGCCGACCTATCCTTGAAGGAACATATGGCTTTGCTAACAAAAAGGTATAATCGATTGAGAATGAAATATAAGCATAATAAATTGAGATTTGCGAGAGAAGGGCAGATCCAGATCCGGATCAAGAAGGAAAGATGATGAATCAAGCGAGATGATGACAAGAGAAAGAATCGAGACATGAAGATACAAATCACCTACAAGAAAGAATCCTATCAGTCCTAAATCAGACAGGGAGATACTTGTTACACTTGTAACAAGCCGAGTCACTTCAAATATGACTATCCCCAACCGACTCCCAAAGAAAGAGATGAGAAAAGAAAAAGAGAGATAGGCGTTTTGCGGATCGTAGAGCTCTTCTTCTTTGAGGAGAAAGAGTCAAGAAAGTCATCATCATCCTCATATGATTTTGGATCGAGACGATGAAGTCTCATCGATGGCCAAAGAGGTAGATCACTAGTGCTCATCCGATAATGATTCTTACAAATCTGTCTCGCATAATGACCAAACCGTTATCAAAGGACTTTTGAAAGATCTAAAGGTGTCCCTAAGTGCTTACAAACAATTAGAGACTGAAAATTGAACTTTGAAAGATCAAATTCGGACTCTAGTCAAAGGCAAACAAGTTGTGAACTACTCGAGTCTAAGGAAACATTCAAAGGGGAATGTGTTACCCCAGGTTGAGGCTAGTACATCAGCCCGATCTGAAAGGCTAGAAAATGAATTAAAATCTTTGAAAGATAAATTTGAAATGGTTTGTACTGAAAATGAGTCAATTAAGAAGGCCAATGAGAAGCTTGTCTTCAAAATGAGCCAGCTTAATAACTCACATTCGATCATAGACCATATCTTTATTACATCTATAAAATCCCATGATAAAACGAGTCTTGGCTATGATAGAAATAATAAATCGAAGTTCAAAAACCAAGAAAATTTGCAAAGGCTGCTGAAAAATCAAAAGAAGTTAAAATTGGCCCTTGGAAACCACAAAGTCGAGATGAGGACCGCATCTCCTAATCGAAAAATAAAATTCGACAAGGAATCCAGATCTCGACCAAGAGGGTTCCAATAACTAAGATTAGAAGAAATTCTTATTATAGTTCTTTTGATGGGAGAAGCGAGATGATATCCCAATTTTCCAAAGTTTAAGAAAGTCACCAAGACTCGACTACAATAAATTCTCATTCAAATGTGATGTGTTTGTAGATAGATTTGGTAGACAAATCCAATCGATTTATTATTAAAGAATGAGATATTTGTCTGGATACCCAAAGTGATTATTGACCTTAAAGGACCCAAGATCACTAGGGGACCTCATACCTAACTGCCTTATAGGAATCACGAGGACTATCACTTAAAGAGGAGATTCTAGCTTCAACTGGTACATAGACGGTGGTTTCACAAAGACATGACTTGTAACAAGAAGCTTCTATCAAATTTTCAGAATATTGATGGTCCCAGAGTCTTATTTGGAGATAATAACTGTGGACAGGACTAAGGGAGTTGGTACATTAATTATAAGAGATGTCCAGTGCGAGGTTTATTTTGTAGAAGGTTTAAAACCTAACTTGTTGTTTGTTTCTCAACTCTGTGATAAAGGCTTTCTTGTAAAAATTTTTAAAGATAAGTGTGATATCTTAGATAGCTCCTCAAATAAGGTACTCTTAACCGGCTTGAGACATGGTAATATCTATGTGGCTAATTGTAACAGCTTGCCCCAAAGATACATGTCTTGTAGCTAAAGGTGGAGATGATCTCATTGCTATGGCATAAAAGGCTTAGTCATCCGAACTTCAAAATTCTTAGTAAGTTAGCTAAAAAGAATCTTGTCAAAGGACTACCCGAGAAATTCTGTTCAACCGATTTGAAATGTGATGCTTGTCGTAAAGGTAAACAACCCAGACACTCTTTTAAAAGTATTAACACATCCTCATCTGAAAGAGTTTTACATCTCCTTCATCTTGATTTGTTTGGACATGTTACACCACTCGGCTTTAGTGGAAGGAAATATACTCTTATTGTTGTTGATGATTTTTCTAGATACACTTGGGTAATATTTCTTTTAAAAAAGAATGAGACAGTGAACAAGATCCCGATCTGTTCGAGACAAATTCAAAATAAGAAGGGTGTTAATATTATTAAAATTAGGAGTGATAAGGGAACCGAATTCTTGAATTCTTGTTTATCTAACTATCTCGAATGAGAATGGTATATTTCATGAGACTTCTTCAGCTAGAACACCACAACAGAATGGAGTTGTGGAGAGGAGAAATAGAACTCTCAAAGAAGAAGCCAGGAGCATGCTAGCCGAGTATGGAACACCTCATAGGTTCCTCGGGGCCGAGGCTATCAACACAGCTTGCTACACCTGCAGATGCTTACTACCAAGAGTAAGGGTAAGAAACCTTATGAGATTTGGAAGGGTAAGGTTCCAATAATCTCATACTCTCGTGCTTTTGGTTGTAAAAATGCTTCATCCATAACAATGGGAAGTCTAAGTGAGGACCTTTGATGCCAATGCGGTGATGGAATATTTTTAGGATATTCTAACACTTCCAAGGCTTTCGCAGTCTTCAACAAGACAACTCTTTGTGTGGAGGAAACTCCTCATGTGGTATTTGATGAATTGCATACTTTCTCGGATAAAGTGAATCAAATTACAGTATGATCTAGATAAAATTGAACTAACTAAAACTAAACATAGGACAGTCTATCTGCCTAGTTTTGATTCGTATTCAGATGATGAAGAATCCCCATCCGAGAATCGGAAGGCAACCCTCTTGAGATCCCATCTCGAGGAGACACCCTTGACATCATCCGATCGGCCGAGTCGGTAGATGAAGGGAGAACGTCTGCTCGAGTAGAATCGATGAGTTGTCTACCGAACCTACGGATGAGGATACTTCTACTCAAATAGGCAAGAGGATGAGAAGTTATCATCCAATTGATCAAATCATAGGGGATCCATCCAAAAGTGTGCGTATTACACGAACAATGGTAGATTCCCAAAGTTTGTTAAGCTGCTATGTATCACTTCTCGAGCTTAAGTCTATTGAGGAGACTCTATCTCGATCCAAACTGGATAACAGCCATGCAGAAGAACTGCATCGGTTTGAAAGGCAAAATGTTTGGGAATTGGTGGATAGACCCTTACATAGAAAGATTATAGGCACCAAATGGGTGTTTAAAAATAAAATCGATGAAAACAACATTATTGTTCGTAATAAGGCAAGATTGGTAGCTCAAGGTTACTCACACCGAGGGGATAGACTATGATGAAACCTATGCTCCGATTGCGATTAGAAGCAATAAGGCTGTTTTTGGCATTTGCTACTTATAAATCTTTCAAAGTCTTTCAGATGGATGTCAAGTTTGCATTCCTAAATGGTGTGTTAATTGAAGAAGTCTATGTAAAACAAACCTCCTGGGTTTAGGATCAATAACAAGGTCTATAAACACAATAAGGCCCTATATAGACCGAAGCAAGCACCCATGGCTTGGTACGATACTCTATCTGAATTCTTGATTTCAAGTGGTTTCTCAAAAGGTAAGATAGATCTAACTTTATTTAGAAAAGAAATAGATGGAAACATCTTGTTGGTTCAAATTTATGTGGATGATATAATATTTGGTTCACCTAATCGACCTTGTGTGAAGAGTTTAGTGTTCTCATGAAAAACGAGTTTGAAATGTCAATGATGGGTGAATTAACATACTTTCTAGGCTTGCGAGATTAAACCGACGAGTAAGGGCATATTCATACATCGACTAAGTATGCTAAGGACCTTATAGATAAATTTGGGATGACTACTAGTATGAAAGTTAAAATACCTACGACAACTAACTTCTATATAGATTCGGATGAGCAGGGATACCCACGGATGCAACGGAGTATTGTGGGTGATTGGATCCCTTCTCTATCTCACCGCAAGTAGGCCGACGTAGCCTTTGCGGTTGGGGTATGTGCAAGATTCCAATCAAATCCCAAGAAAACTAATGCTGAGATGGCTAAGAAAATCCTTAAATATCTTAAAGGGACTTTGCAGGTTGGGTTGTGGTACCCATCCGATGACAACTTCGAGCTATCGTGCTATTCAGACTCAGACTTCGGAGGTCAGTAAAATTGATTAGAAATCCACCTCTGGAACTTGTCAATTTTTAAGCAACAAATTAATTTCTTGGTTATCTAAGAAACAGGACATCTGTTGCAACCTCCACAACCGAAGTTGAATACATGGCAGGTGGTAGTTGTTGCTCTCAACTCCTCCTGGATTAGTCGTGACTTAGAGATTATAACATTCTAACATCATCTGCTCCTATTTATTGTGATAGTAATAGTGCAATAGCTATGATATACAACCCTGTCTTGCATTCTAGGTGTAAGCATATAGACATCGAGACATCACTTTATTAAAGATCATGTTGAAAAGAATGACATTAGAATAGAAATAAAGCAATCGAGTCTCGGAGAGCAGATCTACTTACAAAACCCTTAGTGAATCTAGATTTAAGGAATTATGTATAGAGTTAGGATTACTTGATGCATCCTTAGCTGATTTTTAATTGCTATTCTTATATTTCCTTTCTTTCTTTTCCTTTCTTTAAATCATTGTCTAGAAAGAATTATCGACTAGATATGTGTCAAAGGACAATCGGGTAGCTGATATCATTGATCTCCTTCTTAGGAATCAAGAATCAAGGATTAGTCATATTGACCTTATCCGACTTGATAATTACTTATCTAACATAAAGTAAATCGCACAAGGACACAATAGTCAACTGATTTCTTGAGCATGTATGACTATTTGTATCCTATCCGACTTACTTTGACTACTAATGGTTTCTTGAGTTTTTGTATCTGAGAACAGGTAAATCAACGTTGTTAGATCAGCTTGAATCTACTAATCTGATAAAACCTCCTCATCTGCTCACCCCTTCTTTATTTTCTTCAAAAGTGTGTTTTCAAAATTACTTTTACAAATTTCATCTATTTCAAAACTTTTCGAGATGAGTTGTTCTTTGAAAACGCATTTGAGTCTCGATATTTTATTTAAAATAAAAGGTGTTGATTAACTTGTCTTAAATTTTGCTAAAAAGGGATGAAGCTAGAGTGTCTTCTCGAAAAAAAAACAGACAAGGTCTTTTCTCGCATTTAATTCAAAACCTTGTCTATTTTAGAAAACCTTTGTGCAAAGAAAGGTAAACCTAGACTTACGTCTGTATACTTACTTCTCTGCATAAAGTAACCCTACCGCGGTCAAATCAGCAGTCTATACAGCTTACTTTTACGCATTTCAAAGTCAAGTTAATCTCACGTGCCGAATCCCAATCGTTTATCTCATTTTTAACCGTTGATTCAAAGACAAGAAATCATTTCAAATAAATGATTCAGATTTAAAACCTCCCTCCACGTGTTTTCTCTCTCCAAATTTTCCCTCATATATATACATCTTCTTATTCGTTTAACCCCTTTCACTTTCGAGAAAATCAATTTATCCTCTCGTAAAATTCCCACTCTCAAAACCCCTTATAAACTTTTTATGAGCCGTACTCGCAAATTAATTTGAATTACATCAACCATGGTGGATTTTAACAAAGAAGCTTACAACAAGAAGATAAAGTCCGTAATGTTTGTGGATTTTGAAACCACAAGGGATGCAGAGTCACAAGAAATTCTTCGATTCATCGAAAGATCAGGTTTGAAGACATTTTGTTTGAAAAAATTGGACACGAATAAGACACTTTGGATATGCGGGCGATTGAATTCTACATCAATGGAGTTTATGAGGATGGTGTCCTTAAATCCAAGATTGATGGCGAAGACTTGGTAGTCACAAGGGCAGAGCTTGCACGAATCTTCGAGACAAATGATGAAGGTGTGAATCCCCTTATATACAAAGACAATGATCGGGTAGAATCATTCGAGATGATTGCCCTAACGTCGTAAGGATCGAAGAAAAGAACTGAAAAAGAATATGCTTAGGAGGAAGTATCGTGCATTAATGACGATATCGACTAAGTCTATTCTTAGGGAGCAGAACTCCCACGATGGACTCACTGCACCTCGTCTTAACCGCATTAGAGCCATTCTCGATGGAGTCCAAGTCAACCGGGCTGATTTATTGTTGGCACGATTTAATACCGAGAAGGGCAGCCGGAGTGTATTAATGGTCAAGGATGGACCCAAGTCCATCACAAGTCTCTTCAACAAAATCATGGTGTTCTTTGGAGAATATGCTGACCGGAGAGATCAATTGGACAGACGGGGTGAGGAGCTACACAAAGCGAAAAGGCTTCTCACCAAAAACGAGCTAATCGGTGGGCCAGTGACTCGGATGAGGAAGTGGCCGAGGAGAGGGTGGCTGAGCCCTCACCGAGGAGGATCAACCTACGGAGCCGACCGTGAGCTCACTCGAGGCTTCACAACCGATGAAGCCGAAGGAGAATGCACCTAGGAGGAGGAGGCTGATCAAGGCCTCGAGAGAAGGAAGGGGCGACGTCACTGCTCACCAGCATCGCTGTTAGAGGAAGTCCAAACTCTAGAAGTGGCTGCAGCAGCAGAGGCACAAGCTCGGGAGATTCAGAGATCACTCCGAGAGGACCCTATCCCCTTCGCCAAAGAGGACAGATAAGCCTCAAAAGGTACTCTCCTTCGGAGCTACATCTAGTCTATCTTCTTCCCCCTCCCCTCATCTCGCCCACCCCGGCGATGAAGAGGTGTCCCAAGTGGCACCTCCGAGCCTCTTCAACAGCCTACCTCCCAAGAAGTCCAAACCGATCTCCCATCTACCTCCTTATCCCAAATTCAAACCACACTCTCATCATCTCCATTTGAACCCCTACCCTTTCTCATCGGTCCCGTCTACTCACCCACCCTAATAACCACTTTCTCTCCTCCCACCATCTTACCTACCACATCATCTCCCCCTCCTCAAACAAATGACCTCGCACCCTCCACATTTCAGCCAACACCCTCTCCACCACCAACCTCTCGAAATTCCACCACCACCATCTTCTCCACCCCGAAATACCTCCACCCCCACCATCCGATATCCCATCCTTACCTCAACCTCGCTCCACAAGTCCAAATACCGGATATTTCCCACAACATTTTTGGGGATATCCGAATGAGTTCCCCAAGTCCAAAAACCCCTTCCTCTTCCACATCGTCTAACTCAACCGAAGAAGACTCGAGATAGCCCTCGTCCGCCATCTCCTCTGCTCTCCAAAACCCTCACCGAAAATCATACGAAGGTAGAGAAGATGATGGCCAGGAAGACGGCGCAGATGATAAGGGCGAATGCACACCATGCCGACAAACATGCAGATAGCCAAGGTCAACATCTTGAGGAACCTATCGATAAGATTGGCTCCGCATTGGCCGGGTAGTCTAGGCACTTGGAGGAGGAGGTGAAGCTTCTATAGGACAAAATGGCAGACGACAATGCCATCCCGGTAGAAGCCTTAACCATGATAAATCAGACTTTAGGGTGCATTGTGCCTCATTAGAAGACCAACTCCGAGCCCTCACCGATGAAGTTAAAAAGGGGGAAGGAGTAGGGCAAGCCAAGATGGAGGCCCTCACGGTGATGTAAAGGCCAACTCGCATAAGCCGCAAATCAAGGCCGACACAGACGAGCCGGAGGCGGCAAAGGCAGAGTTGAAAGAAAAATCAGATGAACTTGACGCCTTGCAGTGAGGGTGACTCGAGATAGAGGATGTCATCCGAGAGGATGAGGAGAAGAAGAGGAAGGAAGAGGAAGAGAAGACGAGAGAAGCCGCTGGCCGACTTAAAGAATCTCGTGAAACAATCACGAGGCCATAAGCAAAGGAAAAGGGAAGGCAGCCGAGAAGGAGCCACTGAGATCGACATCGCCAAATCACTTAAGGCCGAGAGGAAGAGGAAAGAACCGGACTACTCCAACTTATCTCAAGAAGCAGATCAGACGAATCAAGGCCGAAAATGAGTTGTTCGGGGAGAGGGAGAGGAAAAGACAGAAGAAGTTGGGTAAAGGAGCAGAGATGAAGTGGGACAGGGAACAAGGAAGTGAGTCTCCAAAGCGGTGATGAAGCGAGACTTTCACCACATCCACCGCTCGTCTGCTCCTCCAAAGATGGTGTCGGGTCAAGACACCGAAGAATATCGAAAGAAGAGCATGTATGTCGGATGGATGTACTCTGGTACATCTTGAAGGCATCCCTAATCTGGAGCAAGAGATGAAGACATTCAAAGTGACATGAATGGATGGAGAAAGAGGACCGGACCTCTATGGAAGGTCGCTCGATGAGGCAAGCAACATCTTCAATCGCGACCTAGTCGCCGCAGCCTATGAGCATGCCAAATCCAAGCCGAATGCGGATGGGACTCCCGATTTGAACCAGGTAAAGACCGTGATTGCCAAAGCCGAGGTGGAGTCGAAACTCACAGACGATGAAGAGTCAAGAAGTTGAGAACGAGAGTCTTCACCGGCTGGATGTGCTCGAAGCAAGCCGATGGGGTGTCCGATAGAAACATGATTTTTATTTTCCTTATCTTTCTTTCCTATCAGCATCCTTCATTGTAAAATTTGTAAATCGATGTGAATATACTTGATCTTATCCGATTTACCTTGTCTTATTTTTAAGCTTTCTTTATCGCTTTCTAAGAAAACTTAAAAATTTTCCTAAGTGTTAATCATCCGAGAAAACTTCCATCTCAGTTAAATTTTTCTAAAAATTTTCTAAGTCCTAAGACTTAAAATTTTCTAAGTACTAATCATCCTGATAAAGTCTTAAGAAGTAACTTTTCTAAAATTTTTCTAAGTGTAAATTAAGTGCTCTTATGTGAATAAATCTGAACTAAGTGTTTATATGTCCTAATGTGCTCATCTGTTTACCTTGAATAACCTTGACTAACATCACCTGTGAGTTTGTCTCTTTCTTGCAGCTTTAACTTCATCAAAAAGGGAGAAATTATTAGATCGTAAAGTTTTGATGAGTTAAAAACAATCAGACTAGAGTCATCTCATGCAAAAGAAAGATGACCAATGAAGTATATAGAACAAGTGAGGAAGAGTTCTAAGCACTAGGTGACCAGACGAGGAAGAGCTAGAAAAGTCAACCGAGGTCGAAGAAGCAAAGGTCATCTAAAGACAAGCTTGAGATAGTCATCATTGGAGACAACAATTAAGAGCTCGACGAGGTCAAGATAAGTTGAGTAGAATAAGAAAGACAAGTCTTCACCAAGTCACCGCAGATGACTAGGACCAAGATCTGCCTGAGTCAAGGCGGTATTCAAGATTAAGTTTGTTAAGCGGTTTTTAGTTTGTTACAACAAACTAACCGCTTATCAGCTTATAAATAGATTTAGGCACGATTTCAAAATTAACTTTCAGCACTCTTATTCACAATTACTCACAAGTTTTCAAAAGTCTCACAAAAAGTTTTTCAAAGCAATATTCATAAGTTCAAAGTGTTTGTAGAACACTTACTTTGTATATCTTCAACACCAACCGCACCGTATTCTAGAAATTCCAGGAAGATAGGAAGGTTGAAGATAGGATTGAAGATAGAGATCTTGAGTAAAGTTGTATTTGTAAGTTTGTAAGTAAGAAGGATAGTAAGTAGTCGAGGCCCTTCTTCAAGTTGAAGAAGGAGAGTGGATGTAGGATCGGTTTGATCCGAACCACTATAAATCGTAGTGTTCTTTACCGCTTTACTTTACTTATCTTGTTCTCAATCAACTTTCAAACAAGTTCAATTTCAGATTCTTAATCATATTGCTTTTGATCCATAAAGATTGAGTTAAAATTTGTTTTCCACTGTAAACTTTGGTACTTTGAATTGATTAATCTTATCTTTGAAAAAGGATTTGAAAATCTATTCAACCCCCTTCTAGATTTTCACTAGAAGGTTGTCTAAAGTTCTTTATTAAACTACTCAATCCGTGGGACCAACATATTATTATTATTATATTATTATAAACAAATTTAAAATAAATTAAATATTTCGAACGAGCCTCGCACGCAGTCGTGCAGAGGACTCGTTATTAATTTTTAAATAATTAAATTATTATAATAATGAAAATAAATAGTAATTAAAATGAAAAATAAAAAAATAATTAAATATTCCGCACGAGCCTCGCATGAGTCGATGCGGAGGACTCGCTCGGTATTAAAAAATTATTTTAAATAAATAAATTATTATAATATTGAAAATAAATGATAATTAAATTGGAAAATAAAAAATAATTAAATATTCCATGTGAGCCTCGCACGAGTCGTAAGTGCGAGTACTCGCTCTATGTTTACAAAATTGTTTTAAATAAATAAATTATTATAATAATAAAAATAAACAAAATAAATAAATAAGAAAATAATAAAAATATTTAAAATGCTCCGAACGAGCCCCGCACGACTCATGCGAGGGCTCGCCTCAATTAAAAAATTAAAAAAATAATTGATTTAACGCAAATAATTAAAAAAATTATTAAAAAGGAATAAATAAAATAATTAAAAATTAAAATTAAATAATAATTGTGTAACAAATATTTTAATTAATTAAATATTAATAAAAATTATGTAAATTTATTTAAAAATTTATAATCTCTGACAACAATAAATAAAATTGTGTAAAAATATTTTTAAATAATTTAAAAATTTACTAATACTCTATAATAAAAATTATGAATACTCATTTACTAATAAATTATTAATAAATTCGCCTAAAAATATTTTTAAAAATTTAAAAATTTGCTGATACTAACAACAAATATTTTGTGTACATATATATGAAGTTTAAAATGCAAAATTGTTTAAAATATTTTATAACATTCAAAAATAATTAATAATTTGTGTAAAATATTTTAAAAATTAAAATTTTTACTAATATTATATAATAAAAAATAACATACTCATCTACTAATAATTATAAATTATTAATTAAGAAAACTAATAATACCATAATACTAATGAAATCAATACCATAACACACATCTAATAATACCATAACACTAATGAAATCAATACTAAAATCAACAATTTACTAAACAACTAATGTACTAACAATAACAAATTCATTTAAAAATACCAACATTTACGAATACCAATATCAAAATTTACTAACAACAAATACTTATAATAATTGGAAAGATAGTACGTAAGAATTCGGGGAACCGATGACTCAGATGGTTGCGGAGGTTTGATTTTCAAATTTTTGAATTCCGTCTTTGTCGCCTGCCGGAGCAACGCCACTCCGCGATCGGGCTGTAATAATGGACTCCTTGGAAGACTCCACAAAGCAGCGCTCACCTCGGCGTTAACGGATGTTCTTAATACTCAGTGAAAAATCTCCTCCCGAATCAATCTTAAACAGACAAATCATGTGGCAACATATCGTCAGGTTTTATCCCCAATTCCGCAAGAGGATATTCAGGAGCATCATGTTCAAGAACGTGATTTTGATGAGTGTTCTTCCATGAAAGCACAACGGAAAGGGGAATTTCTTTCTGTTACAATAGACGACACGCTAGTGAAACGAGTGGCGGATTTGCTTCAAAGACTCTCTCATAGGAAAACTTTCTCTTGCCCCGAGGAGAGGCCTTATTCTACGGAGGAATTGTTTAGCAAGCTCCATCGGGTATGGGGATTATGCGAGGATCTCGTCTCTGGTTCCTTTAGGAAGAGGCTATTACAATATTCGAGATGATGGGAACAAAGGATAGGGAAAGAATTTTGGATAAGCGATTGTGAAATTTGAAGCCGGGAATTTTGCGTTTGCAACGCTGGGTGCGCGGTTTTAATCCGTATAAGGTGAACACTAATATGGCTCAAGTTTGGGTTCGGATTTACGAGATACCAATGGAATACTACCAGCCAAAAATTATTCACGCCTTAGAATCTGCATTGGGATCGATTATCAAAATTGATGATCGCACACGAAAACGGTCCATGTACCACTTTGCAAGGGTCCCGATTGAAATTGACATGACGAAAGGTTGTGAAGAATACATAATGTTTGAATCGAGGGACAAGTCTTGTTTGCCTCAACTGAAATATGAGCGAGATGCCACCGTTTTGCAATCATTGTGGCATTGTTGGACACTCTCTCGAGACTTGTCGTTCATTGAAAGAAAAAAGGGTACAAAGGACACTACCAAGGTAGTAGTGGGGAACCTTGGAAGGAACAAGACTCGCGAAGAAATATGGGCAAGAAAAGGGGAATCCGCGGCTTGAAAACCATGGAGTTAAATCCACCAAAGAGCCGTAGGGGCCCACGTCCTTGGAGTGTCTCGGGAGATAATGTGCTGGAGAGGGACTTTGATTACAAAGTTACGAAGGAACCTATAATTTTCACGAAAAATGGGTTTGAGGCATTGACCGATTTGGAAGAAGACATGGTTGGAATTGAGCAACCTATTAAAGATGATGCAAATGGGCACGATTCACCTGCTGGCGGTGGTAGAGGGTGATTTGGGACAACAAGCGGTTGGAGGCGGTCCGTCGATGGCCCTCTTCTCGGTGGGAAGAAAGGTAGTGAGAAGACTAGTGATTTTGCGAAAGGGTCAATTTCCGACATTGGTAGGTCAAAGTTAGTTCATGCAACCAAGCCTATAGGGTTACAAAAACCTGGTTCGAGATGCTACTAGTTTGATGGACCAACAAGGTTTTACCGATGTTACTAAAAAAGGACACGGAAGGAAAAATATTGTTACTAAGGAATACAACTCGTGGAATAAGCCGATGGCGACTCGGTCAAGTGGAGTGTGGTACTCGCCTCCTTATGATAACAGCTACATGATTACCTCAAATGCTAATACGAGATGCTCTTAAATCAATGAGAGTCATGGCTTCTAAGAGTTGGACAGATATGTGTGAAGATGCTTAATTGAAATTTGTAATCACGGTGAGACATTGTGATGGATTTGGAAATAATAATAGGTTTATAAAACTCTACTCCGGTATAGAAACTTTTCTTTATTTAGGAGTTAGAATTCTTTTAGATTTTTAATAGGGGTTTCACCTTTGGATCGAAATGTGATCTTATGACTTTTTATTTTCTTTTTAATATAATACCTAATTAGACAAATACTAACAATAACAAATTCATTTTTTAAAAAAAGGGTGGTTAATGCATACTACAATTTAACTACAAAAATTACTAATTAGTACGCTAAAAACTATAAAATGCAGAGCAATACAATTTGGCATGTTAATTGACGGAAGTGACCCTGCACCCTTACGCAACATTACTCAGAGATGGAGTGAACACCAAGAAAGAAATGACAGTCAAAGCGTTAATGAACCGGTACATATTCCGAGGCGGGTAGATGAAGGTGTCTTGTTCATAAAGATTTTGAAATACACAAATTAGTAAATAGCAGAGCACAAGTGAAGAAATTTTTTTCAAAAAATAACGCAAGGGATAAAGGATTCGAATAGATCATGTTGGATCAAGAGGTTTTGATGAGTTAAAGAGCGGCTCAGATCGATCACCAACCTAAAGAACGGCAGAGAATAAGTTTATAAGATAAGGCGATCGAGACGGTCAAGCATCAACCTAGTCGGTGAGGTCCGATATCATGCTAGTCATCCAAGACAAGCTCGAACCTAGTCATCTGCGGGAGACAAACATGAAGAGCTCGAGACGAGGTCAAGATAAGCCGAGTAGAATAAGAAAGGCGAAGTTTTCACCAAGTCAGTGTAGACGAGTATGAAGAATCAGGTGAGGTCAAGGACAGTTTACAAGATTAAGTTTGTTAAGCGGTTTCAAGTTTGTTAGAACTAACTAACAAACTAAGCTGTCTTCTCGAGACTTATAAATAGGACTAGATTTTATTTTTCAAGACACTTATGCATATTTGATTTTTCACACTATTCACTACTCGATTTAAATCACAATCTTTTCACAAGTATTTCAAGAGAGTTCTCAAAAAGTTCTAAGTATTTTTTAGAACACTTTTCTTGTAACCTTCAAAAATCCATTGTTCAATTGTAATAGTTAGATTTTAGAGAAGGATTTAGGAGATTGAAGATTTGAAGATTTGTACAAGTTGTAAGCTGTAAGTTGAAAGTAAGAAAGTAAGTAGTAAGCGAGTCCCTTCTTCGATTGCGGAAGGAGAGTGGATGTAGGATTATTAAAATCCGAACCACTATAAATCCCGTGTTATTTCTTGCTTTCTTTAATTTTATTCAAATTACAATATTGTTAATTCAAGATTAAAGTTCAGAATCTTAACTAAAATCTTAATATCAACCTTGCTTTTGATCTTGTTAAAAGTTGAGTTATCAATCATATTCATTGTGTTTAATCGATATTTTGAATTGATTTTGAAAGATTTGAAAAATCTGCAAAATCTATTCAAACCCCCACTTTCTAGATTTTGTTCTAGGAAGCTAACTCAAGGTTATTAATCAAATCAACATTCTCGGGACCAACAAGTGGTATCGGAAGCGGTGTTAAGTCGTTTCGATATTGATTTTAGGTCTTGAACAAGATTGAAATTATCTTGATTTTCTTCATTTTCTTTCATTACTAACGAGTGCTACTAATAAGCTTTTTGTGGAGTATTTTTTTGTTCTTTGTTTCATCATGTCATCGGGGAAAAATAAAAAGTCTAGGAATCTTCCTGAATTTTCTATTGAAGACTATGATTACTGGAAATTTAGGATGGAAAATCATCTCAAGGTCATTCATGATAGGATGGAAGAGGTCCTTGAGGAAGGTCCTATAAAGTTTTATCATGGAGGCACCAAAGACTGAGTCAATTTGAATCAAGAACTAGACAAGAAAAGAAGAGTTACGAATTGACAAATGATGAAAGAAAGGTCCACAATCTTGACCAAGTAGCTCGAACTGAAATCATTGAGACTCTAAGTAAGGATTGGATAGAAAAAGTTAAAAAGATGCAAAACAGCCAAAGAGATGTGGCAAACTCTAGCCAATGTTTGTGAAGGATCTGATCAAGTCAAGGAAAACAAGCTACGATCAGTCTTGCATACATTTGAAACATTCAAAATGAAAGAAAATGAGTACGTGGATCGGTTTGATGTAAGGTTAACCAATCTTCTCAACAAAGCAAATTGACCTTGGAAAGAATTATTCAGAGAAAGAGATTAATAACAAGATTCTAAGATCATTAACCAAGAGATGGAGGGAAAAATCCAATATCCTTAAAGCAACTCAAGATTTATCCTCTATTACTCACCATACTTTATTTTCTCATCTTAAAGCTTTAGAGTATGATATCCAGATAGAAGATGAGGAAGATGAGATGGAATCAAGTACCTCATCCAAGTCTGTTGCTTTTGTCGATAAAGAAGACAAGGTGTCAACAGAGTCTCAGAGGCGATCTATCTCTGAAAGAGCAGATGGCTTTACTTACAAAAAGGTATGATAAATTGAGAATGAAGTATAAGAGAAATAAATTGAGATTTGCGGTAAGGATAGACAAAGATCCAGATCAGATATAAAGGTGGATAAATCTTGAGATGATGACAAAAACAAGAGCTGCACAAGAAGATACGAGATCACCGTCGAAGAAATCCTTCCGATCCCAGATCGACAGAGTGACATTTGCTATACATGCAACAAGCCGTGACATTTCAGCTATGGCTGTCCTCAATCGACTCCTAAAGAAAGGGAAGAAAAGAGGAAGAAAAGAGACAGAGATTTGCGGACTCAAAGAGCTTTATTGGCTGAAGAAAAAGAGCCAAAGAAATCATCATCATCCTCATCATCCTCATCGATTTCGGATCGAGATGATGAGATCTGTCTCATGGCTAATGAGGTAATCTACTATTCATCTTGAGATAATGATTCTTGTCGATCTGCATCGATCATGACCAAACCGTTATTCATGAGTTATTGAGAGATTTAAAGACATCTTTAGTTGCTTATAAACAGCTAGAGACAGAGAATTTGTTTTTAAAGGATCGATTCAAATTCTAAATAAAGGCAAGCGAGTGATGAAGCCCTCGAGACCGAGGAAACATTCAAGGGAATGTTTTCTTGATGAAAGCTAGTACATCGGCCGGCTTACTGAAAAGGTTAGAAAATGAATTGAAAATTTTAAAAGACAAATTTGATGTAGTTTGTGCTGAAAATGAATTAATTAAGAAAGACAATGAGAAGCTTGTCTTCAAAATTAGTCAACTTAATAATTCACAATCGATAATAGATCATATTTTTAATACTTCTCAAAAATCTCATGACAAGACGAGGTCTTGGTTATGATAGGAACAATAAATCGAGATGTTCAAAAACCAAGAAAATTTGTGAAAGCATCTGCTCAATCAAAGGATATTAAAATTGGTCCATGGAAACCAACTAGTCGGATAAGGATTACATCTACCGATGCAAACCAAGAATTCAGGTGAAAACTCCCTATCGACTAGAAGGAATCCAAGAACCAAAATAAGAAGATATTCTTATTATAATTCTTTTGATGGAAGGAGCAAATGCTATCCTACATTTCTTAAGTTTAGGAAAATTACTCAATCTGAATACAACAAGTTATCATTCAAAAATGATATAATTGTAGACAGATTTGGTAGAAAACCCGAGTCACGATTTGTTGTCTCAAGATGAGATGTTTATTTGGATACCTAAAATGATTCTTGACCCAAAAGGATCCAAGATCATTAGGGTACCTCAAAACTAACTGCTTTTACAGATTCACAGGATCATCACTCAAAGAAGAGATCTTAGCTTCAATATTGTACATTGATAGTGGTCGTTCACAACATATGACCCATAACAAGAAGCTGTTATCAAATTTTCAAAGCATTGATGGTCCAAGAGTTTTATTTGGTGATAACAATTGTGGTCGAGACTAAAGGTGTAGGTACTCTGATTATCAAGGATATTCGAGTATCTCGAGGTATATTTTGTTGAAGGTTTGAAACATAATCTGCATCTGTTTCTCGAACTTTGTGATAAAGGTTTTCTTGTAAAATTCTCAAAGGATAAATGTGATATTTTAGATAATTCCTCGAGATAAGGTATCGTTAGCGGCTTCGGACATGGTAATGTCTATGTGGCCAACTTTAATAGTTGTCCCAAAGATACTGTCTGATAGCTAAGGGTGGAGAAAATATCACCGGCTATGGCACAAAAGGCTTAGTCTTCTCGAATTTCAAAACTCTTAGTAAGTTAGCTAAAAAGAACCTTGTCAAGGGATTACCTCGAAAAACTTTTATCCACTGATCTTAAATGTGATGCTTGTCAAAAAGGTAAACAGCCTAGACACTCATTTAAGAGTATTAACTCTTCTTCATCCGAAAGAGTGTTGCAACTTCTTCATCCTGGATCTGTTTGGACCTGTTTCACCTCTCGGTTTAAGTGGAAGGAAATATACTCTTGTTGTAGTAGATGACTTTTCTAGATACACTTGGGTTATATTTCTTTTCAAGAAAAATGAGACTATGAACAAGATTCTGATCTGTTTAGACAGATTCAATGAAAAGGGTGTTAATATTATTAAAATAAGGAGTGATAAGGGCACATAATTTTTGAATTCTTGTTTATCTAATTTTTCAATGAGTGTGGAATTATTCATGAGACATCTTCAGCAAGAACTCCTCAACAAAATGGAGTGGTTGAAAGAAGGAATAGAACTTTGAAGGAAGCGGCCGGGAGCATGTTGGTGAGTATAATACCCTCATAGGTTACGGGTGAAGCCATCAACACGGCTTGCTATACCCGAGCAGTGCTTAGTTGTCAAAGACAAGGGTAAGACTCCTTATGAGATTTGGAAGGGTAAGATTCCAAGGATCTCATACTTCAAAGCTTTTGGTTGTAAGTGTTTCATCCATAACAATGGGAAATCTAAGTTAAGAACTTTTGATACTAAAGCGGTGATGGAATATTCTTGGGATATTCCAATATTTCAAAGGCATTTAGAGTTTTTAACAAGACAACCCTTTGTGTGGAGGAAACCCCTCATGTTGTTTTTATGAGTTGTATTCTGTTCAAATAAAGTGAATCAAATTTAGAAAGTCTAGATAAAATTGAACTGTCCAAGACTAAACATAGAACTGTCTATCTACCTAGTCTAGATTCAATCGGATGAAGAAGAATCCTCATCTAATAATCAGAAGACAACTTCCGATCGACTCCTCCGCATCGGATACCCTTGACATCGCCGATCAAGCGGGGTCGGTGATGAAGGGGAACGTCAACCGAGGTTGAGTCGGAGGAGTTGCCTCTTGAAACTCAAGATGAGGATCCTTCTCCTCACATAGGCAAAAAGGATGAGAAGCTATCATCCATCGATCAGATTATAGGAGACCCATCTAGTAGTGTGCGTAACCACGAATGATGCTAGACTCGAAAGTCTTTTCGGTTGTTATGTGTCGCTTCTTGAACCCAAGTCTATTGAGGAAGCCCTATCGGACCCAAATGGATAACGGCCATGCGGGAAGAAGCTGCATCGGTTTGAAAGGCAAAATGTATGGGATCTAGTGGAAAGACCCTTACACGAGAAAGATTATAGGCACCAAATGGGTGTTTAAAAATAAAGCAGGATGAGAACAACATTATTGTTCGAAATAAGGCAAGATTGGTTGCACAAGGTTACTCACAATCGAGGGAATAGACTATGATGAAACCTATGCTCCGATTGCGATTAGAGGCAATAAGATTGTTCTTGGCATTTCTTGCATATAAATCTTTCAAAGTCTTTCAAATGGATGTTAAGTCTGCTTTTCTTAATGGTGTGTTACTTGAGGAGGTCTATGTAGAGCAGCCTCCTGGGTTTAAGATCAATAACAAGGTCTATAAACTCAACAAAGCTCTATATGGATCGAAACAAGCTCCCGAGCACAGTATGATACCTTATCGATTTCTTGACATCAAATGGTTTTTCTAAAGGCAAGATTGATAGAACTTTGTTTAGAAAGGAAGTAGATGGCAACATCTTACTAGTTCAAATTTATGTAGATGACATAATCTTTGGTTCACCTAATGCAAATTATGTGAAGAGTTTAGCATTATCATGATGATAAGTGGAATATTGTGTGTATTTTGTGTGGTTAATATAATTATTTTATTTTTAATTAAGTGCCACTATTTTATTATTTTCCACTTATTTTATCTATGTCGCCTTTTCTTTGTGATATTTCGTTTCTTTATTAAATACAAGTAAATAGGCAATTTTGGGAGCACGGGATAGAAAATCGAGAAGTAGAGAATCGAAGCCGCGCGCTCGAGAATGGAAAGAGGATGATTGAGAGAGAAGATGGATTGTTTCCTTGTGGAAAAAGTCAAAGCAAGGGGGACGAACACAGGACGGAAAGAGAGGGAGAGAGAAAGAGAAGGAAAAAGGACGCGGCGGAGAATTGGAAAAGGTAGCGGGGATTTGGGAGAGAAAACAAGAGAACATTTTTTTAATCTTTTACTGTGGTAATCTTTATTCGAACAATTATTTGTGATCGTGCATACTATGGCCTCGCGTAGAGGCTAAACTATTTTCTAATCCGAGGAAACCCGAACCTAAGATGCTTCATCGTTTTTAATAGTAATGTATTTACGTCCTAATTTGTCTTTCTCGTTGTTTGTTTATATGCTAAGCATAGTTCGAATTATTATTTATGTGAGTCGATCATCTTGCATGCCTAATATTCGTTCGTAGCTAAATTACATGCTATAATCCGTAATTGTTATTTGCGTGTAATTGTGGTAGCGAATAGAGTTTGTAGCTCTAAGGACAACGAAGTTCTAGATTGTATGATTCGAAGCGTTTCGTTTTCATAGTCTAGTTCACCCTATTGGTTTGGCTCGTTAATGCGTTGCATGAATTGAATCCTAGATACATATTTTGGGGTTATTCGTGGGACGAGGTTAATTAGGGTCGTACTCGTTAATTAACTAAACCTAAGAACCAATTCGGAGCTAGTTTGGTCGTACCACTAGCTTAGGGCGAGATTCGAGATAAGACAGAAATATTAGTTGTTATTACGAAGAAGTATTTCAGGAGGTTATCCTTGGGTTAGATTGTTTCTATCATTGTTGTCAAATTCATTGCGTTACATTAGTTTTACTTTTTGTTTAAGTTACGTATTAGTGAGAAGTCCGAGTATTCCCCATATTGTGTTACCGTTTTGTTTCACACAAATAATTCAATTCAATTACATCGAGTTCCTTGTGGGATCGACCCTTACTTGCCCTACTACATTAGTAGGTTGGTTCGGGTAATAAATTTATTTTTGGGTGCCGGCGACAACACACCACATGAAAAACAGGTTTGAAATGTCAATGATGGGAGAATTAACATACTTTCTAGGCTTACAGATTAAACAGGATGAGTAAGGGTATATTTATACATCGATCTAAATATGCTAAGGATCGATTGAGAAATTTGGAATGACAACTAGCGAGAGAAGTTAAAATACCTATGGCAACTAACTTCTCAATGGATTCGAGATGAGCGGGGATACCCAGCGATGCAACGGAGTATCGTGGGCTGATTGGATCTCTTCTCTATCTCACCGCAAGTAGACCAGACATAGCCTTTGCGGTTGGGGTATGTGCAAGATTCCATCTAATCCCAAGAAAACTCATCTCGGAGACGGCTAAGAAAATTCTTAGATATCTCAAAGGAACCTTGCAAGTAGGGTTATGGTACCCGGTGATGACAACTTAGAGCCGACAGTTATTCGATTCGGACTTTGGAGGATGTAAGATTGATAGAAAATCCACTTACGGAACTTGTCAATTCTTAGGCAACAAATTAATTTCTTGGTTATCTAAGAAAGCAGGACATCTGTTGCCACCTCCACAATCAAGCCGAATACATGGCACTGGAAGTTGTTGCTCTCAACTTCTGGATTAGTCAACAGCTTAGAGATTATAATATTCAAACATCACTGTTCCTATTTCTTGTGATAGTAATAGTGCAATAGCAATGACTTACAATCCTGTTCTACATTCTAGATGTAAGCATATAGATATTAGGCATCATTTCATTAGGGATCATGTTGAGAAGAATGACATTAGGATTGAGAAAATTGACATCAATCACAAAGAGCCGACATTCTTACAAAACCATTAAATGAGTCTAGGTTCAAAGAAATGTGTTTAGAATTAGGTTTACTTGATGCATCTTTAGCTGGTTTCTAATTTGTGTGCATCTGCTTTCCTTATTTCTTTTCTTTTCTTTTCTTTAAATTAATGTCTAGAAAGAATTATCGGACTAGATATGTGTCAAAGGACAATCGGTAGCTGATATCATTGATCTCCTTTTAGGAATCAAGAATCAAGGATTAGTCATATTGACCTTATCCGAATTGATAATTACTTGTTCTGACATTGAGTAAATCAGACAAGGACACAATAGTCACCGGTGATCTCCCAAGAAAACAGATGACTATTTACATCCTATCCGATTTACCTTAAGCTTCGATGGTTTCTTTTGAGTATATGTCTTTGCGAGGAACAGTCACGTATCATACCGTTTCATCTCTTCTTATTCAAATTCCTTTATTCTATTACTTTTGTTTCTAAATAAATTTTTTTAATGGATGAACAACCTAGTTTTAGAAAATTAAGTCTGAGTCTGCTTAGTTTAAATTTTTTTAATTGCTAAAAAGTTACATCTAAGCCGTTGATTTGCAAAATCGACAGGTTACTTTATCGACATGACTTTCCAAACCCATCTGCTTTTTAAAACTAGTCTGCATTTTCAAACTCATCTCGATTTACAAACCCTTAGCCGAAGTAAGGTAACCCTAGCCGACGTCGTGTATACTTACTTCTCTGCATAAAGTAACCTACATCTGTCAGCCAAATCAACGATCTATAAAGTAACTATTTACGCATTCCAAAGGCGATTAACATCCACGCGCTGAATCCTAATCGCTTATTTTAATTTTTTAACAGTTGATTAATACTCGGTAAAAACTTTTTGAATAAATGGCTAAGATTAATTCAAGTTTTCAAAAATGGCGGTTTCTCTTTCCAATCTATTCCCCTATAAATACATCTTCTTCTCAAAAGTCATTCTTTTCACTTTGAAAATCTCAAAACTCTCTGCAAATTTTCTTAAATCCTTTCTAAATCAAGATATGAGCATTTCGTAAACAAGATACCCTCTAGTGATAATCTAGAAGGGGGATGAATAGATTATCAAAAACTTTTGCAAGCTTAGATGATCTATTAACTCCTAACTCGTATTTACAGCGGAAACAAATTTTGTTTAAACTCAATTCAATTAGAATCTAAAGCCTTTTCGAGATATCAAATTTGTTGTCAAGAAATAATCAATGAAAACAAGTAAATAAGCAATGAGAAGAAATAACACCGTATTTATAGTGGTTCGGATCAAACGATCCTACGTCCACTCTCCTTCTTCGAATCTTGAAGAAGGGCCTTCACTTACTTACTTCCTTCTTTCTTGCTATCTTACTTACAATGATGAATCTTGACCTTACAATGAATCTTCCTAACTTCGAATATCTATGGCTTGAAGATCTAATGAAAAAGTGTTCTATAAACACTAAGAACTGAAAAACGTATAAAACGTTCTTGAATGTGTAATTCTTTGTTGCTTGTGTATACAAAGTATGATGAAGAGTGCTAAGTGTCAAAATCAAAATTAATTCTAAATAGATTTCTATTCCTATTTATAGAGAACTCCTCTTGGCGGTTGTAACTTCCTTGAATTCGGTTTGTTGATAGTTGTATGGCGATTAACTAATTCTCGAAAGCTGCTTCTTGTTTGGTTGTAATCGATTCTTGAATTTAACTAACTCTTCTAGCTTGTCGATTCTTTACCCTGTCTTGAATCTTCTCCTTGTCTGATTTTCTACTGCTGTCGATTCTCTATCCGATCTTCTACCTTGTCTGGTTCCATCATCATCATTTTTCATTCTTGTCTCTATCCGACTTCTTTCACAACAACCCTATCTTATTTCTATACTTAGTCTATAAAGTTTTTATTACATCGGTGATTATACATTGTCTTAATTTGGTCATCTTACTTTACACTTTAACACATCAAAACTAAATACAATTTCTTTTCCTAACAATTTCCCCCTTTTTGATGATGTTAAAACTCAGCTCAAGAAAAGAAATGTTAGTAATCTTAAAAAAATAAAATAAGCAATTAAATCACATAGTCGGATAACTAGAACAATTATTGTTATTAACAGGATGATCGAGAAAATCATGAATCGAGATATTTAAGAGTTAGAAAATGAAACACTATATTTCGTAAATCAAGAGGTTAATCAAATTAGTTTTTAGAAAAACAACAAAGATTGAGAGTAGATCAAAAGATTTATTCAAGATTTGCATGTCATCATGTATGTCACACAAAAACAGATAAGATGAGATAAGTAGAAGACTAGTCATACCATCTATTCTCCTCTGGAACCTTAAGCCGATCAAAAACCCGCTTCTTTAGTGAAATAGTTTCACCTCCCTCTGCCCGAGATCAGTGTGGCTTCGCTTTGATTATCACCGCTTAATTTTCTCAAGGTCAGGATGACCATCGGCTGTTAGAGGAGGTTCCATCTCGAGAATAAGCTGGTGCAATGACATCTGCGTTGAATTCATCATTTGCCGTGTTGATAAGATATTGATACATGCAGGGGTCCTTCTCTTCCAGCCAATTATGGAAAGCTTCGTCTTCATCGAGTCCCCACTTAATCACTTTACAGGACATGAACTGGAAAATCCAGTCCACTTCGAATGGCCTCCACCTTGCACGATCTGCCATTAATAACACTTCTTTAGGGACTACTTCGCTTCGATGATATGGCCTAAGGACTTCTTCCCCTTGCTCATACTCGTTATCTTTCGAACCCATCGTCTAAGAGATCGATCATAGTATTTTCCTGCTGCCTTCTCCTGCTCTCTTCTCCTCTTAGCCTCCCTTCTCTTATACTTCTCCTTCTCATCTCTTTTTCTTTTTCATCTTTTCTTACGCATCTATCTCGGCTTGTGATTTCTTTGGAACTTGAGCTGTTCTAGATGATCCGAAGGAGATGTGATTTGAGCGAGGTTCTTGCACAGAGGACTTCTTTTTGTAGGTTCGAGATCTTGTCTTCCTTACAACTTTCTCTGTCTTCTCCTCGCATTTCTTCTCTTACGCTTTTAGCAACTCTTCGACAACTCTTCAATTTTCATGCTCAAAGCCATGATCTTATCTTCTTGCTCATCTACTCTTTTCTTGAGCACACTATCTTCCCCTTTTTAGCATCAAGAAATCTAGTATTGCAGATAGTGGCTACTTGCTCAATTTGGCTTACAAGCTCTTCTCGTACATGCCCCGCCTTATGATCAAGCTGGTCATATCTCTTCTTTTGTCCGACCTCAGCTCGCCTAAATTCATCGTCCATGAACCGCTTGATACTCATCGTGCGCCTATCCTTCTCTAGAGCGAGCCGCATCTTTAGAACTTGATGAAATGATGCTTCTTTGGCTTTCCATGCTTCTCTTACTGCTCCTCAATCAATCTTTGATCTCAACAAAAGCGAAACGAACATACTGCTTTTACCCATTCATCCTCGTGAGTTCATCTCCTTAGCAATCGCCGTTTTAATCAGCAGCCCATCATGCTCTCATGTCTTATTCCAGAGTAGTGTAGATCAATCTTGGTTTTCTCGTGAATTGCAGCTTCTACATTCTCCTTGATTGATGATGAGATGACATTTGGAACAAGTTGAAAAGCATTGAGACAGCGATCTTCAAATTTTGAACTTGACTTTTAACGCGTCCATTTCGGATACGCATACGATGTGGAGGGCATGGTTTGTTCACCGTAAATATTTATTTCTTCAAATTCAGGTTCGGTTTGCACCTCAGATCCGCTCTGTTTGTGCCTCCTCACCAGATCCATCCCAAACTGGCTCATCGGCGACTCTCCACCGATTACTTCCTCCACCTTTTCCTCCTCCATATCAACTTCTTCTTTCCTCTGCTCTTCCTTCTTCTCGTATGATTGCATCTCCTCTCGGAGTCTCATCTCCAAGATATACTCGTTGTAGAATGTAATCAACAAAGGCATTTTCAGTGAGTATATCTTGGAATGACTTTAACTTTGCCTTCTTGAGAACCTCCTTCTCCCGGATGGCTAAATTGTTTCCTCCGCCTCGCCTATCGGAATAGCTGTCTCCTCAAAAGATCCAAGCCTGAGTCTTCTTAGGATAGACATCGATAAGCTCTTTCAACGGCTCAGGCTCATCTTTGAGAGTAGACTCTTGTCTCGAGAAGGAACTTTTTCCCAAGGATTCGGAGTGAGGTCTCAGCCGGTCCCAATTCTCCAGATGGATTTGGTAGGTTTAAGAAAAGATTTGGTTCGGATGAGGTTGTGGGTAGGAAAGAGAATGGATCATATGAAGTTTGGGTGGGTGTTGGACTTGTGGGAGTGGGCCGTTTTAGAGGCTCGTGGCAGCCGCCTTGTCTGCTTCTTCATTGCAAAGTTGGGAAGAAATGAATTTAGGAACTTCATCCTCGATGAGGATGAAGATGATGAGGGTGACTTGATTTCTTCTTCTTTTTCTCGAGTCTTCTCCAGAGCGAGACTTCTACCGTCTCCGTCGGCCCGATATACCAACCTCCTCACTGAACACTTCCCCTTGGGAAGCTGTCCTTTCTTCCTCTACTTCTTCACCGCAATCTCCTCCTCCTCGAGATGAGGATTCATCGGCTAATACAGATCTCCACTTTCTTCTTTCCTTTGGCTTTAGAAGCCTTCTTCCTCTCGCACCGGAGATGGGGTGTCTCCTTCTCGAGTCTGTTGGACCGAAAGGTTTCTCATCCTTGACAAGCAAACCCTTCGTTTTGTGAACTTTTCACCCCTCGCCCGCTACCAAGCTTGTCCGTCCCATTTGTGTTCAAGTATGATGGTGATTCTTGCCATCATACTTGTTATCTTGGTCGGCCGACCATCTTATTAGCTTCAGCCGATACCTCTGTCTTGACGAACTTCTTCCTCTCCTCCATCGGACGGGAGTACACTGTCTCGAGCCCAATTAATATCAGCTCCATCAATGATGGCCCTCGACAAAGATATCCGTGGCTTAGTCAATCCATCATGACTCGCTTGCTCTCCCGAGTATA
This sequence comes from Paraleonurus japonicus, assembly GCA_030762865.1. Classification (NCBI taxonomy): domain Eukaryota; kingdom Viridiplantae; phylum Streptophyta; class Magnoliopsida; order Lamiales; family Lamiaceae; genus Paraleonurus; species Paraleonurus japonicus. The sequence continues at coordinate 24,302,325 of CM061056.1, forward strand.
CACTTCGTCCAAAATGAGCATCGTGATCTATATTTTCTCCGTAACATTCCCTTCTTCAGATTTGCGGTGTTATTCTTCTCGGGATTTTCTTGCCATCGGTTTGTAGCTCTCCAAATATTCTTCGGTCTTGTACAAAAATGGGTTGCCTCCGGTGGTATTTAAACCAAAAATTTCACCAATATCGAGATTGAAACATGAATTTTTCTGGACTTTTCAAGAGTCCGAATTCGAGTTTCTAGTCCAAGATCTCGTTGATTTGGCTCTGGTTAGGAATTCAGCGGCAAGATCATCAAGAGTTTTGGGTTTTGTCGGTTTCATCGAGCAAGATTTCTTTAAACCTCTATCTTGTAGAAGTTGAAGGATTTCTCTCGGTTTCGGATCGGTTGAAATGTCCCATTCCACGTACATTTCGGATTTTGTACGCTCTCGATGGATGCGAGATCATATTCATATTTGATTCTCGCTTCTTTCCAAAGGTCACGCCATTGATGAGTGTTTGAAGGTTTTTAGGAGGGAAAAGAAGTTTTAAGAGAAGAAGAAATATATGTGTGCGTAAATGCAAATAATGCACACGAATGTCTATTTATATGGAAAATATAATAATAAACAATTATTAGAATAATAATTGCCTGTAAAAGTGTAAATATAGCCTTTTCGAATCGCCATTAATGCAATTATGGCATTTATTTTGAAAAGTGTACGGAATAATATTTAATATGTCGCTGCGTGAGATTGAGACGGTTCATATTTCGAAACCGCCTCCATTTCGGCGCGTGAAGTATACTCATGGTGTTTCAAAATTGAATTTGATAAAATTTCGGGTCCATAGTAACTTCTCCCCGACACGCTTACTAATTTGAGAAATTACTTTTCGATTAATTGGAGAGATACACTAAAATATTATTATTTTTAGAAAAATCAAATTTGAACTCCTTATTCTTTAATTTTGTAAAACAAAATATTTTATTTTACTGAGTAACTTCATTTTTAATGAATGATAGAGTGAATTATGATATTAAATTCATATATTAATTATATGAACCCAATATTCATAATTAAAAGTATGTAAGAAAACTTCCCGATTTTTCTCCTTATCTGGTTTGATAGCATCACTGTCTGCTCTTGTATCTTTTGAATAAATTGACCTTGACTTGTATTTTGAATCTTATCAACTTTGTTCTTGCTGAAATCACAGACACTTAGAAAAATTGTTAGTAACGAGTAAGTCGGATAAGATTCAATAGTCATCCGATTCTCAAGAAAATTGACTATTACATCCTTATCTCGATTTACTTATGTCGAATAAGTAATTATCAAGTCGATATGGTCAATATGACTAATCCTTGATTCTTGATTCCTATAAAAGGAGATCAATGATATCGCCTACCCGATTGTCCTTTGACACAATCTTATCTCGATAATTCTTTCTAGACATACAATACTAAAATAAGGAAAACAAGGTTAATTCAAGAATATTTGATCAAGAGATGATTAAAGAACCATCTAATAATCCTAATTCGACTGAAAGTTCCTTAAACCTAGTTTCTGCAAGAGGCTTTGTCAATATGTCTCGCTTTTTGAAAATCGGTAAGAATTTTTCTAGCCTCGATATTGCCTTTCTCCACATGATCTCGAATAAAATGATGACGAATGTCAACATGTTTGCATCTGGTATGTAAGACTGGGTTCTGGTAATAGCTATGGCACTATTACTATCACAAAAGATTGGTACATCTTTGGTGATAATGTTATAGTCCCTTAGCTGTTGATCGATCCAGATAAGTCATGAACAACAACTTCCAAATTGCCATGTACTCACTTTCAGAGTAGAAGTAGCTACGGAGGTTTGTTTCTTAGACAACCATGAAATCGGCTTACTTCCCGAGAAATTGGCAAGTTCCAGATGTAGATTTCCTATCTATCTTACACCCACCAAAATCTGAATCGAGTATCCGAGACAACTCAAAGTTATCATCACCGGATACCACAAATCCTACATAGATTGTACCTTTCAAATATTTTAGAATCTTCTTTGCGGCTTCAAGATGACTCTTCTTAGGCTTAGCTTGAAAACGTGCACATACTCCTACCGCAAAAGAAATGTCAGTCTACTAGCAGTTAAGTATAAAAGAGATCCAATTAAACCTCTATATCGCGTCCGATCGGTGTCTTCTCCTTTCTTATTCTGGATCCATTGAAAAATTTGTCATCATAGGTATTTTGGCTTCTCGGCCGGTACCTATTCCAAATTTTTCAATAAGATCTTTGGTATATTTTGCTTGATTTATGAAAATTCCTTTCTTTGTGCGCTTAATTTGAAGTCCAAGAAAGTATGTCATCTCTCCCATCATGGACATTTCAAACTGTTCTTCATAAGATGACTAAATTCTTCACACAAGAGTAGGTTAGTTGATCCAAAAATAATATCATCAACATAAATTTGAACTAACAAAAGACCTTTATCAGATTCTTTCCTAAATAAAGTTCTATCTATTTTACCTTTTACAAAACCATTTTGAATTAAATACTCGAGATAATGTATCATACCATGCTCTAGGAGCCTGTTTAAGTCCATATAGAGCTTTCCTTAGCCTATAGACCTTGTCTCCTTTGACAAAACACGGAGGTTGTTCTACATAGACTTCTTCGGCTATGACTCCATTTAGAAATGCAGATTTCACATCCATTTGGAACACAAGAAATCTTTTATAAGCGGCATAAGCTAAGAACAATCTTATGGCTTCAAGACGAGCAACCGGTGCAAAGGTTTCATCATAATCAATTCCCTCGATTGTGAATAACCTTGTGCAACCAATCTAGCCTTATTTCTTACCACAATGTTGTTCTCATCTTTCTTATTTTTGAAAACCCATTTTGTTCCAATAACTTTTGATGATGAGGTCTTTCAACAAGCTCCCATACATCTTGTCTTTGGAATTGATTTAATTCATCTTGCATTGCATTTATCCAATTGGAGTCAGTTAGAGCTTCAGTAATAGTTTTAGGTTCAAGTAACGATACATAACAACTAAACAGACAATCTTGGTTTATCTCGTGTCCTTGTCTGACTCTAATCTAAACTTCCAATTATCCTGCTCAGTTGGATGATAAGTCGATACTCGTTTACCTTTATCTTTTACCGGATATGAAGTCTTATCTCGAGATATTTTCATCAATTAGTTCTCAGTATTACCTTCGGGAATATCTCCTAGTCCATCCGGTAGTGTAGTCGATCGATCGGATGACGTGGAAGAACTCTCGGCTTCCTTATCTTTATCCTTGTCTCGGCGTGTCTTCCTCATCCGATTCCGACTGTAAATAGAACTTGACTGATTTCTTGATGTTTAATCTGTTAAGATCTTCAGCTATCTTGGTGACATCATCTCGTACTTTCGCACTTGGAAATTTCATCAAAAACAACATGTGGTGTTTCTTCCACACACAATGTAATCTTGTTAAAAACTCTATATGCTTTAGATACAGATGAGTATCCTAAGAATATCCCTTCGCAATCTTAGCATCAAAAGTTCTTAACTTTGATTTTCCATTATTATGAATAAAACACTTACAACCAAAAATATGAAAATATGAAATTTTTGGTATTCTCGCCTTTCCATATTTCATAAGGAGTTTTGCATTTATCTTTCACAATTAAACACCTATTTTGAACAAAACATGCAGTATTAATGGCTTCGCCCAAAACCCGTGTGGCGTGTCATATTCGAGATAACATAGTCCTTGGCAGCCTTCTTTCAAGGTTCTGCTTTCTCCTTTCTACCACTCCATTTTGCTGGGGAGTTCTTGCAGATGATGTTTCATGTGCTATACCATTCTCGCACAATAGTTAGTAACAAACGAGTTTAGGAACTCAGTACCTTTATCACTTCTAATCTTGACAATATTTAGTCCTTTTTCATTTTGAATTCTTTTGAGGAATTCTGGAATTTTTGTTACAGTCTCATTCTTTTTGTACAAGAAAATAACCCAAGTAAATCTAGAAAAATCATCTATAATCACTAAAGTATACTTTCTTCCACTAAAACTTAGAGGTGTAATTGGACCAAAAGATCCATGTGCAAAAGTTCCGTAATCCTTTCGAAATGTGACCATTTATTGTTTTGAAAGAAGTTTTGGTCTGCTTTTCCTTTTTGACAAGCATCACAAACATGATTTTTAGAAAATATTTTATCTGGAAGTCCTTTGACTAAAGATTTTCTTGCTATTTTGTTAAGAGTTTTGAAATTTAAATGACTAAGACGTTTATGCCATAGCCAATTAAAATCTTACGAACTCTTAGCAATAAGACAAGTATCCTTAGAGCAACTCTTGAAATTTGCAATATATACATTACCTTGTCTCGACTCTTAAGTAAAATATTTTCATTTAAACCATCCAAAATAAAACATGCATCATGAGTGAATTTTACACAATATCCTTTGTCACAAAATTGAGATACGCATAAGAAATTATGTTTCAAACCTTCCACAAAATATACTTCATTAACCTGAATATCTCCAATCATCAAAGTTCCAACTCCTTTAGTTAGACCAAAATTGTTGTCACCGAACATTACTCGAGGTCCATCTATCTTCTGATAGTTAGAAAGAAGTCTTTTCTCATAAGTCATATGCTTAGAACATCCACTGTCTATATACCAAATGACTTCAAGAACATCTTGCTCAACTATCTCCTTATCCTTCTGCAATCACAAATTAATTCTTAGGTACCCTTTGTGTATTGGGTCCTTTTTCGTCAAGTTGATACTTAGGTATCCAAATAAAAACATCCAAATTTTTCAGAACCAATGATTGGATTTTGCAACCATATCTATCCACTAATATTAGGCTATCTAGATCAATTTTGTTTAATTGATCTCTAGTGATTGTCTTATATCTTGGAAAGAATGGATAACACTTGCTTCTTCCATCAAAACCATTATACTTTGGAAACAACTTTGATTTAGTCTTTAGATTTCTCTTGGATACATTTCTCCTCATCCGTATTTTCTCCTTTGATATATCGGATGGGGTGACTTGCTCCTTTGATTTCTTTGGACTAAGTTCTGTCTTTTCCATAGTCTTAGTGGCTTTGACAAAAACTCTAGGTTTGATAGGATCATTTTTCGTGTTCCTATCAAAACCCAATCCTGTCTTATCACTAGGCTTCGAGAAGTCAAGATATTATCAATTGTAGACGAGAGTTATTAAGATGTCCTAACTTGAGATTTAAATCTTTGTTAGTCCTTTTAAAATTCTCATTCTCCATATTGATATTTGAAAATTTAGCTTTTAAAGAACTCAATTCTTTTTCCAACTCGTTGATTTTCTCGAGATGAGGAACTAGTAGAAGTCTTTGATTGACATTCCCCCTTGAATGTACAATCTATATTCTTCCTTGTCCACTGCGATATTCCTTTGTTAGACTAAGAATTTGATCCTTTAAACTTAAATTTTCGCTCTATCTGTTTATAAGCGAGATAAAGCTGTCTTGAGATCTTTTAGAAGTTTGTTAACAAGACATGAATCAGATTCGGACAAGTTATCATTATCATTGTCGAGGATGAGTAGTAGTTTACCTCCTTAGCCATTAGGCAAATGTCATTGTGCGATCCGAAGCTGGATGAGGATGAGGATGATGATGTCTCATGTGTTTCCTCCTTTTCAGCCAAAAGAGCTCGTTGATCTCGCATACCTCCTATCCCGTTTCTTCCTCTTTTCTTCTCTTTCTCTAGGAGTGAGTTGAGGACAATCATAGCTAAAATGACCAGGTTTATTGCGGGTATAACGAGATATCTCCTCTTTCGACTTTGGACTACTCTCACCTCGTCGATTGGTGATTTGAATCTTTTCACTGGATCCTTCTTTTTGTCATTGTCTGAATACTTCTCTTCCTTGTCCGATTTATAATTTTGACGATTAAACCTATCTCTCTTATTCCTTTTATACTTCATCTTGAGTCTCTCATATCGTCGATCAATAAAGCCATTTCCTCCTTCACCGACAAATCGATGCCTTAGAAATCTTGTCGTAATCTTCTTGATGAAGAAATGCCACAGTCTTCTACAAAGTAGATGACTCTGCCTCATCTTCTTCATCTTCAATTTGTATATCATATTCCAAGGCTTTCAGATGAGAAAATAGAGTATGATGTGAAATAGATGACAGTCTGTGTAGCTTTGAGGATATTTGCTTTTTCTCTCCATCTTTGCTTAATGATCTCGAGTACCTTATTATTGATTTCTTTCTCGGAATAGGTTTTACCCAAATCAGCACTTTGTTTACCAAATTGGTCAATCTTACATCCAATTGATCCACGCTTTCTCCTTCTTTCATCTTGAATGTATCAAATGCATGTAAAAGCTGATTGTAACTTGTTTTCTTTAACTGCTCGACCCTTCACAAACATTTGCAAGAGTCTTCCACATATCCTTAGCGAGCTTTACATCTCTTTACCTTTTCTATCCAAGTCTTTACTCAATGTTTCTATAATTTCTCCTTGCTACTGATCCAAATTGTGAATCTTTCTTTCGTCGTTTGTCAACTCGGCACTTTTCTTTTCTGTTGACTTCTTGTAGTAGAAGATTCAGCTCCAAGTACTAACAACTCCATGGTAGAATTTTATTGGACCTTCCTCAAGAACCTCTTCCATACTTCTGGCCATGAATGGCCTTTAAATGATTCTCCATTCTCAACTTCCAAGTAATCATATTCTTCGATAGAAAAATCGGTAAACTCCTGGATTTCTTACTTTTAACAAGACATCGTAATTCAAGATGCTAAAAGACAACTTATCGAAATGTTAGTGACACAGAATAAGGAATCAGATTTTAATGAACACTCGGATATTTCAAAAACTCGAGATATTTCAAGACCACAAATCTTTATCGTAATGACTTAACAACTGCTCACGATACCACTTGTTGGGTCCCTTTAGAACGAGTTTAAACACAAAAACAAGATACCCTCTAGTGATAATCTAGAAGGGGGGGATGAATAGATTATCAAAAACTTTTGCAAGCTTAGATGATCTATTAACTCCTAACTCGTCAGTTCTGAGCGGAAACAAATTTTGTTTAAACTCAATTCAATTAGAATCTAAAGCCTTTTCAGATATCAAATTTGTTGTCAAGAAATAATCAATGAAAACAAGTAAATAAGCAATGAGAAGAAATAACACCAGATTATAGTGGTTCGGATCAAAACGATCCCTACGTCCACTCTCCTTCTTCGAATCTTGAAGAAGGGCCTTCACTTACTTACTTCCTTCTTTCTTGCTATCTTACTTACAATGATGAATCTTGACCTTACAATGAATCTTCCTAACTTCCGAATATCTATGGCTTGAAGATCTAATGAAAAAGTGTTCTATAAACACTAAGAAGCGAAAAACGTATAAAACGCGTTCTTGAATGTGTAATTCTTTGTTGCTTGTGTATACAAAGTATGATGAAGAGTGCTAAGTGTCAAAATCAAAATTAATTCTAAATAGATTTCTATTCCTATTTATAGAGAACTCCTCTTGGCGGTTGTAACTTCCTTGAATTCAGTTTGTTGATAGTTGTAATCGATTAACTAATTCTCGAAAGCGCTTCTTGTTTGGTTGTAATTGATTCTTGAATTTAACTAACTCTTCTAGCTTGTCGATTCTTTACCCTGTCTTGAATCTTCTCCTTGTCGATTTTCTACTCTGTCCGATTCTCTATCCGATCTTCTACCTTGTCTGGTTCCATCATCATCTGCTTTCTGTTCTTGTCTCTATCGACTTCTTTCACAACAACCCTATCTTATTTCTATACTTAGTCTATAAAGTTTTTATTACATCACCGATTATACATTGTCTTCACCGTGGTCATCTTACTTTACACTTTAACACATCAAAACTAAATACAAATTTCTTTTCCTAACAATTTCCCCCTTTTTGATGATGTTAAAACTCAGCTCAAGAAAAGAAATGTTAGTAATCTTAAAAAATAAAATAAGCAATTAAATCACATAGTCGGATAACTAGAACAATTATTGTTATTAGCATGATGATCGTAAAATCATGAATCGGATATTTAAGAGTTAGAAAATGAAACACTATATTTCAGAAATCAAGAGGTTAATCAAATTAGTTTTTAGAAAAACAACAAAGATTGAGAGTAGATCAAAAGATTTATTCAAGATTTGCATGTCATCATGTATGTCACACAAAAACAGATAAGATGAGATAAGTAGAAGACTAGTCATACCATCTATTCTCCTCTGGAACCTTAAGCCAGTCAAAACCCGCTTCTTTAGTGAAATAGTTTCACCTCCCTCTGTCGAGATCAGTGGCTTCGCTTTGATTATCGCTGCTTAATTTTCTCAAGGTCCAGATGACCATCGGTGTTAGAGGAGGTTCCATCGAGAATAAGCTGGTGCAATGACATCTGCGTTGAATTCATCATTTGCCGAGGTTGATAAGATATTGATACATCGGGGTCCTTCTCTTCCACCCAATTATGGAAAGCTTCGTCTTCATCGAGTCCCCACTTAATCACTTTACGAGACATGAAACTGGAAAATCCGGTCCACTTCGAATGGCCTCCACCTTGCCTCGATCTCGCCATTAATAACACTTCTTTAGGGACTACTTCGCTTCGATGATATGGCCTAAGGACTTCTTCCCCTTGCTCATCTGTTATCTTGAACCCATCGTCTAAGAGATCGATCATAGTATTTTCCTGCTTTGCCTTCTCTGCTCTCTTCTCCTCTTAGCCTCCCTTCTCTTATACTTCTCCTTCTCATCTCTTTTTCTTTTTCTGATCTTTTCTTCGCATCTATCTCGGCTTGTGATTTCTTTGGAACTTGAGCTGTTTCTAGATGATCCGAGGAAGGAGATGTGATTTGAGCGAGTTCTTGCACGGGGACTTCTTTTGTAGGTTCGAGATCTTGTCTTCCTTACAACTTTCTCTGTCTTCTCCTCAGATTTCTTCTCTTACGCTTTAGCAACTCTTGAGACAACTCTTCAATTTTCATGCTCAAAGCCATGATCTTATCTTCTTGCTCATCTACTCTTTTCTTGAGCACACTATCTTCCCCCTTTTTAGCATCAGAAATCTAGTATTGCGAGATAGTGGCTACTTGCTCAATTTGGCTTACAAGCTCTTCTCGTACATGCCCCGTCTTATGATCAAGCTGGTCATATCTCTTCTTTTGTCCGACCTCGGCTCGTCTAAATTCATCGTCCATGAACCGCTTGATACTCATCGTGCCTATCCTTCTCTAGAAGCGAGCTGCATCTTTAGAACTTGATGAAATGATGCTTCTTTGGCTTTCCATGCTTCTCTTACTCGCTCCTCAAACTCGAATCTTTGATCTCAACAAAAGCAGAACGAACATCTTGTTTTACCCATTCATCTGTGAGTTCATCTCCTTAGCAATCTGCGTTTTAAGCTGCAGCCATCTGCTCCTCATGTCTTATTCCGAGTAGTGTAGATCAATCTTGGTTTTCTCGTGAATTGCGGCTTCTACATTCTCCTTGATTGATGATGAGATGACATTTGGAACAAGTTGAAAAGCATTGACATGCGATCTTCAAATTTTGAACTTGACTTTTAACGCGTCCATTTCGGATACGCACACGAGATGTGGAGGGCATGGTTTGTTCACGAAATATTTATTTCTTCAAATTCGAGTTCGGTTTGCACCTCAACGATGCCTTTCTGTTTGTGCCTCCTCACTGTATCCATCCCGGTGGCTCATCGGCGGCTCCACCGATTACTTCCTCCACCTTTTCCTCCTCCATATCAACTTCTTCTTTCCTCTGCTCTTCCTTCTTCTCGGATGATTGCATCTCCTCTGAGTCTCATCTCCAAGATATACTCGTTGTAGAATGTAATCAACAAAGGCATTTTCGGTGAGTATATCTTGGAATGACTTTAACTTTGCCTTCTTGAGAACCTCCTTCTCCCGTATGGCTAAATTGTTTCCTCCGCCTCGGCTATCAGAATAGCTGTCTCCTCAAAAGATCCAAGCACGAGTCTTCTTAACGGATAGACATCGATAAGCTCTTTCAACGGCTCGTGCTCATCTTTGAGAGTAGACTCTTGTCCGAGAAGGAACTTTTCCCAAGGATTCGGAGTGAGGTCTCGGTCGGTCCCAATTCTCCGGATGGATTTGGTAGGTTTAAGAAAAGATTTGGTTCGAGATGAGGTTGTGGGTAGGAAAGAGAATGGATCATATGAAGTTTGGGTGGGTGTTGGACTTGTGGGAGTGGGCCGTTTAGAGGCTCGAAGCGGCCGCCTTGTCTCGCTTCTTCATTGCCAAAGGTTGGGAAGAAATGAATTTAGGAACTTCATCCTCGGATGAGGATGAAGATGATGAGGGTGACTTGATTTCTTCTTCTTTTTCTCGAAGTCTTCTCCAGACGAGACTTCTCTTGTCTCCGTCGGCCCGATATACCAACCTCCTCACTGGAACACTTCCCCCTTGGGAAGTCAGTCCTTTCTTCCTCTACTTCTTCACTGCAATCTCCTCCTCCTCGATGAGGATTCATCGGCTAATACGATCTCCACTTTCTTCTTTCCTTTGGCTTTAGAAGCCTTCTTCCTCTGACTTTGGAGATGGGGTGTCTCCTTCGAGTCTGTTGGACCGAAAGGTTTCTCATCCTTGACAAGCAAACCCTTCTGTTTTGTGAACTTTTTCACCCCGTCTGCCCGGTCAAGCTTGTCCGTCCCAATCTTGTGTTCAAGTATGATGGTGATTCTTGCCATCATACTTGTTATCTTGGTCGGCGACCATCTTATTAGCTCAGCTGATACCTCTGTCTTGACGAACTTCTTCCTCTCCTCCATCGGGACGGGAGTACACCCTTTGTGCGAGCCCAATTAATATCAGCTCCATCAATGATGGCCCTCGGGACAAAGCATATCCGGTGGCTTAGTCAATCCATCATGACTCTGCTGCTCTCCCGATATACACTTCGTCAAAATGAGCATCGTGCCTATATTTTCTCCGTAATATTCCCTTCTTCGCATTTGCAAAGTGTTATTCTTCTCGGGATTTTCTTGCCATGAGTTTGTAGCTCTCCAAATATTCTTCGGTCTTGTACAAAAATGGGTTGCCTCCGGTGGTATTTAAACCAAAAATTTCACCAATATCGTAGATTGAAACATGAATTTTTCTGGACTTTTCAAGAGTCCGAATTCGAAGTTTCTAGTCCAAAGATCTCGTTGATTTGGCTCGTTAGGAATTCAGCGGCAAGATCATCAAGAGTTTTGGGTTTTGTTGGTTTCATCGAGCGGTATTTCTTTAAACCTCTATCTTGTAGAAGTTGAAGGATTTCTCTGGTTTCTGGATCGGTTGAAATGTCCCATTCCACGTACATTTCGGATTTTGTACGCTCTCGATGGATGCGAGATCATATTCATATTTGATTACGCTCTTTCCAGCTGTCCGCCATTGATGAGTGTTTGAAGGTTTTTAGGAGGGAAAAGAAGTTTTAAGAGAAGAAGAAATATATGTGTGCGTAAATGCAAATAATGCACCACGAATGTCTATTTATATGGAAAATATAATAATAAACAATTATTAGAATAATAATTGCTCTGTAAAAGTGTAAATATAGCCTTTCGAATCGCCATTAATGCAATTATGGCATTTATTTTGAAAAGTGTACGTAATAATATTTAATATGTCGCGCGTGAGATTGAGACGGTTCATATTTCGTAAACCGCCTCCATTTACGGCGCGTGAAGTATACTCGGTGTGTTTCAAAATTGAATTTGATAAAATTTCGGGTCCATAGTAACTTCTCCCCTGACACGCTTACTAATTTGAGAAATTACTTTTCGATTAATTGGAGAGATACACTAAAATATTATTATTTTTAGAAAAATCAAATTTGAACTCCTTATTCTTTAATTTTGTAAAACAAAATATTTTATTTACTGAGTAACTTCATTTTTAATGAATGATAGAGTGAATTATGATATTAAATTCATATATTAATTATATGAACCCAATATTCATAATTAAAAGTATGTAAGAAAACTTCCTGATTTTTCTCCTTGTCCAGTTTGATAGCATCACCGTCTCTGCTCCTTGTATCTTTTGAATAAATTGACCTTGACTTGTATTTTGAATCTTATCAACTTTGTTCTTGCGAAATCCACAGACACTTAGAAAAATTGTTAGTAACCAGAGTAAGTCGGATAAGATTCAATAGTCATCCGATTCTCAAGAAAATTGACTATTACATCCTTATCCGATTTACTTATGTCGATAAGTAATTATCAAGTCGATATGGTCAATATGACTAATCCTTGATTCTTGATTCCTATAAAAGGAGATCAATGATATCAACTACTGATTGTCCTTTGACACAATCTTATCGATAATTCTTTCTAGACATACAATACTAAAATAAGGAAAACAAGGTTAATTCAAGAATATTTGATCAAGAGATGATTAAAGAACCATCTAATAATCCTAATTCGACTGAAAGTTCCTTAAACCTAGTTTCGCAAGAGGCTTTGTCAATATGTCTCGCTTTTTTGAAAATCGGTAAGAATTTTTTCTAGCGATATTGCCTTTCTCCACATGATCTCGAATAAAATGATGACGAAATGTCAACATGTTTGCATCACGGTATGTAAGACTGGTTACGGGTAATAGCTATGGCACTATTACTATCACAAAAGATTGGTACATCTTTGGTGATAATGTTATAGTCCCTTAGGCTTGGATCGATCAGATAAGGCTGTGAACAACAACTTCCACCGCCATGTACTCGGCTTCAGAGTAGAAGTAGCTACAGAGGTTTGTTTCTTAGACAACCATGAAATCGGCTTACTTCCCGAGAATTGGCAAGTTCCGGATGTAGATTTCCTATCTATCTTACACCCACCAAAATCTGAATCGAGTATCCGCATAACTCAAAGTTATCATCACCGGATACCACAAATCCTACATAGATTGTACCTTTCAAATATTTTAGAATCTTCTTTGCGGCTTCAAGATGACTCTTCTTAGGCTTAGCTTGAAAACGTGCACATACTCCTACTGCAAAAGAAATGTCGTGTCTACTAGCGATTAAGTATAAAAGAGATCCGATTAAACCTCTATACCGCGTCGATCGGTGTCTTCTCCTTTCTTATCTGGGATCCATTGAAAAATTTGTCATCATAGGTATTTTGGCTTCTCGGCGTACCTATTCCAAATTTTTCAATAAGATCTTTGGTATATTTTGCTTGATTTATGAAAATTCCTTTCTTTGTCTCGCTAATTTGAAGTCCAAGAAAGTATGTCATCTCTCCCATCATGGACATTTCAAACCTGCGTTTCTTCATAAGATGACTAAATTCTTCACACAAGAGTAGGTTAGTTGATCCAAAAATAATATCATCAACATAAATTTGAACTAACAAAAGACCTTTATCAGATTCTTTCCTAAATAAAGTTCTATCTATTTTACCTTTTACAAAACCATTTTGAATTAAATACTCGTATAATGTATCATACCATGCTCTAGGAGCCTGTTTAAGTCCATATAGAGCTTTCCTTAGCCTATAGACCTTGTCTCCTTTGACAAAACCTGGAGGTTGTTCTACATAGACTTCTTCGGCTATGACTCCATTTAGAAATGCAGATTTCACATCCATTTGGAACACAAGAAATCTTTTATAAGCGGCATAAGCTAAGAACAATCTTATGGCTTCAAGACGAGCAATCGGTGCAAAGGTTTCATCATAATCAATTCCCTCAGTTGTGAATAACCTTGTGCAACCAATCTAGCCTTATTTCTTACCACAATGTTGTTCTCATCTTTCTTATTTTTGAAAACCCATTTTGTTCCAATAACTTTTTGATGATGAGGTCTTTCAACAAGCTCCCATACATCTTGTCTTTGGAATTGATTTAATTCATCTTGCATTGCATTTATCCAATTGGAGTCGGGTTAGAGCTTGATAATAGTTTTAGGTTCAAGTAACGATACATAACAACTAAGCAGATAATCTTGGTTTATCTCGTGTCCTTGTCCGGACTCCGAATCTAAACTTCCAATTATCATTCAGTTGGATGATAAGTCGATACTCGTTTACCTTTATCTTTTACTGGATATGAAGTCTTATCTGAGATATTTTCATCAATTAGTTCTCATTACCTTCAGAATATCTCCTAGTCCATCTGGTAGTGTAGTCGATCGATCGGATGACGTGGAAGAACTCTCGGCTTCCTTATCTTTATCCTTGTCTCGCGTGTCTTCCTCATCCGATTCGACTGTAAATAGAACTTGACTGATTTCTTGATGTTTAATCTGTTAAGATCTTCTACCATTCTTGGTGACATCATCTGTACTTTCAGACTTGGAAATTTCATCAAAAACAACATGTGGTGTTTCTTCCACACACAATGTAATCTTTGTTAAAAACTCTATATGCTTTAGATACGGATGAGTATCCTAAGAATATCCCTTTCGCAATCTTAGCATCAAAAGTTCTTAACTTTGATTTTCCATTATTATGAATAAAACACTTACAACCAAAAATATGAAAATATGAAATTTTTGGTATTACGCCTTTCCATATTTCATAAGGAGTTTTGCATTTATCTTTCACAATTAAACACCTATTTTGAACAAAACATGCAGATTAATGGCTTCGCCCAAAACCTCGTGTGGCGTGTCATATTCGAGATAACATAGTCCTTTGCACTTCTTTCAAGGTTGTCGTTCTCCTTTCTACCACTCCATTTTCTTTGGGAGTTCTTGCAGATGATGTTTCATGTGCTATACCATTCTCGAGTACAATAGTTAGTAACAAAACGAGTTTAGGAACTCAAGATACCTTTATCACTTCTAATCTTGACAATATTTAGTCCTTTTTCATTTTGAATTCTTTTGAGGAATTCTGGAATTTTTATTACTGATCTCATTCTTTTTGTACAAGAAAATAACCCAAGTAAATCTAGAAAAATCATCTATAATCACTAAAGTATACTTTCTTCCACTAAAACTTAGAGGTGTAATTGGACCAAAAAGATCCATGTGCAAAAGTTCCGAGAATCCTTTCAAAAGCAGGACCATTTATTGTTTTGAAAGAAGTTTTGGTCTGTTTTCCTTTTTGACAAGCATCACAAACATGATTTTTAGAAAATATTTTATCTGGAAGTCCTTTGACTAAAGATTTTCTTGCTATTTTGTTAAGAGTTTTGAAATTTAAATGACTAAGACGTTTATGCCATAGCCAATTAAAATCTTCTGAACTCTTAGCAATAAGACAAGTATCCTTAGAGCAACTCTTGAAATTTGCAATATATACATTACCTTGTCGACTCCGAGTAAGTAAAATATTTTCATTTAAACCATCCAAAATAAAACATGCATCATGAGTGAATTTTACACAATATCCTTTGTCACAAAATTGAGATACGAGATAGACGATAAATTATGTTTCAAACCTTCCACAAAATATACTTCATTAACACGAATATCTCCAATCATCAAAGTTCCAACTCCTTTAGTTAGACCAAAATTGTTGTCACCGAACATTACTCGAGGTCCATCTATCTTGATAGTTAGAAAGAAGTCTTTTCTCATAAGTCATATGCTTAGAACATCCACTGTCTATATACCAAATGACTTCAAGAACATCTTGCTCAACTATCTCCTTATCCTTCTGCAATCACAAATTAATTCTTAGGTACCCTTTGTGTATTGGGTCCTTTTTCGTCAAGTTGATACTTAGGTATCCAAATAAAAACATCCAAATTTTTCAGAACCAATGATTGGATTTTGCAACCATATCTATCCACTAATATTAGGCTATCTAGATCAATTTTGTTTAATTGATCTCTAGTGATTGTCTTATATCTTGGAAAGAATGGATAACACTTGCTTCTTCCATCAAAACCATTATACTTTGGAAACAACTTTGATTTAGTCTTTAGATTTCTCTTGGATACATTTCTCCTCATCCGTATTTTCTCCTTTGATATATCGGATGGGGTGACTTGCTCCTTTGATTTCTTTGGACTAAGTTCTGTCTTTTCCATAGTCTTAGTGGCTTTGACAAAAACTCTAGGTTTGATAGGATCATTTTTCGTGTTCCTATCAAAACCCAACTCTGTCTTATCACTAGGCTTCGAGAAGTATCAAGATATTATCAATTGTAGACCGAGAGTTATTAAGATGTCCTAACTTGAGATTTAAATCTTGTTAGTCCTTTTAAAATTCTCATTCTCCATATTGATATTTGAAAATTTAGCTTTTAAAGAACTCAATTCTTTTTCCAACTCGTTGATTTTCTCGGATGAGGAACTAGTAGAAGTCTTTGATTGACATTCCCCCTTGAATGTACAATCTATATTCTTCCTTGTCCCCGTCTCGATATTCCTTTGTTAGACTAAGAATTTGATCCTTTAAACTTAAATTTTCGGTCTCTATCTGTTTATAAGCGAGATAAAAGCTGTCTTCAGATCTTTTAGAAGTTTGTTAACAAGACATGAATCGGATTCAGACAAGTTATCATTATCATTGTCTGAGGATGAGTAGTAGTTTACCTCCTTAGCCATTAGGCAAATGTCATTGTCGATCCGAAATGGATGAGGATGAGGATGATGATGTCTCATGTGTTTCCTCCTTTTCACCCAAAAGAGCTCGTTGATCTCGCATACCTCCTATCCCGTTTCTTCCTCTTTTCTTCTCTTTCTCTAGGAGTGAGTTGAGGACAATCATAGCTAAAATGACCGTGTTTATTGCGGGTATAACGTATATCTCCTCTTCTCGACTTTGGACTACTCTCACCTCGTCGATTGGTGATTTGAATCTTTTCACGGATCCTTCTTTTGTCATTGTCGAATACTTCTCTTCCTTGTCGATTTATAATTTTGACGATTAAACCTATCTCTCTTATTCCTTTTATACTTCATCTTGAGTCTCTCATATCGTCCGATCAATAAAGCCATTTCCTCCTTCACCGACAAATCGATGCCTTAGAAATCTTGTCGTAATCTTCTTGATGAAGAAATGCCACGCCTTTTACAAGTAGATGACTCGCCTCATCTTCTTCATCTTCAATTTGTATATCATATTCCAAGGCTTTCGGATGAGAAAATAGAGTATGATGTGAAATAGATGACAGTCTTCGTGTAGCTTTGAGGATATTTGCTTTTTCTCTCCATCTTTTCATGCTTAATGATCTCGAGTACCTTATTATTGATTTCTTTCTCGAGAATAGGTTTTACCCAAATCAGCAAATTTTTGTTTACCAAATTGGTCAATCTTACATCCAATTGATCCACAGTTTCTCCTTCTTTCATCTTGAATGTATCAAATGCATGTAAAAGCCTGATTGTAACTTGTTTTCTTTAACTCGCTCCGACCCTTCACAAACATTTGCAAGAGTCTTCCACATATCCTTAGCGATTTTACATCTCTTTACCTTTTCTATCCAGTCTTTACTCAATGTTTCTATAATTTCGGTCCTTGCTACCCGATCCAAATTGTGAATCTTTCTTTCGTCGTTTGTCAACTCAAAGCACTTTTCTTTTCTGTTGACTTCTTGTAGTAGAAGATTCAGCTCCAAAGATTCAACAACTCCATGGTAGAATTTTATTGGACCTTCCTCAAGAACCTCTTCCATACGGTCATGAATGGCCTTTAAATGATTCTCCATTCTGAACTTCCAGTAATCATATTCTTCGATAGAAAAATCAAACTCCTCGGATTTCTTACTTTTAACGAGAAGACATCGTAATTCAAGATGCTAAAAGACAACTTATCGAAATGTTAGTGACACGGCAATAAGGAATCAGATTTTAATGAACACTCGAGATATTTCAAAAACTCGAGATATTTCAAGACCACAAATCTTTATCGAAACTGACTTAACAACTGCTCGATACCACTTGTTGGGTCCCTTTAGAACGAGTTTAAACACAAAAACAAGATACCCTCTAGTGATAATCTAGAAGGGGGGATGAATAGATTATCAAAAACTTTTGCAAGCTTAGATGATCTATTAACTCCTAACTCAGATTTACTAGCGGAAACAAATTTTGTTTAAACTCAATTCAATTAGAATCTAAAGCCTTTTCGGATATCAAATTTGTTGTCAAGAAATAATCAATGAAAACAAGTAAATAAGCAATGAGAAGAAATAACACCAGATTTATAGTGGTTCGGATCAAAGCGATCCTACGTCCACTCTCCTTCTTCGAATCTTGAAGAAGGGCCTTCACTTACTTACTTCCTTCTTTCTTGCTATCTTACTTACAATGATGAATCTTCAGCCTTACAATGAATCTTCCTAACTTCGAATATCTATGGCTTGAAGATCTAATGAAAAGTGTTCTATAAACACTAAGAACCGAAAAACGTATAAAACGCTTCTTGAATGTGTAATTCTTTGTTGCTTGTGTATACAAAGTATGATGAAGAGTGCTAAGTGTCAAAATCAAAATTAATTCTAAATAGATTTCTATTCCTATTTATAGAGAACTCTCTCTTGGCGGTTGTAACTTCCTTGAATTCGGTTTGTTGATAGTTGTAATCGATTAACTAATTCTCGAAAGCGCTTCTTGTTTGGTTATAATCGATTCTTGAATTTAACTAACTCTTCTAGCTTGTCGATTCTTTACCACCGTCTTGAATCTTCTCCTTGTCGATTTTCTACTACTGTCGATTCTCTATCCGATCTTCTACCTTGTCCTGGTTCCATCATCATCTGTTTCTTGTTCTTGTCTCTATCGACTTCTTTCACAACAACCTCTATCTTATTTCTATACTTAGTCTATAAAGTTTTTATTACATCGGTGATTATACATTGTCTTGGTGGTCATCTTACTTTACACTTTAACACATCAAAACTAAATACAAATTTCTTTTCCTAACAATATGAACATGGAGTTTTCCGAACCGGGGTATATGGAGAAGTTTTGACCGTTTCCCGGCGAGGTGGCGAATTTTTGATACGAAAGTGGGAGGGAGTGAACCCCTCACCTACAAATCTGATGAATGGGTAGAATCATTTGAGATGATTGCCGAATTCTATGAAGGATCGCCGATCGGAGTTAAAGAAAAAGATGCTCCGACGGCGATATCGCCTTACGATGACCATTGTCACGAAGGTGATTACGGGAGAACAGAGCTCTCACGATGGGCTGACCAGACCCGGACTACTGCGTGATGAGAACAATTTTGGATGGAGTACAGGCCAACCGGGCTGGTCTATTCTTGGAGAAGCTGGAGACGGAAAGAAAACGTGCGGAGGTGGTGAATGGGAAATGGCGGCGAAGTCGATCACCGATCTTTTTAACAAAGTGGCTGTGATCATGGAGGACTTGTTGTCGGCCGAGATCAATTGGTCGAGGCGGGGTCCGAGCTTACACGGCGTAAGGGGATTCGACCAAAGATGAGCCACTCGGGGCTCCAGCTGGTCCCGATGAGGGTGGAGCTGAGGTTGGAGCTCAAGCTCCAGCTGAAGAAGAAGGCGAGGAGGAGGAGGAAGATGTGGAGGCGGAGGCGCCAACTGTGAGCTCGGTGAGGTGAGCACCCGATGAAGGCTGAAGGAGAAGGCACCAAGGAGACGAAGGTTGGTGAAAACCTCCGAGTTGGGAGGATCATCTGCGGATCGGCCATCTCTTCTTCCCGAGGAAGTGTCCACGCTGCAAATTGCAGCTCGGGGTGGTCCAGGCTGGAGGAGGTCCAGAAATCGGTTCGTAAGGGACCCCCTCCCCGGCCGTGGTCAGTACATTTCTCCCCTCCCCATCTCCAACCCAAACTCGGCAATGAAGAGGTGTCGGTGGCACCTCGAGCCTCCTGAAACATGACCTACTCCGAAATTGTCCAAAGTCCAACCTCATCTTCTCTTCCCCAAATTCAAACCTCATCTCCTCCACCATCCCCATCTCATATACTGTCCTTCCTTTACGGACTAAGATTCGCCCCAACCCCCATCTCCATATCTCCACCGACCTTACCCACAACTTCTCAACCCCAACTCACTTTACCCCAACACTCCCATCTCCTCCACCTACCACTTCACAAATTCCACCTTTACCCTCATCACCCCCACCAGAAATTCCACCCCCACCATCGAGACACTCCCACCTCATCTACCCCGGCCCGAACCTCATGTGGATATCTTTGGGCATATTCCCATGAGCTCCCTAGTCCAACTTCTCCCACCACCTCTTCCTCGTCTCGAATCGGAGGGAGAGGACAGACAATTCTTGCCAACTCCTCTGCTTTTGAACAACTCCACAGCAAAATCATTTCCCAAGTTCGAGAGGATGATGGAGAAGAAAACACGAAAGGTGATTCGAGCGATCCACGAGATACTATGCTCGCCAACATGCAGATTGGCTTGAGGTCAACATGACCAGAAATTTATCAGCCAATCTCAGCATCTTTGTTGGATCTGTGCTAAGTGCGCTTGAAGAGGAGGTCAAGGCACCGAAGAGAAAACAAGCGGTGACAACGAAGTCGTGGTCTCAACAATCACATCTGATCGTAACGATTTCGCATTTACGCAGCAAAGAATAGAGACTCCAGCCTTTCGGTCTCTCAAAGATGAAGTTAAAAAGGGGAAGGTGCTGAGAGCAAAATGGAAACCCTCACGGTGGTGTCATGTCAATAATCGACAAGCTTGATACAAAGGCAGCATACACTTGAGTTGGAGGCAGCCAAGGTGGAAATTAAAATCAAATCGGGACGAGTTGGCTACCTTGCAACCGAGGGTAACCCAGATTGAAGAGGCCATCCAAGAGGATGAGGAGAAGAGAAAGAAGGAGGAAGAAGAAAAGACAGAGAAGGCTGCTGGCTCGCATGAAAGAATACGAGGAACCGGAGCCCAAGGGCAAAGGTAAAGGGAAAGCAGCAGCAGAAGAAATGAGAAGTCTCCGTCACTGAGCAGATGATCAGCCTGCATCAGCCGAGCGCAAGAGAAAGGAACCAGACTTCTCCAACTTATCAGTGAGCAGATCGGAGAAGAATCAATCTTTGAGAAGGAGATGTTTGAAAAGAGAGAAAAGAAGAGGTCAAGAAGATGGGGAAGGTGAGCCGAAGTGGGACGGGGATACTGGAAGTGGGTATCCAAAGCCGCAAATGAAGCGGACTTCCGCCCGTCCATCGCACTACAGCCCCTCCAAAGATGGTATCGGGAAATACACCGGTGAATATAAAAAGCAAGCCCTGGATGCTAAAATGGATATATTATCGTACATCTTGAAGGCATCACCATCTGGAGCGGACCAATAGAAGACATCACCGGCATGAATGGATGGAGAAGGAGGACGCAGATCTTTATGGGAAGGCTGCTCGATGAGGCACATAATGTGTTCAATCGCGATCCGATCGCACCAGCCTATGAGCGAGTCACCCCCAAGCCGAAAGAAGATGGTTCTCCCGATCTGGAATGGGTCGAGCAGCTTGTAGCCAAAGCGAAAGGGAATCCGAGCTCCACAGATGAGAATGATGCAAACTTGACTTAGAGCAAGGATTTTCACCGCTAAACATTCAGAGGTGACCGATGGGGAATACGATAGAACAGATTTTTCTTTCCTTATCTTTTTATTTTCTATCAGCTTCTCTTATATTATAATCTGTAAATTTCGTGAATGAATATATTCGGACTTATGTGAATTATGTGTATTAGTTTCTTTAAAATTTTTTTATTTTTTTAAGAATAAATCTTCCGAGAAATTTTATATCTCGGTGTTAAATTTTTTTTTAAAATTTTTCTAAGTATAAATCATCCGAGAAATCTTATATCTCGGTGTTAAAATTTTTAAAAATTTTTTTTTCTAAGTACTTCTAAAAGAGTCTAAAAGACTTAAATTTTTTATGCCTTGAATGTGAATGAATCTGTTGAAGTGTGAAAATGTGCTTTATCTATCGATTGATTTAACTAAATCTAGTACTAACTTCACTTTGTGAGTATGTTTCTTTATTATAGGTTTTAACTTCATCAAAAAGGGGAAAATTGTTGGATCAAGAGGTTTTGATGAGTTAAAGAGCTCGAGGCCCGATCAACCAACCTAAAGAACAATGAGAGAATAAGTTTATAAGATAAGGCGATCAGACAGGTCAAGCATCAACCTAGTCGGTGGTCGATATCATGCTAGTCATCCGAAGACAAGCTCGAACCTAGTCATCTGCGGGGAGACAAACATGAAGAGCTCGAGGCGAGGTCAAGATAAGCCGAGTAGAATAAGAAAGGCGAAGTTTTCACCAAGTCATTGCAGAGGAGTATGAAGAATCAGGTGAGGTCAAGGACGGTTTACAAGATTAAGTTTGTTAAGCGAGTTTCAAGTTTGTTAGAACTAATTAACAAACTAACTGTCTTCTCGCACTTATAAATAGGACTAGATTTTATTTTTCAAGACACTTATGCATATTTGATTTTTCACACTATTCACTACTCGATTTAAATCACAATCTTTTCACAAGTATTTCAAGAGAGTTCTCAAAGTTCTAAGTATTTTTAGAACACTTTTCTTGTAACCTTCAAAATCCATTGTTCTTTGTAATAGTTAGATTTTAGAGAAGGATTTAGGAGATTGAAGATTTGAAGATTTGTACAAGTTGTAAGCTGTAAGTTGAAAGTAAGAAAGTAAGTAGTAAGCAGAGTCCCTTCTTGATTGAAGAAGGAGAGTGGATGTAGGATTATTAAAATCCGAACCACTATAAATCCAGTGTTATTTCTTGCTTTCTTTAATTTCTATTCAAATTACAATATTGTTAATTCAAGATTAAAGTTCAGAATCTTAACTAAAATCTGAATATCAACCTTGCTTTTGATCTTGTTAAAAGTTGAGTTATCAATCATATTCCATTGTGTTTAATCGATATTTTGAATTGATTTTGAAAGATTTGAAAAATCTACAAAATCTATTCAAACTCCCCCTTTCTAGATTTTGTTCTAGGAAGCTAACTCAAGGTTATTAATCAACTCAACATTCCGGGACCAACAGATCATACTTCAAATCCTCGTGGATACCCAAAAGGCCATTAAAAAAAAAGGTACGACGTTGAAATAACCGAGCACTAATCTGAGAAATACGTAAAACCCATGGCATGTTTGTTGGTCCCGATTGGTTGAGTTGATTAAGAAACTTTTGAGTTAACCTTCTAGGACAAAATCTAGAAGGGGGTTGAATAGATTTTGTAGATTTTTCAAATCTTTCAAAATCGATTCAAAGTACCGTGATGTACACAGCGGAAATTCAATATTAGACTCAACTTTATTAAGATCAAAAGCAAACCGATATTCAGATTTTAACTTTGATTCTCAAATTAATCTTTGATTAATAAATTGGAAATTGAACAGTATAAGTAAATAAAAGCAAAGAAAGAACACTCGTGATTTTGATAGTGGTTCGGATTATAACAATCCTACATCTACTCTCCTTCTCTAACTTGAAGAAGGAGTCTCTACTATCTGCTTGCTTACTTACTTTACAATCGTGACAACTTACAAACTTCAATATGATCTTCAACTCTTCAAAATCCTAATCAAAACCGGTGAAATCTAACTCTAAGATAAAGAAGTGTATTTGAAGATGTGCAAGGAAGTGTTCTACAAACACTTAGAAAAATCTATGAAGAAATCTTGGAAAACTATTTTGTGCTTTTTGAAAACTCGTGATTTTTTAGAGAATATCGTGCTGAAAAAATAACTCGTGAATTCTGTGTATTCTCAGTATATTCTATATGAAGTGCCTAGACTCTATTTATAAGTCTCGAAAAGACAGCTTAGTTTGTTAGTCGGCTTCTAACAAACCGAAAACTCGCTTTAACAAACTTAATCTTGAAATCGCTTCTAGACCTCGCCTGATTTTACTCTACTCGTCTCAGCCTAACTTGGTGAAGACTCGCCTTTCTTATTCTACTCAGCTTGTCTCGACCTCGTCTCGAGCTCTTCATATTTGTCTCCCCGCAGATGACTAGACTCAAGCTCGTCTCCAGCACGACTTGTAATCTTCCGCACTTCACCGACTAGATTGGTTCTCGACCACTGTCCGATCGCCTTAGCTTATGGTCTCAATCTCACTGCTTCTTCTTGTCGCCCGATCATCCGAGCCGCTTCTTTTAACTCATCAAAACTTCTTGATCCAACAATGCTCTTATATGATTTGTGGTATTACGCCCACTATCTTGAATCCGCATATTTTTTTGTTAGTATACCTGTGTTTATACTGCGGAAATTATGGAATAGTGTACGCCATTTATGATTTTGATTGTATTTGAACAAAATTTTCCAATTTACAAAAATTAGGGTCTTCGGAATTACATATTTGATGAATACGAGTCGATCAGCCAGTGGCTACAAAAAGCGATTCTTTGTAATAATTTTTATGCATTTAGTCACTTGAAAATAATCGCATATGTTTGCAACCTTCAGAGATTTAAAATCCATGGGTAGGCCAAGATCAAGAAATTGCGGCACGTTGATGACGACAGGGTAACGGGAAACGAAAAATATCAAAGAAGAAGAAGAGAGAAGGTATGGTCAATCATTAATTAGATTTTCTATTTAATATTCAATTGTATTGGTAGTAATAATGAATTATATTGGTTATGCCTGTTTTGTAAAGAGGAAAATTAAAAAAGGGGGCAACGGTCCACCGGGACCAGCTCTTGTGAAGGTATCTAATTGAAAACAACATAGACCGAAACCCCCATGCATTTCATAACTATGTCAAGACTAAAAAGACTTTTATTCTGTCTCCTTTTTGGATTTTTCTCTCTCTTTTTTTTCTTATTTTTTATTTCAATATAATAAGGATCGGTGAAGAGGACATTGCGAAGTAACTCAAAAGCGCAACGAAGCGTAAAAAGAAAATACGATTCATATACATCGTCGGAAGGTGACATATATCCAACTTATATAACAACATAATTGAATGATAAAACAAAATGTAAGCTGTGTAACTAACGTTGTGTATGAATTCATATATATGTTGCAGATGAAACATCTCCGTAATGCAAAGTGAAACGACGAGAGATCAAAAAGGGTAAAAGAAAGGCATTCACAGATTATCCGACTTCGAGAGGTGAAAAAGAAAGAATTATATATATCATTATGGTCATATACTATTTGTGTTGCAATATTTGATAGTTGGTAAATCATTTACTTCAAACAGATTCATCGGATGAGGATGGGCGTCCAAGCGCATTTGCAGTGTCGAGAAAAAGAAAAAGAAGAACCGCAGAAGGTACCTTCATCATCGTTATTGTGTACATTAAAAGTTATCTCGTGATGTTTTGTAAGAAAAAAGAAAAAAAAACTTTGCATGTACATTGTAAAAAAATCGCTCAAACAGGTATTGACAGAGCTTTTTTCGCCATTTACGTAAAAGGTTGATCAACGAGATGTTACACGAAACATAAGAAGACACGATATCGAATCGAGACCGCTAAACAGCTTTGTTAAGTAATGCACGATATACATATTTTCAATTCTAATAAAGGGAATAATAGTCAAGATTGTTGATCAATTTTTCATTGAACAACCATACACAAATGATAAAGGGGAAATAATTGGATGTTTCTTCAACATACATGTTACAACAAATGAGGTTCAAATTAAAGACAGAACAACTTACTACCATAGCAACTTAGTGACAACTGTGAGGGATTTGCAAGGGGTAAAATTCAGAAATGAGCATAAACACGAAATTAGGAAGACACCATTTTGGATACTTTTTGAAGTTATCATGAATGCTGAGATCGAGACGCCTAGGATAAGTTGGCAAAAATATGAAGATGATATTCGGAATATCTTTCTAACATTTGATAAGCCAACAAAGACATTCATAATAGCCGGAGAACAATTGAAGATCACCAACAGAGATGTACATCTGTTGTTTGGTGTTTCAGGTGGTAGTATCCCAATTGAGTTAAATTTGAATGATTACAAATTGCCGGAGTGGATAAAACGTTACTTCGGGAGAGATGTCAAACCGGCAGAGGGGGAAATATTCGAACAAGAAGTATGTGTATGACAAGCTGGTAGAGGTTGCTAAAAGCAATGATTGTAAACATGTGAGCGACGTTGCACGACTAACGCATCTATACTTCCCGGTGACACCGCTAACTCCGGGAATGAATGGGGAGGGTACCATGGCATTATTCTATCTATCCGAGTAAAATCAAAGATATCCTGGAAGTATGATTGGTGTAAACTAATCATTGACCTGTTAGTGTCCCAGATTCTACGAAGCAAGAATACAAGCATTGGAGGTTGCGCTATACTACCACCAAGAAGACATCCATCTACGTTACATATTACATACACTACACAACTACATTGAGTGTATAATACTAATTATTGTAATATGTAAATGCATTTTTGGTTATGTGAGCATACAACGCTCGATCAATAAAAGCAGAGGTGGACGTATACCAAGGATACCGGAGTGGAATCTTAGTACGTTGAGCGTGACACCGGGTAGATTAGACCTGAAGAACTTGCCACACGATTATGTAAGTAATGCAACTGGTTTACATGTATAATATCAGTAAATGAAAAAAAAAAGATAAACCATTAATCAAAGTTGTACGCTAATAAAAAATTCTGAATTATCCGTAAATGTCGATACACCAACCATTGCTAAAGCCAACAAGTCAAGAGAAAAAAACCCTCCAGAGAATGGTTGAATTCTGGAATACCTTGGAAAGTGACAATCAAGAAACAGAATGCAGCGAGAGTGAATTTATAGATTCAGAGGAAACTAGAGATGAAAAAGAGTTATATGATGAGGATGAGGAGGAAACCGGACAACTTGTAAAAGCAAGTGCTGAACAACACAAGTCTGAATGTAATGAACCATCCAAGAAAAATGAATCGAGGAATGGAACATTAAACAAAGCACCTGGTTCTCGATACAGAGTATCAAACTCGCCCAGAAAAAACAAACACATTGGGGTGTTTGGTGAAGCACGCTACCAATCTTGAAGTTAAGACAACTAAACCCTCGATTGAATGTATGATTGGTGAATTCATAACGAGATGATAACACCGAGAATGTTGAGAAGAGCGGTGGTAAAGGAATTGAACCTCCTACTTTTAGTCTAAACATGACACAAGAATTGATTGATGGTCACCCAACCACCGACACGTTGATGAAAATAGTGGAGGAACTTAAGGGTAGTCAGATGACAAGAGACGTTGTTGCACTTGTGAAAAAGAATTAGACGCGTTGAACGACGAAAAGGCAGATCTCGCAAAAAGTTGAGTGAATTAATGAGGGGAATGCAAGAGAAGGACGAAAAGATAGCAAACATGGTGACAATGCATAAAGAAAGAATGACTCACATAGCTGAATATAATGATTTGGTAAAAAAAAAAGGATAGTGAGCTTGCCGAGTTGAAGGAGAAGATATTGTTGTTAGAGGATAAGATGGGATCAATGATGTTAGTGGAAACAATCGAAGCTAATCGGGATGCTGAAAAGACCATGGCCCACCTAGACAAAATAGCAAAGCTCTCGATTGCATAAAAAGAAATTGATGATTTGAGGATAGAGAATAAAAAGCGCCAGTAACAACTATCCGTACTTGAACAGCCGACAAACAAAGAGATGTGACAGTAAATCAAAGATAACACCATAACTAGTTGACAAAAGCAAGAAGACAAAGGCCAAGCCCAAGCACAATTACACCGAGAGTGAAGGCCGGAATCGCTGCGTGTACACGTAAACCAAAGAAAATCTCACCACAAATTGGAACCGATGATTTGGAGAAGATACATGAAGAAAGAAAACATTCTAAAAGCTAAGATGGGATGAAACATGTCCCGCAGGTGCAAGAAACAGATGAAACAATGAAAAAACTATTGAGCTAGCGTGGGTTGAATCCATGGAAGAGTGAGAAGTCTATACTATCTTTACGAATATGTTATTATTACAATTGTTCATTATCATTAACTATTGTGTGGTAAAAATGAAACACGTATATATTGCTTGGAGTTCACCAAAAGGGATGGCAATAGTCTACCTAATGCATACTTGCAATACTACATCACGAAAGACTCTCAACAGGTACGTGAAAAAAGGACCACCGACAATAATACTATATAAGTATAACATAAGCATTGCTTTAAAACAAATGTGCACATGAAAACCGGTACCAGGTTGTTGATTCATGGAGCGAGCTTCTAATCGAGAGGTACAAAGAATCACCTCCCCATACAAGTAACCACGCGGTGCACATCTTCTCATCCTCATGTCTCGGTATGAAAATATATATGCAGATCACCTTAAATAGTAACCGCAAAATGTCATCTTATTGAGTATAAAACTAATGTATTATTGTTGAACCGCAGGATTTAATAAATGCAAATAAAGGAAGTCAAAATAGAAATTTGAAGAAAATGCTTGATGAACGACTTGAGAAAGTAGGGGACAAGAGATGTGTTGTTGTTTCCATTACTCGAGCAAAAGCAGCTCAAGAAACCAACAGATAGCAGTGTGACCATTGGACGCCGTTAAAACCGGACATAAACGTAGGACAATGGAGAGTTTCCTCAACTCACCGCATCCCGTAACAAACTACACAAAAGACGCCCATTAGGAAATAAGTATTGTTCTAGTAAGCTATATAGTAATTGTTTGAATAATCGAATGATTGCACCAACAATATGTCTTATGTATTCATACATTATCCTACTTAAAAAAAAATTGTACAACAGTAGATTACGTGAGGGACCGCTTACAGAGCATATTTACCACGTTAGTCAACTCCCACATCATAAAAAGAAAAGGTGGTTCAAAACCATCACGTTGCCTTGCATGCAGCAAGCATCCTCGGATCACTTGATTGTGGTGTGATAGTCTCGCAACAATATGGAGAACGAGATATCACAGAAACAAAAGCCATCCACATGTATTTACTCAACAAGCAGCGGCACAATATAGGAAAAAGATGTTAGAGTGGTTCATGAGACATGATGTTGTAGACCCGTAGATGAATGTAGGATATCAAAATAACGCTTTGGAGTGGGGCTATTGTCAATGTTAGGGATTTATGTTTTTTCCATTGAATGAGCGAACTAATTTACTTTTCCTTTGTAGTTAGATTATGGGACTCGATAATAATCTAAGTTTGTAGCCATATATCGCCTTTTCCGGATGTAGAGTAGCTGGTGGTACAATTTTTTCATCTAAAACCAGCTACCATGTGTACAAAAAAAGGCATTACACTAGCAATTGCCAAAAAAAAAAAAAAAAACACTACACCGAATATTACTAATAATTTATAGAAAAAGAAAAAGAACAACAACTAGATGGTCTAGTACATAATTACAAAAACAAAAGAATGGTCTACATCGCATTATTTAATGGATCAATATTTGTCACAAAAATAAAAGAAAGTTAAAATTTACATAAATGCGGTGAATAAAACCAGAGTAAAAAAAATGAGTAAAAAATAGGCTAGACAACCAAAAATAAATTAGTAAGTGTAATAAATGAATCACAATGACAAAAATATTGATTAGACTGTGAATTGTCATTCAAGAAGACTTTCCCCGCACCCCCTCAACTTCCCCCATTCATTACAACACCAATTAAGAAAAAAATTAATCTTAAAAAAATTAAAAATGAATGACTTGCAGAGAAACACATACAGAAAAAAAAAGGAAGCTTAACGTTCTAAAAAAAATATTAATTAAAAATAAAAATAGAAAATGAAAATATGTATGCGTAATCGAACAAAAAAAAATAGAATTTAAAATCATTTATTTGATATAAAAGATGCAATTCAACAGCATTTATTCGATATAGAAAAGTATGGCAAAAATAAATTTAAATAACAAAATACTTACAAGCTACGGAAATAATGCAATTCAACATCTCATTAAAAAAATTGTATAACAACAAAAACCACAAAAACTATTAAATACATGTGTATATAACATATATGTTTGTAATATATATATATATATATATATATATATATATATATATATAAGAGATTGTATGAGTACACGAACATCAAAGAGGAGCAAAAATATATAGTAAGAAAACATGTGCTAATTACAAAACTTGGACAAAAAGCAACGAGAGTAGACAAAACCAAAAAAAAAAAAAAAGAACTAAGAGTCATTCGTATATCTACCGTAAAAAAATATATAATTAAACATTTAAAAAAACAGAAATTCAACAAAAACGTGTCAATAAGAATTTTAGAAAGCGGATGCAAATAAAACAATATATGAATTTATATCTTATTTCATTAGAATTTCAAAACAAAACATTACCAACAAAAAAAGGAATTAATATAAATAAAAACAAACCATAGAGAAAAGCTTGGATGTAAAGCAACAATAGCTATATAACATACATGAGTACCGTAGCCTAAGCAGATGATTTGATGCATAACTTGCACAAAAAGAGAAAATATCGCCCACATACCTTGTGAAGCAATTAACAAAAAATGAATAAAAGGTCTTTCGCCTATAAATACAACACAAAAGCCCATTAAACACAAGCCGTGAGAGAAAAAAAACATAAAGGAAAAAAAAAGGGCCGTGAGCAATTGAGCAATTGAGCAACTAAAAGTTGGAGCTATAGATCAAAAATATGAGTGAACATGAGGTGATGAAGAAGGGATTCGTCGCCTCCGTCAATCGAAGTAGGAGGAACAACCTTCTGGCTTGACATAATAATGGAACTACCGTCAAGATTGCCAAGAATATCACTAATGAGATTCAAGTGCGTGAATCGATCATTGGAAAAGCTAATATCGACAAATATTTTGTTTCAAAAATGCATTTACCTTAATGAAGGAACAAAATTTGGTTGGGTATCTTCTACACTCCAAGACGTGTTTTTATCCCTCGTTATATTCCTAACAATTTCTGACCAGATACAAACAAATCGAATAGTATCTGAATACGAGCCGCTCTTGTATGTTATCGCAAGTCGCAACAGCCGATCCCCGAATGCAACACCTATGATGAATTCATGCCGAAAAATCCGCTTATCGGTGTGTCAATAGAAATTCCAACCCCAAAATCATTTTTCCTGAAAACCGCACGTATGGGGCAAGATTTTTGGGATGGGATACAACGAGGAGGAAGATGATTACAAAGTGGTACGTGTAATCGGTTGTAAATTCATCGAAGTCTTCACTGCTCATGTAATGTCAACAAAAACAATGACTGGGAAGACCTCGGGTCCATTCCCATATGAAAACCCGTTGGAACCCTGTGATTTTTGTAGGAGGACGGATCAACCGGCAAATACTGGATGGAAACCGGACAATAGGAATTGCGACATTCTCACGCCGAACAAACACTTTCAGCACCATCGGCATGCCACTTGGGATGGATAGTGTACAGACATATGGTGAAATCGGCAAAGACTCGACGACAGACTAGTATTATATTCAAGTGTCTCGCCTTTCTTTTGCAAAGGTTACGAAATATGGATACTAGAAATTTACCACCAAGCAAACTCATGGAGGAGAATCAAATTCCCAGACGGAGGGGTAAGGAACGATGCGGAACGTGCACTCGGGAATCCAGCCATTGCGATCGATGAAGCCATACAACAGGAGATTTTGTTCCTGTAGAACCACTTGATGAATTTGTGGCATATGATATGCAATCAAGGACATACAGTAGCAATACATGCACCTGAAGTTGGAGGAAACATATTGCACAATATTTTCTTTTCGTCCAGCACCATTTGTCCACGAAGACTAATGGAGTAAGTTTCGAATCTCGTGGATAAAGGGGAAAGTTCTAGTTAATGAAAGTGGGTCTACTTATCAGTAGTATCATGTAATGTTGCAAAACTTATCTACATTTTGTCACGAACCTAACTATTTCGAATACTTAGTAAAATATTATCGTAATTCTAGGTAGTATGATATGAATCCTACATGTATGATAGGGTTTAATATGGATGTTAACAGCTTGTTTCTAGGTTGTATGATATGAATCCTACATGTATGATAGGGTTTAATATGGATGTTAACAGCTTGTTTCTAGGTTGTATGATATGAATCCTACATGTATGATAAGGTTTAATATGGATGTTAACATTTTGTTTGGTGTTTTATTAATACTAATTTAAATTTTTTAGATCAAGTATGAAAATGATGAATATAAATGTTTATGAACACTACATGTAATATAACGGTGAATATGTAATTTTAACAATTTGTATGGTGTTTATGAAAACTACCTTACATTTTAATAACAATAATATAAAACTTCCCAAAAAAAAAAAAAAGGGTCATTCAAATATCTACCGTAAAAATATATATAATTAAACCTTTAAAGTACATAAATTCAACAACATGTGTCAACATGTTGCACAACTAGCTTTGTGTGTTGTATAATAATTAAAAAAAAATTTACATAGCAAAAACACACAAAAACACAAATAACAACAGACTAAAAGTAAAAAAAAAAAAAAAAGAAAAAACGAGTTACCGGTGATTGCGTATAATAATTAAAAAAATTAACAAATAATTGAGTAATGTTTAGAAAATATACTATTTTATTATCATTGAGTAGTCTCTTAATAAAAAAATAAAATAAAATAAACAATAGATAAAAGAAATAGGGTTTTAATACTATAAGCACTATAGATTTTTATTATACTTGAGTAATTCTTAATATAAATAATATATAAAAATTTAATGAATAGTGGCTACAGACACAAATAAAAAAATAATACACAACAATACATATAAGAACTACGTTTTCAAACTATATATTTCAACTAGAAGAAAAATGACCAAAAAAAAAAACAATTGTTAAAGAGCAACATTAACTACATAAGAAACGAATCCAAAAGGTATATATATATTTTGTTACTATTATATCATGCAATAAATAAATACAACCCAATTAGTAAATAATTGAATACATATGGAACTGGGAATCTAGTTGACCAAGACATATTTTAACAAATATCACCATTGACAAAAATCAACAACATCGCGAATAGTTGTATAGATAAATGACTAACGTATTAATTAAACATCAACCCTCAAAGATAGCATAATGAAGAAAAAAGTGGTCTATCGGACCAAGATGCACAATCAACAGAGCACATATTATAATAAGGTATTCTATCCGCTAAGTATGCGCAATGAAAGAGCACGTGTCGAATTGAATATCTAACGTATTTGTTGAATATCATAATTACTACCATGACAATATGAATGGTGACTCTAAATGTTTATGAGTACTACATGTAAGATATTGGTGAGCATGAATTTAAACAGATTGTTAAGTGTCTATAAATAGTAGTTTGAATTTTACATAAAATGATCTAAAACTTTAAACGTGTTGCACAACCGGCTTTGAGTCTTATGTAAATTAAATATTACAAATTTTTACTAACACAAAACCAGTAAAGGATAGAAACGGAAAAAAAGAAATTTATAAGGAATTACCGTTAAATAAGTATAATACTTGGGGGAAAAAATACTAAGAAATAGTTTAGTGATGTTTAAAGACAATAGTATTACTATTTATAAAAAATATAGTTTTTGTGTATAATTGAGTAATGTTTAAAGACAATATTATTTTATTATAAATTGAGTATTTTTTTGTAAAAATTATATAAAAATTCTCGTGTAAGATTACACATTTAAGAATAATTATTGTAGTACTACTATAACTTCCAAAGAAGAAAAAAACCTAAAATAATTATATTAATATTTTAATACTAATTAAACATTACTTTTGTAAGATTCACCGGATATTGCTTTTATAATAATATAAACAGATATACGAACATGGAAATATTTCACAAGGACAAACTATAAAAAAACACAATTGAATTCAACTAATACACTACAAAAAAATCCAAAATTAACGAGGGCAATTAGCGAGGGCGACGGGCCCCTCGTTAATTAACGAGGGCCGAGGCGAGGCTGGATTTAACGAGGGCCGATCCGAGGGCGATGGGCCCCTCGTTAATTAACGAGGGTATTAGTGAGGGAATTGGGCCGAGGGTAATTTAACGAGGGCGGGCCCTCGGTAATCCATCGGCCGAGGGTAACTCTCCTCGGCAATTTTTAGCGAGGGCTTGGGTCCATCGACAACCCATTAACGAGGGCTTGGGCTCCTTGCTAGGCCCTCGGCAAACCAAGAATATAAACGGCCCAGCCCCTCTTTCTCCCCCATGCAGCCTTTCACCCAAAATTCCCACCGCCGCCGCCTCCGTCCGCCGCCGCCGTCTCGAAATTGGACCGCACAATAGTCGGGCTTTGTTCTACTTGTTTCCGGGAACATTTCTACGGTGAGCTTTTATGATTTAATCGGTAAATTTTGTTGTTATTTTACAAATTTTGTATTTTTCATATGCATGTATTTGTGTAATTTTATTGTTAATTTTGTTGTTATTATACATAATATGCATGTATTTGTGTAATTTTATTGTTATAGTTGGTGATTTATTAATTATTTAGTGTTAATTTGTATAATTGTTATGTGTATTTTAATTATTTAGGAAAATGTTAATTAATTAGTAACTATGCAATTATATAATTTTGTTGTTATAGTTGGTGATTTATTAATTATTTAGTGTTAATTTGTATAATTGTTATGTGTATTGTAATTATTTAGGAAAATTATTAGTATATGAATTATATATAATTATTTAGAGTTAATTAATTAGTAATTATGCAATTATATAATTTTTTTGTTATAGTTGGTGATTTATTAATTATTTAGTGTTAATTTTTGTAATTGTTATGTTTATTTTGATTATTAGTAATTATTTAGGAAAATTAGTAGTATAAGATTATTATATAATTATTTAGTGTTAATTAATTAGTAATTATGCAATTATAAAATTTTGATTATTAATATTATTATAATTTTAATTTAATTGCTATAATTTATATATTTGTAGGTGTGTACGTTTATTGAAAAAGATTCGATTCGGGAGTATAATTTCATAGCCATCACTATCACCGTAAGTATTCTTTTTGTAATTAATTATTATTTAAATACAATTTTAATTTAATTATAATAATTATT
Organism: Paraleonurus japonicus; assembly: GCA_030762865.1. Classification (NCBI taxonomy): domain Eukaryota; kingdom Viridiplantae; phylum Streptophyta; class Magnoliopsida; order Lamiales; family Lamiaceae; genus Paraleonurus; species Paraleonurus japonicus. The sequence continues at coordinate 24,337,300 of CM061056.1, forward strand.
TGATGTATTGCTCGCTTTAAAATGGGGCCCCGCTAGTGGACGGTGGGATTGGTCCCTGATTAGTCGGTCCTTGGGCCGGATACCGAGTTATCAAAAAAATATTTGATGTAAAATTATTTTGCATGCATGATATAATAATAATTTATATATATGGTGATCGAAGTTCGATCAAATTTTGTATGATAGTTCAATTATAATATTAATTTTAAAAATCGAATCGATGTTCGATTCAAGTTGATGTTGGAGTTGAGGGTTGATGAATTGTTTGGTATTGTTTGTGTAGAATGTGCGTTCCGACTTGATTAATTTTAATTAAGCTCGGATATGGATGCACTAGGAACTTGATATATATTAACCGGGGATACGATAAAATAAGACAAAACTCGCCAAATTTTTAGAAAATATATATATTAATATTAGGAAAAAATACATAAACCGGAAGAATTAATTATGATTTAATTAAATTTTGAATCTTCATTAATCAAACAGATCTATTCCTATGAATTATTCAAGCCGTAGTTGGATGTATGGTCCAAGAACGATTAATGGCATGATATCTCCCGAATTTCTTAGTGGACTTGAATCGTTTATAGAATTCGCTACTAGTAACTCGGAATTGATGAGTGGAGGAAAGATTAGGTGTCCTTGCTCGAAATTCAAATGTAGGAACCAGAGTTTTAGAGAACCCATTGACGTGAAATCACATTTGCTTTAGACATGGGTTTATGTCTAATTATCACAATCGATTTTGCACGGTGAGCAAAATTGGAATTCTATACCACACTATGATCAAAATTTCCTGGCTGACATCATATAGAGTTGACGACACCGCAAAGATCTAGCTCGTACCACAATATGATGATGGACTTAACTTCGGTCCTAACATTAGTTTCCAAAATGTGGAAGAAGAGCCCCTTAGTGAGGAACCTCCTAATCAAAGCATGCCGCACATTTTTTGACATGCTTCAGGCAATGGGACCAGATCTCGTATCCTAGTTGCGAGTCTTCATTCTCGGTTGTCATTCAATGCCCGTCTTTAAACATTAAAACCGAGAACAGACTGTCTGAAAGGGGTTACAATCAAATAGTTGATTTGATTAGTGAGATTTGCCCTCCGTAAAACTGCACCCAAGAAATTTTCTCGATACTAAACAGCTGATGGGTGGGATGGGTCTTCCCGTAGAGAGGATTGGATTGTTGTGCAAATAATTGTATGATATATTGGGGTGCAGACAGGGAACTTGAATCGTAAGGTTTGTGGTCGGTCACGATTCAAACCTCGCTAGACGTGGTGTGGATGGTCGATGGAAAAGAACAGTCCTTTCAAAGAGATGTTCTATTTTCCTATCATTCCTCGATTGCAAAGACTCGTATCACCAATACTACCGCTAAGGATATGGTATGGCATGCTAGTTGCTATAATGATTAGACTCGGTGTTATGCGTCACCCCGCAAATTCGTTGGCTTGGAAACACCTGGACTATTCATATCCCGATTTTGCAAATGAAATACGGAATGTGAGGCTAGGTTTGAGCACTCGATGGTTTTCACTGTTTGGGCAATCGGAAAACAAGATTCGTCATGGCCAAAGTGATAGTGACACCGCATAATCTGCCCCCATGGTTGTGTATGAAAGAACAATTCATATTTTTGACGGTTTTGGTGCCTGGTCCTAAAAATCCAAAGGATAATTTAGATGTATTTTTACAGACCACTAATTCATGATTTGAACGTCCGTGGGGAAATGGGGTGGAAACGTATGATGTTGCTAGAAAGCGTAATTTTATGATGCAGCCGCATTAATCTGGACCATTAGCGACTTTTCAGCCTTACTCAATGCTGTCTGGATGGAGCACCATTTGGAAGGGACTGGCTTGTCCATATTGTGCTGAGTACTCCGATGCCTTCACTTTAAGACTTAGTCGCAAACAAATGTGGTTTGATAACCATCGTAAGTTCTTACCTAGGGGACATCCGTATCGGCAGGAACAAGACCGCATTCACGAAGAATGAAATAGTTATGATGACCCACCACCCATCCGAACAGTGAAATGATTCTACAAGAAATTGATTGGTTGGAGTACCGGAAAGTGACAAGAGGAAGTCAAGCCCTACAACAAAAAGATTAGATGGTGGCCGGAGGAAGAAAAGTATTTTTGGGATTTGTCATATTGGAGTACCCACTTGATCCGGCATAATTTGGATGTGATGCACATTGAAAAAAATGTGTTTGATAATTTGTTCTACATAGTGATGAATGTGGAAGGGAAAACAAAAGACACAAATAAGTCTAGGGATGAAATTAATGAATATTGTCGTAGTCCCTCTCTAGAGAAATGTCAACGCACGTAAAAGTATCCCAAAGCTTGTTATTCACTTGATAAGAGTCAAAAGGATGATCTCGTGCAGATGGGTAACCGAGTTGAAGTTTCCCGATGACTATGTGTCTAACTCGTCTCGATGTGTAGACTGGAGCAAATTGAAGATGTTTGGGATGAAGAGTCATGATTGTCATGTGTTTATGCAGAGACCGTTGGATCAAGAGGTTTTGATGAGTTAAAGAGCAGATCGTACTAATCACCCAAACCGAAGAACACTGAGGATGTAGGCCGATCAGGACGGGTTATGCATTAAGCTAGTTAGCCGAGGTTTGATAACATGCTAGTCATCTCGTAGACAAGCTCAAGTCTAGTCATCTCGCAGGAGACAATTATGAAGAGCTCGACGAGGTCAAGATAAGCCGAGTAGAATAAGAAAGACGAAGTTTTCACTAAGTCACTGCAGATGAGTATGAAGAATCAAATGAGGTCTAGAGCAGCTTAAGTTTGTTAATAGTTTCAAGTTTGTTAGAACTAACTAACAAACTAACCGACTTTTCGGACTTATATATAGGTCTAGGTTTTCATTTTTTATATAGAGATAACACTTATGCATATTAGATTTACACAATTCACTATTCAGATTTCACAAGAATTTCTAGAGAGTTTCAAAAAGTTCTAAGTGTTTTTAGAACACTTTTCCCGTAATCTTCAAAATTCAATATACACCGTGAATGCTTAGATTTCTAGAAGAAGAGTCTAGGAGATTGAAGATTTGAAGAGTTGTACAAGTTGTAAGTTGTAAGTCGGAAGTGAGAAAGTAAGCAAGAAGCAGAGTCCCTTCTTCAAATTGAAGAAGGAGAGTGGATGTAGGATTTTAAAATCCGAACCACTATAAATCCCGGTGTTATTTCTGCTTTCTTTAATTTTCTGTTTATTTTACAATTGTGTTACATCTAGAGTTAAATTCAGAATCTTAACTAAAATCAGTATTTCAACCTTGCTTTTGATCTTTTAAGAAGTTGAGAATTTAATCATTATCCATTGTACTTAATCTGGTACTTTGAATTGGTTTTGAAAGTTTTGAAAATTAACAAAATCTATTCAAACCCCCCTTTCTAGATTTTGTTCTAGAAAGCTTACTTAAGAGTTTTAATCATCTCAACTCTCCGGACCAACAGAGACTACTCCCGATTGCTTTTCGTGAAACTCTGCCGCCGAATGTGTGGAAAACAATCACCGAACTTAGTTTGTTCTTTAGGGAGTTAACTTCGTATCCATTACGCTTGAGAACATGGCTCGATTGGAAGCAGATATTCCAGCTTATATTGTGTAAGTTGGAACGCATCTTTCCGCTCAGCCTTCTTCAATTCGATGGAGCATCTGGCCTCGTGCACCTTGCATACGAAGCAAGGATAGCTGGTCCTGTGCAGTATAGATGGATGTATCCATTTGAGAGGTAATTTATAACTCTAAATTATTTGATTACCTAAAATGGTTATACTATATATATATATATATATATATATATATAACACTTGATTCATTTAATTAGGTATCTTTACAATTTAAAGCTCAGTGTTGGGAACAAGGCGCATGTTGAAGCATCGATTGCAAATGCGTATTTAACGAAAAGAGGCCTCAATATTTTGTTCTCTCTATTTTGGCGATCACGTTCGCACGAGATGGCACAATGTACCTCGTAATTACGAGGGTCGGCGAGGTACCCCAAGTAGCGAAAGGTCCTTTGTCCAAATTTATACCTCCCGTCGACATCTTGGAAAGATGAACAAAAGATGGATTGTAGATGAGGAGAAAAACACGGCTCATACGTACGTGTTACTAAATTGTCCCGAGTTGCAACCGTGATATCGAGTAAGTTTATAACGCTCGACTTTTGTTAATTATAACGTCAATCCGTATATTAAATAATCAAATCCCCTTTTATAGTATGTTTTTCGAGCAACCGTAAAATTTCAACCGACTCTCGAGGGCTGAACAAGATGAAAGACTACAAGAGGAGTTTGCATCGTGGTTTGAACAACTTGTAAGGATAAATAATATTCAAAATCGGTGGATACGTGATCTTTCTAGCTGACCTTCGAGTTGTGTCACCACATACCCTGGATATTACGTGAATGGTTACAAATTTCACACACGAACTTATGGCTCATCAAAATCTACTTCAAATTGTGGAGTTTGTATCAAGGGTAAAAATTATGATGCGTATTAAAATGATTTCTACGGGATCCTTGAGGAAGTAGTGCAATTGAGTACCCCTGACGTATTGAGAAAAATGTTGTTTTGTTCAAGTATGAGTGGTTTGATCCATCCGTGCCAAATGGAACAAGAGTACATCTTCATTACAAACTTGTGGACGTTAATCAAATGGGGAAGATATGACCGCTACGATCCTTTTGTGTTAGCAAGTCAAGCCACTCAAGTTTCATCACAAAGTACCCGGAAAGCGTAGAAATGAATGGTTGGCCATTTGTAAAATCAAACCGAGATCCTTGGTCGAAACCGTGCCAACGAATGAACAAGAGCTTCCCCTTTCAAGACGACCTTGAGTCCCAAATTAATGGTGTGCAAACGGATGATGATCCAATCATATTGACATGTCAACGGTGCACTAATTGATATTGAAAATAATGAAGAAGAAGAAGAAGAAGAAGAAGAAGAAGAAGAAGAAGAAGAAGAAGAAGAAGAAGAAGAAGAAGAAGAAGAAGAAGAAGAAGAAGAAGAAGAAGAAGAAGAAGAAGATGATGATGATGATGATGATGAGGAGGAGGAGGAAGAGGAGGAGGAGGATGAAGACTCGATAAATATTGAATATATAGTGTAATAATTATTTACTATTGAATAATGTAATAATTATGTGTGTTTCATTTGCATGTTATATATATGATGAATTATTTATTATTGAATAGTGTAATAATGTAGTTTTATTTAATTATTGTTACGTATTTGAGCGGACCGTCTGGATCGAGGGGACCATCTCGGTCCGGAGGAGCCGGGTCGAGCGGATCGCCTGGTCCAGGGACCATCTCGGGTCCAGGAGTCGAGATGCCAGTGGTACTAGTACCGGTACCCTTTATTCAGGAGGATGAGGACGAGGCCGTCGGCCCCGAGGCCTATGAGGACCATCATCCACCCAGCCTGGGCTGAGGGGGTCCTGGATATATGGATCTACCAGTGGCACGTAAGTTAAAATACTTGTGAATAATAAACTATGTCATATTTATATGTCTATTAATTTTGCGTGTTTATTCCCTTTTGCAGGTAGATGCCATCGAATACGGTATCCAGGACTATTCGGGAGATTATGTCTCGACATATGGAGCCAGTGCATTCACTTTCCTGATGATATCTCCCGAGAGGTCAGCAGACGACCGGGAGACATTTCGTGTACATTATATTTTGTTATTCGCTATTTAATTTTGATTAATTTATAAACTTTAACGCTTTATTAAGTACAATAATATTTTGTTTGGCAGAGCTACTAGGTGGGACCCTACCGCTCGAACTCAACGGTCAAGGCGTGGGTTCAATACCCCCCTGGCCGTATTTTTTTATCAAAGTTTATATTTAGCGAGGGCGAGGCGAGGGGCCCGCCTCGCCGCCTTTCCTCGCCGCCGCGCCTCGCCAATTCCTCGCCAAAGCCCTTGCCAAATCCTCGCAAAATCCCTCGCGAATATCCCTCGCCAAATCCCTCGGCAATTAGCGAGGGCACTGCCCTCGTTAATTAGCGAGGCGAGCCGAGGGATGAGTTACCGAGGAGGTTTTTAGGAGAGGGCAAGTTTCCTCGGGAAATCCCTCGCTAACCCAGCTTGCCCTCGCCAATTCCCTCGCTAAACCCCTCGCCAAAATGTATTTTTTTTTGTATTGTGAAAAATATACTAAGAGAACTACTTTGAACAAGACATAATGTAACAATATCTCCATTGACAACTTCAAACGCAACGCTGAAAAACATATATATAGATGAATGACCAAGGATTTGATTGAATATCAAACCTCTACATAACATGATGTAAATAAGTTAGTCTAACTCGAGACGTGTGCAAACCGCAAAAGCGGATGACGAATTGAATAACTAGCGTAACTATTAAATATCATAACTCATACCATAACCCAAAAACGTATAGTAAATACTCGCCCGATACATACACTAAAAAAGGGTATAGTATCATATAGTATCATACAATATGTAAACATATAACAAAAAGAAACATAAGGCAAAAACACAAAGCACTTAAAAAGCAAAAACCAACCTAACACACACACACACACACACACACACACATATATATATATATATAATAAAAGATACTATGCAAAATACAAGGCATATCTATATATAAACCCCACATAAAACATACGCCGAAAGATATACGTAGGTCTTCAACACAAAGAAACAAAAGGGATGAAAAATAAAGGATTGTTCACAATACCGATTAAAAACAGAACTATTCAGTGAATAGTATTATTTTAGCCGGTCAATGAATTCGCCTCAAAGAACATCCGCCTCAGCCTCCGCTTCACGGATTTCACCTAAAACTTCATCGTACACCTCCTTCAAGTTATCCCAATCACCCTGCATGCATCCTTCAGCCAAAAATATTCTTTTTCGTAAACAAAAGTTTGTCCAACTGGTTGTCCAACTTCTCGCTCCGAATTTGGCGATACATTTCAAAGAACCTACAACAAAAAAAGATAACAAAATGGAAAAAAATAACAAAAAAACAGCCAAAATTTGATTAGAATAAACTAAAAACAAGAAAAAAATTTAATGACATTGGGTTTGAGTCTAAGAAGGAGAATAAAGAATAAAAAACAAAGCAAGTGCTATAACAACCAAACCTTCTCTCGTGTCGCTTATGTCGACCGTATCCATGAATCTCCCCGTGACGGCAGATAAACTCTTCATGCTCCTTGTTCCTTCTGCTCATGATACTCAAGGTAATTTTTCATCTCCGTGTCCATCTTATCGAAAAACACGGAACATATTGGATGTTTGCATGACAAAGATGTATTAGAGATTTTGGAGAAAATGAAGAGATGAGAACTAAATCCCTTGAATGACTCCATTAAATAGGCAAATTGTGGATCAACGCGGTTCTTCGTAATTCGAGAAAAATGCAATTCTGAATCACACTTTTTGATTTGCCAACTATTTAATAGACGGGATAGTAAACTGGCCAAAATCAGCTTCACATTCCACGTAGCAAGAAAATCCATTATTTATTATTTTCTCAGTGTATTCCCTAATAAAATGGGGTTAACTTGCTATCTACACAACATTATACATTTTTTTACAAATTAAAAAGATAAAAAAATTTTGATAACAATGATAACTAACAAAAATCAGCAGAATAAAAAATATTACATAAAAACCAGTTAACATAGTATACAAATAACCGTAATACGATTAACAATATACACCGTATTTATAATATTTAGCCAAATCTAATAAATAACCAAATAACCTTCTAAGAAAAATAGATATATTACAAATCCTAAAAATTATAACAACAAACATACAACAGACTAAGGTATCCTTGCAAAAACATGACTACTATAAAATGAATATAAATATATTGAATATGACATAAGGAACCCAAATTTTAAATGAACAATTGGGTATAGTGAATATAAAACACTATTTGTTATTGATAAAAATAATTTTTACTAATAAGGAATAATACTCTTAATTTATCCAACAAATACTCCTAAACAAGTAATTTGATATATAATTTCCAGATATCATAAACAATATAAACAATTTAATGACACAATTTATGTTAACAAACTACCGAGAAAAAGAATATAAAATTACAATTCGAAATATTCAAAAAAAAAAAAAAGACCTAATACAAAAATTGAACAACAGAAAAAATGACCTATAAAAGTGAACACATAATACCGAACAAGATATAAAATAATTGAATATTTACACAAGAGCTTCACACATAAAAAAGTAAATTACATGTATCTCCTTCCAAAAAAAGCATCAATATCATATATTATAACCACCGCAACCGACTTCTAAAGATTAAACACCATAAAAGGGAAGAATTAAAAAAATAAAATCCAATTCCGTAATCCCTATGTGGCATACCCGACGTAGCGGAAGCACCTCAACATTAAATGTGAATTGACGCCTTCCGCCCCTAAAAAGATTTACATCATTCCGTACTATGAATACTATATTCAGACTCCTTGATGATTCACATATTTAACATTAAATATGGTGAACACTTTCCGCAGGAAATTGCAGATTTAATAACTTTGTTGTTCATATACATACCGGGGAAATTGTCTACGCACAAAGAACCAAAAAAAAAAAAGGATAAAAAATAATCATGCAAGAAAAAAACCTTATTGTTTGGTTTTTAAATATTGAAGGATAAGGAAAAAAATTTAATAGAGATTGATTTTATGCGTTTACAAGTGTAGGAATTTACCAAAAAAACACTTAAAAACAACATATATATAAAAATAGATTACAATAATAAAAAAATGCATAAAATAAGAAATAAACATGTCCACCGATTTATAAATATCCTACACCCCAAAAAAGGTGATGTCATGCAATTAATAAGTCGTAAAGATATGACCAAGCAAATAAATAAAAAAATTAAAAACTTATCATGATTACCCTTAGTGCATTAATGGAAATTCCGTATGCATACGTGGTTCAATTAGACAGATAACAAAAAAATGAAAAAAATATATACACATATACTACATATTTGTGGATGCAAACAACCAAAAACGTTTACAACAATGCATATTATAAAACGAATAAAACAAGTAAAAACAAAAATATCATATTTGTGTTAATACTCCAAAGAATAAAAAAATTTAATCTACAATACAAAATCAAAAATCAATACCATGTTATAAACAAAAAAAGAAAGAAATTGAGTTTAGAAACTAAATATTAAATTGATGCCGAATAATTACACGGAGAACTAAAAAAATGATAAATAACTAAGCAACAAATCACTTGTCAAAACGTTAAAAAAAAAAAAAAAGAGTGTGATTCAAGAAACACAAAAAACCCTCCACCAACAAATGAGTCTAGGTTCTCGAACATTACTCACAACACGTCCAAGAAAAAAATTAGCACGAAACAAAGGGAATCTTTAAAATTCGGATTAAACAAACCCACTATAAAGCAACTTGAAAACTGTTTTATTACACGCCGTGCCATGCAACAAGTAAAAATTTCGGCATAAAAAGTTAGATATTTATTATATTAGATGAATATTGATTACGTATTCTATGTTTTCTCCAAACAAAAAATAGAGGTACAAACACTACAAAAGTCAAACACAAAAACAAACGTTAACTCGACAAATATGACCGCTTGCAAAATATATCCTGTTCCAACACACACATCGCAAGCAAAGACAAATAAAAAATATTAGATTCCGAGTGTGAAGTTGGCTATAAATAGCTTCGCCATCACCTACCGATGAAAATCCAAAACAAAATAGGGGGAAGGAAATTAGCAAGCATGTCTTCCTCAAACACCACACCGAACAAATCAGATTATCCACGTTATCGAAAATCATTCTCGTAAGAAATGTGCAAATATATGTTGGATACGATCGAGCGAAACCAACAAAGAACCCCTAAGGTTGTACTACCACCGCCCAAACCACGGATGGTCCCACCGGTGTTTGTCATGCAATCTGGAACCACCAATATACAATGAAGGTGAAATCACAAGTCCATCGCATGCGAATACCAACCAAGTATTGGGGATCTTTGTGAACAACAAAAATCGCTACGAGATAACTCTACAAACATTGGTGCTAGGTAATATATTATCCATATGTGTGATTCTCGTTGATTGTAATCGTGTAATAGTGTAGCTTAATTCTTAGTTTGCACAATAGTTTACTATATATCGTTAAATTGTAATATTATTTTCCAGCTTCATTACAATTTGTCCCCTCCCCCAGTTTAATTCTTACTTTGCAGCTTTGCACGCTTTTTTTTATTTATTTTTTTGGTTACAATTGTGATTTTACTATATCTATCGTTCAATTTTTCTCAAGATTTAATGCAACAATTGACCTACGCAAAAATATGGCGACAAAAAACCATCAATCGTACAATTTTAGGAACCCCAGGTTTGGCATCACATAAAATGTTACACAAAAGAAAATATCAAAAAAATAAAAACACAACGCCAAAAGCTAAGTATGCATTCAAATAATATAAGAAAACACTGCTAAACATCAACACCAAACAAAGAAATAGCACATATATTTCTTTGAATACGATCACCTACTTTTGGATGACAAAACATAGAACTTGTACTAGAGATGTTTAAAAAAATTAAGCATAATAAAACATATGGATGCAGCCTACATTCACACACATTACTAAAAATAAGATCTACCATGTAATACACTTACACAAAAGATTGTCGTCCATTACTTTTTAAGAACTCACCAAACGACCTATTCCTATTATTTTTCGGCCGTCCAGCCGTCGTTTCAAATCGTGGTGGGAGAATCTTCTCGGAAAATGATTTTTCCGTCCCAGAACATCGTGAATAACTAACATGTATGATTGGCGATATGTTGCTGATAAAAATATTTCTCAACAAAGTCCAGACATCCAAACTCAAATATTGTATAACACCAATAGCATGCAAACAAGGGAACCCATTTATCTCGCCACTTTGAGAACACGTACAAGTTTTCTCATCAAACCGAACACAAACCGAAGGGGAAGATTCAACTCTAAACTCAAGAATACTAAATTGATGGATTTTCAAACACCTAGACATATCAAAGCACCATATGACCACTCACCATCCTTTACAGGGCACAATGTAGAATTCCACGCATTGCTATCACCCTTCTCTTAAAATGAAGAAGACTTATTTACGCAAAACAAAACGATCGAAAAAGGCAAGAGAAAAAACACAAGAGTTCAATATTTTATTCCCAAAATAAAAAGTAGTTCAGCAATAAAAAAACAAAAAAACAAAAAGGTAAAATCATATTTAAACACTCTTAAAATAATTTGAACACATCTTTAGATAGAACCTGTCCGAATGTAGTCAATCATATGCGTAATCGGTAGCCCCCTACCATTTTTATCCAATTATTCAATGACTCGCGGCATTTGATGTCATCTCACCATAACGCCTAACATCGGGAGTATGCAACAACCCATTTTTCAAAAGGAAGATCAACCAAAATTCATCCGCCTTACTACCCCCAAACTCTTTAGAGATGCGTAACTTCTCCCGGAATATACGTACATTGGGTGCATATGCACAATCTCTAAAAAGATCAACAATTTGGAGCCTTTTCGTAATTTTCCGAACACCAAGAAACGACCTTTCAAATTCAACAATAAGTGAAATAGACAAAAAAATGTATCGGACGATCATAAACAATAGGGAATGCAGCCATAAGTCCACAATTCCTATCGCACAAATAAATTATTTCTTCATCGTGATTGCACCCATTACGTATCTTGGTCAAAAACCATGTCCAAGCATGAGTGTTCTCCGCAGAAACTACCGCAAATGCAACCGAAACAACCTTGCAAAAACATCCACAAAAACACATATATATGTGTAATATGTATAACATAAGATACCCCCACCGAGTGTTAACAATAAAAACACACGGACCCGTATTTTAAAAAACCTCAAAAACCACAAAATTAACCATCGTTACCATCCTTTGCGCAATCAACATTAACAGTGTACCTTTCGCTCTACCAGTCATGAATGTACCATCTAGAAATAAAAGAGGACGGCGGAATTTAAACCCATCAACGCATGCTTTAAAGACAACAAAGACCCGTTCAAATCGTTGTGTATCATTGTTAACATCAACTTCAACAATGCTACCTACTTAGACAACATGCACATAAAAACTTAGACCATGTATCCAAATATAAACAAAAGCATAAACAAACTTTTGTCAGTCTAATTACACAACCAAACGAGCCAAAAAAAAATGGAAAAGGTAACATAAGCCGCTATAAATTAAAACCTGGATTCATTCGCCGCACCGCATAACAATACCACCGTAATTGATCGTATGATTCTCGCATAACATCCATATAACCGGGTTCCTAGCACATTCTATTGTACGCCATGCTTTGTAGTATGGAATACGAATACCATAATGAATACGCATATGTTCAACAACATCCTTCCCCGTATCTTATTGTTACCCTTAACTTCTTCCTCAACTAATTTAGATATTAGCTTGAGACATAATCTTCTATTCGTGTTACATGACACCTTCCCAATACATTTGTGGGTAAGATTTAACTTATAAATCTCAAACGACATAGATGACAACGATCTCCTAGCCTTCTAAAACCAGTCATACCCACACTTTGTTTTCTCAAAGACAAACAACATGAATGTAATCCCCATCATTCCGAAAATACTTGAACGAAAAATATTGATACGCAAAGATATTTGATAAGTTCACACCTAAAATGATATGCTCCACCGTAGAAAACAACTCCCACACCACCATCAAATATACCTCCCCAACAATCGACAACAACGTAGATTTCTCAACTACAGACAAATATCATATGTTGAACAATTTAACCTCGGTGTATATTCTAAATCTTCGTACCATATAGTTGAATTACCATATTGAATGATTTGGACTTTACAGATGGAACATAAGACACATGACCAGCGGATGTATGACAATCCATAACGCCAACTAATGAATCACTACTACAAAATTTTTTTGATTTAGAAAACGACACTACATCACCATTTACGCCGGAGAGGAAGCATGTGGTATGACAACAACAACAACAAATCTTACCGCTATGTGAGAACATACCTTAATCATATTCAACAAATCATAATCACTTCCTAACACGCAATTAGAAATAGAGCCAGCCGAATATCAAAAAAGAATTTATCAACTATCGCCTCGTGCCACATCTCCATAACTTCATTTAAAAACCCGAGAACGATGTCCGACAATCGACCAAAGATCACCTTACATTCTTCATTGTATTGAACCTTTAACATAATCTCAGCATCGGCATCCATTACTGCAAACATTTAAATTCGTAAAATAACCTATCGTAAACAGTGGAAAACACGAAACATACAATCATAAACGCTCTAAAAATCTGGCTTATATCATGACAAAATATAGTTACTTGTAAGAAAAAATTAACACGAATACATGACTTCCCCAATATTGTGTGGACACCATTGTACAAACATCCAATCAATAAATAGTGCATTGGATTCATACTTTTTCCATAACCTTATTTAGAAGGAAACTTGTTGAAGAAGGACAAGAATGAAGTCAACAATAATCGGGTCTGTTACGTGCACGGTACATTTTAAATTATTTTAAATGGTAAGAAGGATAAAACTGACTTTTCTTACATAATATTGTAGTCAAACGCAATATTTTGCCAATTCTGTATCCATTAGTAATATTCAATACCTAATTTGTAGTAGAACGTAATAAACCCCAAAAAAATTGTGGGCGCCGCAATTTGCAACGTATGAGATGTTCGAAAATATTCTTCAATAATTTATACCTCTCTTCCCCTATGTAATACTATCAATTCATGGAATATTTTTAATAACATGTACTACTAATAAATAATTATTTCTAAAATTAAAAATAATTTTTTAAATCAACAATTTACTAAACAACTAATAGTTCTAACCATAATAAATTCATTTCAAAAATACTAACATTTCTTGATACCAACTAACAACAAATACTAACAATAATCATATAGAATTTATTACAACCTAGTAAAAATTAACTAGTAGAATAGCAAAATCATACAATTCTTGTTCCAAATTGCAGCCACATACAAAAGTTCGAAGTGAGTTGACCGTATTACCCCTTCATCCGACAATCTTCTAGAATCCACTTTTCGACGAAGCAACAGGACTTTTGGTTTAGCTTCTCATTACGATTATTTGTCAGTCGTACGGCAGAATTCGTTGGTTTAGTTTTCCCTTTTTTCATTGTGTTTCAAATTTCAAATTTTGAAATCGCAATGTATTCCCATTCCCTATTTACGTTCAGCTGATTTGTTGTATCTGTAATTGTGCGTTTCTCATTGTGAGTTATTTCTTGGTCCGCGTGTGCAATGAGTTCGATTTTAATGTTATTTTGAAATTTCAGTTTAATGGAGAGGGTAAGATAATCTTGGTTGACTCTCGTATGTCGCTTGATGATTTCTCCGATCAAGTGATTAATATGTGGCCGGAGTTGTGTGTTGGTAGGTTTCACTTTCAATATTCTGCGCAGATCCACATCTAACCGTGTGCTAGGATCTCGATTCTCGATATGTTGAATTTGTTATCATTGTGTTCTCACATTTGTGAAAGATTGGTAGTAGTTGATGTGTTTTTACATGGAAATGAATGCGATAAGCGTTGATGTGTCGCATAAAACTATTTTGATGAGTAGTGGTAATCGGTATTCAACTTTCGTTGACTCTGTTGATCACAATTCTAATTTTTACACCCTACCTTCATATCCATCAGTTGACACCAATCCGTCTGGTCATAGTCATTCAATGCATGGTTGTATAGAGACGAGAATGCTCATATGTTACGTAGTCCAACATATGATATTTGTCCATCGGTTGAGAAAACCCCTTTGCTCTCTCGATTGGTGGGGAGATATATTTGTTGGGGGTGTGGGTACTATTTTTTCCGGTGGTGCAGAACATTTTAGGGGTCAGCTTATAAAATATGCCTCATGCCAACAGTTTGTCTTTAAGTATGTTCGAACGACCGCGTGAATATATTCACGCTGTTTGTGCCGAGAAAAGTAGTTGTGACTGCCATTGGTTTGTGAAGGCTAGGAAGTCGATTGCAGCTGAATCATTTGAGATATATAAATTAAATCTCTCTCATAAGTGTAGCAAGAAGTTTTTGGCTAGCAAGAATAGGAGAGGTCATGGCCCTAAAATTTTAGCTAAACTAGTTGAAGAGGAAGTTAAAGGAAACAAGAAAATTCGGGTGAAGGATATTGTTGAACATATGCGTATTCACTATGGAATCCGTATTCCATATTACAAAGCTTGGCGTATAATAGAACGTGCTGAGGATCAGTATGGTTGTTATTCGTAGTCGTATGATCAAGCTGCGTTGGTATCGTGGTCTTGCAGCTTCAACAAACGAATCCAGGTTCATGCCGTAATTGGTGTCTTTTTTTTTTTGGGTTTTATGTTGTTCAACTTTGTTTTAAAATTGTAGGTTATGCATTCTTTGTTTTTAAATTAAATTTTTTTGCTCGCGTTAATGCGGCTTGTTTTATGTTTGTAGGTAGTATTGCTTTGAGATTGAAGTTAACAAGGAAACAAAACAATTTGAACGTGTGTGTTTTTGCATTTAAAGCTTGCCTCGATGGGTTTAGATACTGTAAGCCCATTGCTATTTATAGATGATACTTTCATGATTGGTAGAGCTAAAGGTACACTTCTCTAACAGCTGATCGCAAAGGATGGCAATGACGGTAATAGTTTTGCAGTTTATTTTGTTATTGCATAGCTAGTTTTGTTTTTGGGGTACTCTTTTTGTTTTTTTTTTTTTTTGTGCTACAATTTTGTAATTTTTTTATTGATTGTAGGTTTGTTTCAGCTTGCAATTGCTGTGGTTTCAATGGAAAACACCGAGAATTGGACCTGGTTTTTGTCAAAGATACGTGATCATTGTCGTCACTATGAACAATTAATTTTTTATTTCGGATAGGAATTGTGGACTCATGTCTCGCATTTCCTATTGTATATGATAGACTTGTTCATTTTTTTGCTTATTCCATTTAATGTTGAACTTGAAAGGTAGGTTTTACGGGTTTCGAAAAACACCAAAAAGGATTAAAATTGTAGATCTTTTTAGGGACTGTGCATATGCACCCAACATGCGTATTTTCAAGATAAACTATCCATACTTAAGGATTAAAATTGTAGATCTTTTTAGGGAATTTGTGCATATGAACCCTTTGAAAAATGGGTTATTGCATTCTCTCCGGATGTAAAACGTTACGGTGAGATGACTTCTAACGCAATGTTAATCGTTTAATAATTGGATCAAGAATGCGAGGGGTTTGCCAATCACGCACATGATTGATTATATACGTACATATTATTTTTTAAATATATTTTGTCGGGGTTTTTTTATATATATTCAATTCTCGTTTTTAGGTGAAAGTTGGGCGCTTAGAGTATATTTGCTGATAGTTTTTCGTTTTTAGAGATAAGTGTGTTATATTTCAAGCGAAGGACAGAGAGCAAACATTGGAGTTCTATCTTGTGTCTGTCAAAGATGGTCAATGGTCGTATGGTGTTGATTTGTGTAGGTCGCTGAAGATTAAGCGAGCTTTAGTATTGTTGAATTTGAGGTCGAATCTTATCCATCTCGTGTGTGTTCGACTAGATGAGAAAAACATGCACGTGTTCGCGATGGGCGTATTAATGGTTTTCCGTGTTTTCATGTTGCGGGTGTTGTTCACCATCTTGGTTTAGATATATGTGATTATGTTGATAAATTCTTCTTTGTAGTTACGTATCGCCAAGCATACATGTATGAGATTCATCCCATTCCCGGTACCGAGAAATTCAATCTGAAAGTGTGTATGTCTCGAGAGAATTCTCCCCAAAGATTTGAAACGAAGACCACGGACGGCCGAAGAATAGCAGGAACAAGTCTTTCGGTGAGTATTCCAAAAATAAGAACATGTTCTCTGCCATATTTTTGGTCCGGACAACTTGTGATATAGTTAGCTATTAATATTTGTAGTTGTATCGGGGGAATATTAATATTTGAATGACATTATTATCTGCTGTTACATATCATCATTATTATGCGTATGGTCGAGAATGTTACCCAATACCAGTGTTTGAAGCTTTATCTCGTACAAATGTGTACCGCTTCTTGTAGATCCTTGTTGAACCTCATTCTCTTGTGTTAATGGGCTTGTGATTTCTTCTCCATTGTTTCTTGTTTGGTTCCAGTCCAATGGCATGCACCAAAGTGTGACCAACCATGCTCTTTGCGGTGGTAATACAATCGCCTGGATTGCTAGTTGTTTCACTTAGCTTTATCAAACACACACTACCACATCGTTACGAAGGATTTCTTGTAACGTAGATAATTTAAGGTGGATAAGTAGTTGCTTGACGAAGACATGTTTGGAGTGTTCTCGCTTTTGTGATTTTTGCGTTGATACTGGGGTTTTTCTTTTTCTTCTTTTGGCCTTTTTTATGTGGGTATGTGTTGAATTCTCCCACGTATATGTGCTAATTATATTGGTGGTTTTGTTCAAATATGGACGTTACACAATTTTTGTTTAACGGTTACTTTATTTTAACGGTCAATTTTGTTTTCAGAGTTGCTTGTGTGGGTATTTTTATTACTTTGCTTAGTTGTGGTTATAACGGTTACTTAATAAATAAGTATTGCTTTTATGTGTGTGTGTGTGTGAATGTTTTGCGTCGTAGTCTTTTTATATAGTCCCGTTATTCATTAAACTAATTTGTAAATTGGAATAATATTTTATATATTATTCTACCATTCAATGGAAACATGTGTGTTTAATATTTTTTTATTTTTAAGATGTAGATGTCAACATTTAAGTACTCTTTTTTTTATTGTTGATTGATCGTAGTATTTTAGCAACAAGTATTTTCGACCAAACAAAATATCGAACCCAAGGGAGTAGGAGTACAATGGAGCCTCGAAAACATACGTTTCCATAGAATTATAGTGGCTAGTCGAGATTGCAAAATTAAAGCAACAAAATGACAATCACAAATACGACAAGAGATTAAACCAAGCAATCAACAAAGGAATAACAAGGATGAGATAGAAGTGCTCGGGTGCAAATCACCAAAGACTCACAAATCCGGATCAACAATCAAGTGTTCATTCAAAGAGGGATCATAGGGATAACCAACAAATAATTCAAATTAAACCGTATTGGATAAGCCTAGGTTCTAAAATGATTCGATTAAGCCGTAAGAATGTGAGAGACGGCACTCTCACCCCTCACTAATCACAAGCAACAACAAGTAATCAATGTGCCTTAATGAGGTTCTAATTAATCAACCAAGTATCCTTGTGTTAACCAAATATCCACTTCAATCACACAAGTAAACCTAACACCTATGCATCAATTCAATCAAACAAGTATCCTTGCCTTAATTAAATCAATAAACACAAGATCAAAGCTCACCCTAGCAATTAAATCATACAAAGCATCATTAAGACAATTAATCTCCTCAACAAATGAACACCCAATCACTAATTCACCAAAATCAACTCATCTAGGGATCATTACACCCAAGCACATAAGAAATTTAGCCAATCATGGCTAATTGAAAGTAACCCATGAACATTAAGTAAAGGAAAACATGAACAAGCTGAAATCAATAAACAAAACTTGATATAAATGGTAGAATTCACCTTGATGGAGTCTATTACAACTTGAAGGATCAATTCTATCAGCTATTACACTTGGGTAAATGAAATCTATCAAAATTTGATGAACACCTATTACTATGTGTTTGTGTGTGTGAAGGAAAGCTGAAAATGAACTAAGGAATTTTATCTAAGTGTGTAATGTGCTCTAAGTATCCAAATCCCCTCAATCAGCTGAAACAGTGGGTATTTATAGTGAGGGCAAAGTTTAAAATAACAAAAATTGCACCTAGGTCCCTAAAATCGGATAACTCAAAGAAAAACCGCGCAGGTTGTCAAGTTGAATGAGAACGGCTCGAGTTGAAACTAGGATTTTTGGGCGTAAATCTTCTGGAGCCTTCAACTCGGCTCGAGTTCATGTGGAACGGGTCGAGTTGGTCTCGGCTTGGCCTCAATGCTTTTTGAATCATTTTTCCCCCTCCAACTCGACTAGAGTTGAGTCAACTCGGCTCGAGTTGGTGCCGTTCCGCCACACGTTCGTAACTTGAACTCCCGAGCTCCGATTCAGCTGATTCTCGTTGCGTTTCGACCCTCACTTCTTTGCCTTTCTCATTCTTCACATTATCCATGCAAAATCCTGCAACAAATGCAACACTACCCTTCTCGACTATTAGACTCACAATTATATCAATCAAGATGAATAATGCAATGAAATTAGCACAAGTACATATCTAAACTCTCATTAAATAATGCACTATATCATCCTAATCAACTCCCCCAAACTAAAAGATTTGCTTGTCCTCAAGCAAAGAAATAAATGATCAAAGGGAAAAATTCTTTCATAGATTCACAAATCTGTGGACTAATCAACAAAATCCTACAATCTAAGTGACTTTCCTTAAATGAATCATCAAGCTAGGAAGTAACTAATCACATTCACACGCATCTTGCTTCAACAATGGTAAATTTGAGCATGCAAACTACCAACTCACAGGATGTGTGTTTCACGCTCATCACTCAAAAGTGTATAGGACAGATATGCACTCAAGTAGTCAATCCACATACTCACAATACCATATGCTTGCCAAAAATCTCAATTCTCAACCTTTTACTAGGCCTTATTCATTGAATCAAAGAGGTCTTTTATGGGTTGTAATGTTGGCTCTTTGGACATGGTGGGGAAGTTTGGAAGTAGTGACTCAAGATTAGTAGAACAATGAATGTTGCTCATACAATTCAATTCAAACTTTTCACTTCAATTTCAACAATCATCTTCGTTTGCTTTTTCTTTCTTTCTACGCACTTCACAACACCACATCTTTTATTCACCATTTGCACTTTCAAGCACATAATTGAATTTTTTCTCTTTTTCACTTTCCTTTTCATTCTTTCACAATTCAATTTTTTTCCTCAACCCTTTTTCTTTTTCTTCTTTTCTTTCTTAGCAAATCACACCACCACACTTATCACTTGCTTTCACCATTTCTTGTCAACAATTCATGCTCCACCAATCATAGGGACAAAAGCTCATTAAGATAGGCAAAATGGTTTGAATTTAACATGGCTAGCCAAAGAAAATAGGATTCAAAGCTCAAGTGGGCTAACTATGGAATTCATCAATTTGGTGGGGATACAATTTGGCTAAGTAACTCATTTTTTACAAAGAAAATGCCTCTTATCACTTTCAACAAATTAGACCTAGACAAGCTTCAAATGAGACAAAGGGCAAGTTCTAGATCATGACCACATGGACGACATCACACACAAGAACAAAATCGGGTTAAATGAATACCCATTTACGGCTCAAAACTCCCTGGTTTATTATGGTAGACACTTGCTCTCATAAACCAAGTTCCCACAAAAGTACATGCTACAAATGACTAAATCACACCCTAACTTGATTCAACCTCCAATTCAAATCACAAGATCACCAATTTCACTCATGAAAAGTCCACATCTATGATCACCAAGTTCACATGCTCAATTCATCCAAATAACATTCACTCAATCAAATTTAACTTAAAGATCAACAATTCAACCACAATTAAAAACAAGTAAAGTCAAATATCAAATCCATACAACCCACAAATCGAAAATTAGTAAGAGAAAAGATAATCAAAAGGTCTACAATCGATCAAGTCACAAGGAGAAATATCACGACAAATATAGAATGGTAAAACAAAGGAAGTACCACCACAAGGTACTCTGGAATTCACACGATCAACTTCATCATTGTGGTGGTTGATATGGCGGAAATGTCCTTGACTCAAATGCCAATTGTACATGGCTTCTTGCATCCTTGCTTGCTCCAAAAGCATAGTCTCGATCCTCTCTTGGCGCTCTTCGACTCCCCGTCATCCTTAAGTTAAGTCGTTCTACTCCCTTGTCAAATTTTGTAAATCAGTCCTCCTCTGATATGTTTGCACGATTTGTCTTCGGGCAGGTTCTCTAGCCGGTGGTTCCTCTTGATGTCCCATAGATGGTTCTTCTTCAGCCTTCTCTCTCCTCGTGTCATTTCTTCTTGATGACTCCGCACATCTCTTCTTCTCTTCCGTCTTTCTGGGGCATCGTCAAGTGTGCTCATCCAATCTCTATGGGCTTGCGAGGATAATTGCCGTTTCTCAAGTCATCACTAAGTACCCCTATAAGCTCCGGCTTTGGAAGTGGAAATGCATTATCATCTTCGAGCTTAAGGCATAGGACTCCTTTCTTTCTTACAATCATCCTTGATCGCATCAAGGACCCCAAATCTAACCGAGTCTCGCCCTCAATTGGTTCTACCAAAATCGACCATACCGAAATGAGAGCAATAGGGGTTATTAATCCACCTATTTGGATATTCTTGGACAGTGCTCTTGCCGCCAAAACTCGATAAGTTAGAGACTTCGCAAAGTTGGCTTCACACTCACCGGCCATCTTAGACATGACTATTAGCTCATCTTCTCTAATGACTCCAATTTCATGCCTAGCATATACCGTTTGAGATAGAACCCGTTGCACATAACGGAACACCGGATTCCTAATCAAGGATGCCTTCGAGCGACATGGGTTGTATGCTGGCCTGTCATACTCATTAAGTCCTCGCAATCTTTATCCAAAATTCCCAGCACTTAGATTATCATGTTCGGTCACGTCCGGCTCTTCCTCTGTATGAAAAATCCTATTAATTTCCCACAAGTACAGAAATCGGTCTTGGTTCCCGAGTCTGAATCGATCCCATTTCGTCTATCATTATCACCAAATATTGCATCTTCTAAGGTGCTCAAGAACTCCATGACCAATGGCTCATAAGTCGGCTCTCTAACCGGTGAGAAACTTCTTCCATCCTATCCTTTCAAACAGTCCTTCCACTTCCTCTCTTATCCCGAGCGCCTCAACACATGCCTCATCATAATATTTTGTTGCTCTAATGGACATTTGAGCAAGCTCGATGAATCTGTCGACGTACTTGTACCCATCAACCCCAAAGTCTATGCCAAATTCGGAGGAGTCCGTCTACACCCCTTGTAGCAATCATAATCAATACATTCACGGACTTCCTCGGCGAATTCCCTATCCTCAAATGTCTCTTCGTACCCTTTCTCTTCTCCTCGGCGGCATCTCCTATTCAAACAAGGATATTAGGCTCGTCTTAAAATTTTCTCAACATATCAATCATAATCATGAAATTCTCATAACCTCAACCTATTGCTAGAACTATGCTATTTAAACACATCATTCAAGTTAACAAATCTAGCAACAAGGCATGTAAGAATCTATCTTCACAACTTCAACCCATGAAAATTTCATTACAAACAAAATTTACAAGGGGCATGCAAAAATCTCACAATTAAGCAATTTTACCAATCAATTGTTCTAATTATCTCAAGACATTCACAATTTTTCCATTCTCAACAACAATAAATCAAATTCCAAGCCTAACCTATGAGATACAAAATTACCCAATTGGATTGAAATTGAAAGCACCCATCATGCAAATTCACCAATTAGTAATTCCTCATCACAAATTAAACAATAATTATCCATCAATTTCAACAAATTCCCTCTATTCTAAATTTAGCAAAAATGAGACCTAATGCTTCAAATTTTTCAATTCCCACACAAGTTTGGCATACCCATATCAAATTGACATAAGAATTGGAAAACCCATCACTCAAAAACAACAAATTCATCACAAATAGGTCACATTAATCATCAATTCTTCCCACAAATAAAAAGCCCCAAAATTCCAATTCTAGGGTTCTTCACAAATTCACATGAATAACTTCCAATCCTAGACAATGGATGAAATAGAGTAGGAAACATAGCTCTTGTTCAATGGGAAGTGGAAAACTATACTTGATACACTATGGAATTAACTCGATCCGAGTTGTTCGGTGAAAAACCGAGCGGGAGAAAAGAGACCGTGCGTTTTCTTTCAAGAGGAGAATGGGAGAAGTTTGATTTTGAAGTAATGAAGGAAAGATGAGAGAATAAGGAGTGAAATTTGACTTAAAAAGAGTCAAACCCGACTTGAATCCCGTCGCCTCCAACTCGGTTCGAGTTCACCCAACTCGGGTCGAGTTGGTCTCACCCGAAATATAACTCTGGACACTTCAACTCGGGTCGAGTTGCATCAACTTCGGTTCGAGTTGACCTTTCAACTCGGGTCGAGTTGGTCCGACTCCGGGCCGAGTTGATCCCGCTTCAATAACTCCTGCCCCCTTCAACTCGGGTCGAGGTTGCATTAACTCGGGCCGAGTTGGCCTTTTTCACCTTCTAGATGATTTTGCCCTTTTCAACTCGGGTCGAGTTGGTCCGACTCGGCCGAGTTGAACCTTTCGGTATACCATGAAATTTTTCCTTCTTTTTACCATTTTCTCCCGCATGAAACACAAACAACACAATATGCAATGCAAATGGAATTGTAATTGACCATACCCCCAAACTTTTTATTGTTCAACCATTAAAAATTTTGGGCAAAAGTATACAATGAAATTTGCACTTCAAGCATAAAATCCCCAAACAATTAACCAATCATCATTATCAATCTCACAAACCCAATCCTAAGCAACATTAATCATCTTCATACACACAGGAAAAACCTCAAGACCATCGAGAAAGAGCGGGTAGTGCGCTGCATGCGATGTCATATAAACCCGTGTGCGCCGGTGCAATGTCAAGTGCTCAACAAACAAAATCCCCCAAACTTAGACATTGCAAAAATCTAAGTTCGAGCCGGGGTTGCTTACCCCAGAAACTCACGTATCATGACTCAAAAATTGCACCAATGATACCCCGAACTTCTCAACGCACGTTAATTCCCTCGAAGCACCATCCAACACCTATCACAAACACAACACACTTATTAAAACAAAGAACAAACAAAGAAACAAAGAAAGCAAGAAAAGGATGGGTTGCCTCCCATCTAGCGCTATTTTTAACGTCCTATGCCGGACGGAGCGTGAGTTGCTCAACTTTCCTCTAAGAATTGCTCATCCACAAGGCCGATTTGAGAGGGTGCAAGATAATGCTTGATTCTATGACCATTAACCACAAACTTATCACCTCTCTCATTTATCAACTCAATGTGGCCATTAGGAAATGCGTGCACCACCACAAGCGGACCACTCCATCTAGACTTTAGTTTTCCGGAAAAAGCTTCAATCGGGAATTGAATAAAAGCACTTTATCACATTCCTTAAACTCCTTTCTCTTGATCCTTTGGTCATGCCATTTTTCGTCATCTCTTTGAGCAATTTGGCATTTTCATAAGCATTCTCCTAAATTCTTGAAGCTCATGGAGTTGCAAAATCCTCTTCTCACCACACAAATCATTATCCAAATTCACCTTTCGAGTAGCCCAATACGCCTTATGCTCCAACTCCACCGGTAAATGACATGCCTTTCCAAACACCAATTTATAAGGAGACATCCCAATAGGAGTTTTGAATGCCGTCGGTAAGCCCACAATGCGTCATTTAACTTCTTAGACCAATCCTTCCTTGAAGTGCTCACCGTTCTCTCCAAGATCTTTTTAATTTGGCGATTAGACACTTCGGCAAGTCCGTTTGTTTGAGGATGGTAAGGTGTGGAAACCTTGTGTGACACTCCATAACTAGTTAAAACATTAGCCAACAATTTGTTCACGAAGTGGCTACCCCCATCACTCACCAACGCTCTTGGCACACCAAATCTTGCAAAAATGTTCCCCTTTAGAAACTCGATCACGGTTTTGGCATCATTGTTCTTTGTTGCAACCGCTTCAATCCATTTAGAGACGTAATCCACAAAATTTGTAGCAAAATGTACTCATTGCCAAAGGAATTAGGAAAAGGTCCCATGAAATCCATGCCCCAAACATCAAATAATTCAACTTCAAGCATGTTGTTCAATGGCATCTCATCCCTTTTCGATATGTTCCCACTTCTTTGACACTTGTCACATCTCATCACGAAATCTTTGCAACTCTTGAACATTTTTGGCCAATAGAAGCCCGATTGAAGAATCTTAAAGGTGGTCTTTTCCCCTCCATAATGTCCTCCACAAGGTGATGAATGACAATGAGTCATTATACTCTCCCATTCCTCTTGAGGCACACATCTTCTAATAATGGAATCAACCCCTTTCTTGTACAAGAAGGGATTATCCCAAAAGTAATCCTTCACATCCTTCAAAATTTCTTCTTCTCATGTGGTTTCAAGTCATAGGGCAACCTTCCTACTACAAGGTAATTAGCATAGTCCGCGTACCATGGCCCTTCTTCTCCATCCTCCTTGGTTTTGATAGCAAATAAATGCTCATCCGGGAACTCCTCTTTCACTTCACCCCCTTCCTCATCATACCCTTCATCATGCTCCAACCGTGACAAATGATCGGCGATTACATTTTCACTCCCCTTCTTATCCTTGATGTCCAATTCAAATTCTTGTAGGAGTAGAATCCACCGGATAAGTCTTGGCTTAGAGTCTTTCTTCGTCATCAAATACCTTATGGCGCATGGTCGGTGTAAACGGTGGTTTTCGCACCTACTAGGTAGGGTCGAAATTTATCCACCGCATACACCACCGCTAAGAGCTCCTTCTCCGTTGTAGTGTAATTGAGTTGGGTAGAGTTGAATGTCTTGGACGCATAATAAATGGCTCGAAACTTCTTCTCCCTCACTTGTCCCAACACCACACCCATAACCCAATCACTAGCATCACACATCACCACAAAGGCTCCTCCCAATTTGGTGCCACAAGGATAGGCATAGAAATCAGTGCTTCCTTTAAAGCCACGAAAGCAAACAAGCAATCATCATTAAATTGAAAGGAACATCTTTCTCAAGCAAATGTGAAAGGGGTTTAGAGAGTTTGGAAAAATCTCTTATAAATCTCCTATAAAAACCGGCATGTCCAAGGAAAGAACGGATTCCCTTGATGTTTGTGGGTGGAGGAAGCTTCTCAATGGCCACAACCTTGGCTCTATCCACTTGAATTCCTGCATGAGACACATGATGGCCAAGAACTATCCCATCCCTTACCATAAAATGACATTTTTTCCAATTTAGGACAAGGTTAGTTTCTTGGCACCTCTTAAGAACACTCTCAAGATTAGCTAAGCACACATCATATGAACTTCCAAAACTGAAAAATCATCCATAAATACCTCCATCACATTTTCAATCATATCATGAAAGATAGACATCATACAACGTTAAAGCGTTGCGGAGCGTTACACAATCCAAATGGCATACACTTCCACGCATCGTTCCATAAGCACATGTAAATGTAGTCTTCTCTTGATCTTCGTGGGCAATCATGATTTGATTGTACCCCGAAAAATAACCATCGAGAAAGCAATAAAATGCATGTCCACTCACACGATCCAACATTTGGTCCATAAAGGGAAGGGGAAAATGGTCTTTGCATGTAGCCTTATTCAATTCTCGATAATCTCACGCACACTCTCCAACCGGTCGCTACCCGTGTAGCAATGACCTCGTTAGAGTCGGTGGTAATCACCGTCATCCCTCCCTTTTTACTCACCACATGTAAAGGAGATACCCATGGCTATCACTAATAGGAAAAATCATACCGGAATCAAGGAATTTAATCACCTCTTTCTTAATCACCTCTTGAATTAAAGGGTTAACCCGTCTACGAGGTTGCACTATAGCCTTACTACCCTCTTCTACCACTTATTTTATGCATACAAATAGATGGGTTAATCCCTTTCAAGTCATCAATACACCAACCCAAAGCACCTTTGTTTCTAGCTAGCACATGCAATAATTTCTCAAGTTCATTAGCACTTAAAGTAGAAGAAACAATCACGGGGTACCTCATTTCTTCATCTAGATAAGCATACCGAAGGTGATCGGGTAGAGGCTTGAGCTTGTCCTTCTTTTCCTCCAATTTAGGCACCTCTTCTCCTTCTATCTCCAAAGGTAGAAATTTGGGTTGCCACTTTCCATTGATCACATCCCTTTATTTTCTCATCAACTTTGCCCCTACAATCATTAGAAATATGCAAAGAAAATTCATTAGACTCACCCAAATGTAATGCATGCAAATTTCTATTCAAGAGCGAATATGAATCAAGAGACAAAGATGAGTTTGAGAAATCTTCCCATTCATTTTGAATGACCCCGTAATTAAGCTAACAAAGCTAACACTCTCCGCTTGATCATTCTTCTCCAGCGTCTTGTAGATAGAAAACTTGATCTCCTCATTGTTGAAGCCACAATTTAAGCTCTCCATCTTTCACATTGATCATAGCCTCCCCGTTGCAAGAAACGGTCTTCCCAAAATGAGAGGCACATCTTGATCTTCTTCCATGTCCAAAATCACAAAGTCCGCCGGAAAGATGAGGCGATCTACTTTCACAAGCACGTCCTCAACCATTCCTCTAGGCCTCTTAATTGATCGATCGGCAACCGGAGTGTCATAGAGACCTCATTAATATCACCGAGATCAAGCCTTTTGTAAATAGAGTAGGGCATAAGGTTTATGCTTGCTCCAAGATCACATAACGCCCACATTGTATCACTTCCACCAATTTCACAAGGAATTGTGAAACTCCCGGATCTTTGAGCTTTTATGGCACACTCTTTTTGGAGCAAGGCGCTACACTCCTCCGTCAAACTCACCGTTTCATGCTCTTGGAGCCCTCTTCTTCTTGGAAATCGCATCTTTGAGGAACTTCATGTAGTGTGGCATTTGTTCCAAGGCATCGGCAAAAGGTATGTTGATGTGAATCTTTTGAAGATTTCTAAGGATTTAGCAAATCTTTCCTCCATCTTTTGCTTCATGAACCTTTTTGGAAAAGGAGGTGGAATTGGTGTCTTGGGCACTCCCCATCTATCACGGGGCACATGCTCCTCTTTTTCTCTCAACTCCTTTGCCAATTTCCACTTTGGAATTCGAGTTGAACACTCCCCTTTTCGAGCACCTTTTCCTTCTTCTTCATCAAGGCTTCGTCCTTCTCCTTCATCATCCCTTTTTCCTCCTCATCTTCATTAAATCTATCAAACTTCATTTTCTTCCTCTTCACCACCCTCTTCTTCAATCTCTTTCTTCTCATGAGAATTCTCCCTTTCAAACTCCCTTTCTCTCGGCATTGATGGTCCATCGTACTTAGTACCACTTCTCAATAGAATTCCCTTACATTTGCTCTTTTGGGTTCACCTCGGTATTTGAAGGAAACTTCCCCTTATTTTGCAAATTTCCCAAGGTGTTAGCCAATTGACCCATTTGGAATTCAAGGGTCTTGAGTTGGTGACCATGTTGAGAAATTTGGCTCCCAAACAAGCTTTCCATTTTATCTAGCCTTGCTTTCCTAGCTTAGCATCTTTCTCTTCCGTCTTCTTGATCAACAAGGCTAACAACTCATCCGTTGACGGTTTCCCTTCTCCATTAGGCGGTTTAGCTCCCGGATCAAATCCGGGTGGGAATTGTCTGTTTGCCTTAGGATTTGCATATGAAAAGTTTTCATTCTTAGGGCATTTAAGTTGTAGGAGTTGTTACCTTGAGTAAATTGGCCTCCTTGTTGAAAGAAGATTGACCTCCTTGTTGAAAAAGGGGTCGGAATTGCCCTTGATTAAATTGCTTCCCTCCTTGGTAGCCTTGTTGATATCCTCCTTGAGGTTGCCTTCCCATATAATTTACATCTTCACATGGTCCAACTTGATTAAGAGCTTGCCCATCTTGCATCATTGGAGGAGGAGTGACATCTCTTTGTTGGTTGGCGGTAAGTGAACTCACCTTATCAATAAGTGTCATCATCATAGACTTCATTAAGTCTCCTTGCTCCACATTGGCTACTCTTTGATTTGGGCCTTGATTGGTGTTCCATTGGGAAGCATTGTTGGCTACACCATCTAAAAAATCTCAATGACTTCTTGTGAGGTCAAGAATAAGAAGTCCCCCTTAGCACATGCATTCAAATGCAATTGAGATGTTTCATCCACTCCACAATAAAGAAGTCCCCCTTGGGGACACGATATCAACAAATTGTTGAAGCGTTCCCATGCATCCTTGATACTCTCCTTTGGCTTTTGCTTAAAACCGGCAATCTCATTCCTTGCTTGGACGGTTCGAGAAGGAGGATAGAATTTAAGCAAAAATTTTTACTTATCTCGTCCCCAAGTGTGCACGCTTCCCGGCGGTAAGGTTTTGCTAAGCCACTGCTTGGCCTTTCCCGTGAGGGTGAATGCAAACATCCTCAACTTCTTAGCATCTTCGGTGACTCCATTGAACTTCCATAGTATCCGCTAGCTCCAGAATCTATCCAAGTGTTTGTGAGGATCATCTATCCCATCTCTTCCCTCAATTGATTCTCCATGAGAAGCTTGATCATAGCGGTGCAATCTCAAAATTATTAGCTTGGATATTCGGCCTAGCTATCCCATTGTAATACTCCACGTAATTGAGGCTCAAAATAAGCACGAATGGAGTCTACCTTCCCTTTGAGATGGGGGATTTTGTGGGTTTTGATTGTTAGGCAAGGGTGGTGGTGGAGGATTGTATGGAGCAATGTAATTTTGGTCTTGATATGGAGGATATGGTGGATATGGAGGTGAGTATGGATATGGATTTTGGCCTTGAATTGGAGGTGGTGGATACGGATATGGATAGGGGTAAGGGTAAGGGTAAGGATTTTGGGGATTTGGTGGATTTTGATGCACCATCTCTTCTCTTTGAGGTTTGGCACCTCTCAATTCCACATGGATGCCTTGAATATTGATCTCCCCTTCTCCTCCTTCATGAGCAACCCTCTCTCCATGTGGGGGTGGATCCCCTTCCATTTCTCTATCGAAAGTCCCTCACGATTCCTCCTCCGATTCCTTCTTCTTGGTAGAGCTTCGATTTATCAATTTTCAAAGTTCGAAAAAATACCTACCAAAAAGAGACCAAGTATCAAATTCTTAAAACAAAGATAACAAAACAAGAAAAATAAATGCCACTAGTAACTCCACTCAACTAGAATTCCAAGTTCCACCTAAGTGTCCTCAACTAGTCCCGGCCCAGCAGCGCCATTTTGATCGTAGTATTTTAGCAACAAATATTTTCGACCAAACAAAATATCGAACCTAAGGGACTAGGAGTACAATGGAGCCTCGAAAACATACGTTTCCATAGAATTATAGTGGCTAGTCGAGATTGCAAAATTAAAGCAACAAAATGACAATTACAAATACGACAAGAGATTAAACCAAGCAATCAACAAAGGAATAACAAGGATGAGATAGAAGTGCTCGGTGCAAATCACCAAAGACTCGTCAAATTCGGATCATCAACAATCAAGTGTTCATTCAAAGAGGGATCATAGGGATAACCAACAAATAATTCAAATTAAACCGTCTTGGATAAGCCTAGGGTCTAAATGATTCGATTAAGCCCGTAAGAATGTGAGAGACGGCACTCTCACCCCCTCACTAATCACAAGCAACAACAAGTAATCAATGTGCCTTAATGAGGTTCTAATTAATCAACCAAGTATCCTTGTGTTAACCAAATATCCACTTCAATCACACAAGTAAACCTAACACCTATGCATCAGTTCAATCAACCAAGTATCCTTGCATTAATTAAATCAATAAACACAAGATCAAAGCTCACCTAGCAATTAAATCATACAAAGCATCATTAAGACAATTAATCTCCTCAACAAATGAACACCCAATCACTAATTCACCAAAATCAACTCATCTAGGGATCATTACACCCAAGCACATAAGAACTTTAGCGATCATGGCTAATTGAAAGTAACCCATGAACATTAAGTAAAGGAAAACATGAACAAGCTGAAATCAATAAACAAAACTTGATATAAATGGTAGAATTCACCTTGATGGAGTCTATTACAACTTGAAGGATCAATTCTATCAGCTATTACACTTGGGTAAATGAAATCTATCAAAATTTGATGAACACCTATTACTATGTGTTTGTGTGTGTGAAGGAAAGCTGAAAATGAACTAAGAAATTTTATCTAAGTGTGTAATGTGCTCTAAGTATCCAAATCCCCTCAATCAGTGAAAGCAGGGGGTATTTATAGTGAGGGCAAAGTTTAAAATAACGAAAATTGCACCTAGGTCCCTCAAAATCGGATAACTTCGGCAAAAACCGCGCGAGGCCGGTGTCGGCTCGGCTCGAGTTGAACCAACTCGGCTCGAGTTGGTCAACTTCGGCTCGAGTTGAATGAGAATGGCCCGAGTTGAAACTAGGATTTTTGGGCAGAAATCTTCTGGAGCCTTCCAACTCGGCTCGAGTTGAACCAACTCGGCTCGAGTTCATGTGGAGCAGGTCGAGTTGGTCTGCAGCTTGGCCTCGATGCTTTACGAATCATTTTTTCCCCTCCAACTCGGCCGTGAGTTAGGTCAACTTAGCTCGAGTTGGTGCCGTTCTCGCTCACACGTTCGTAACTTGAACTCCCGAGCTCCGATTAATTTGATTCTCGTTGCGTTTCGACCCTCACTTCTTTGCCTTTCTCATTCTTCACATTATCCATGCAAAATCCTGCAACAAATGCAACAATACCCTTCTCGACTATTAGACTCACAATTATATCAATCCAAGATGAATAATGCAATGAAATTAGCACAAGTACATATCTAAACTCTCATTAAATAATGCACTATATCATCCTATTCATTGATTAGACTATGCGCCGGCTCATGTGTCACGTCGTATTTAATGAAAAGGTTTTATGTTCTTTCAAAGTATGCATTTTTTATTGTGACTAGTGTATAGGCGGTTGATGATGTAATATATCCTTTTATTAACTCATTTAACATTATTATTGGGGTTATCATGTATTATTTCTTGAAGATGGTTGTACACACATTTTAAGCTGTATACACTTATATATTATTCAACTATTTCTATATATTTTGTTTCTGAGGTTACTTTATTCAATATTTTCAATTGTACCTAATCTTAATGTTGTATTGTAAGTTAGTTAGGATGTATAATATTTTTATTTCCTTATTCTTATCAATTATATGGTTTTTAGAATGTGTGTATGGATTTTGATTTTGTGTATACCTTTGAGGCACCATTTCTTGCTATACGATTATCTCCCAAATGTGATGCGGTTATGCAATTATACAATAAATTGAAATGCTCGTACTATGGGTTGTTCACGTTTTATGAACTTTTTTTTTTGTTTTTTTGAAATAAAAAAGGAAAAACTAACAAAACAAAAAAAAAAATAATTCAACTCGTAGAAAGCGTGATAAGATTATACAAAATAAGTTTGTATATAATAATATATTACATATCATGAAATACATATTCTTGAATAAAAAGGATTGCTTTGAAATAGTAAAGATACATAGTATTAAACTACATGATATTTCTTATTGAAACGCCTCAATGAAGGAAGAAGCGTACCTCCGTCTTTGCGATTCAAGCTCTGCTTTACTGCGGTTGAGTACTTGACCTTGTCTCGCACATCTTTCGAAATGTATTGTAGTGCGGCAATATCCTTTAGCCGGGAAACATTATTCTTAAGAAATTGTACGCAATTCCACTTGGTTATTCAACTTTTATTGATCCGAGGTCACAATACATCTGAGCAACCTAACACATTACACAAGTAAATTATAAGACGGACAGTTAAAGAGATTTATAATTGAGAAAGAGAGACTCGAAACAATTTAAAAAATATGAAGTACCTTTTCCTTGTCATTCATGTCAATAGTCTCCATAGAGGCCTTGAATTGCTCCATGAATTCAAGGTGATCCATGTTCCTCTTATAAATTGTGGTATACCACGATAGTTGTTCATCTCGAGATCTAACTTTTCGAAGATATCGGCCATTCTTTTTATGTTTGAGCAGATGAAACAAACTCTGTGAAATAAGTTGGAATGAGCGAATGAAATAAGATGTTTGAACAAGATAAATAAATAGACAAGATGTTAATCAACGCATGATAGCTTCGTAATTCGCAAAAAGCGCAAATCACGAAGTAAATGTCGATTGGTTTGAAAAATAC
This sequence comes from Paraleonurus japonicus, assembly GCA_030762865.1. Lineage (NCBI taxonomy): Eukaryota > Viridiplantae > Streptophyta > Magnoliopsida > Lamiales > Lamiaceae > Paraleonurus > Paraleonurus japonicus. The sequence continues at coordinate 24,370,509 of CM061056.1, forward strand.
TTAATGAATGAAACGATGCAAATCGGAAAAAATTTTAGATTTTCGGTGACTAAAAAGTAAAATGTTGAATAATATTATTTTATTAATAACTATCTAACTAAATAAAAAAATGTCAATTAAAAAAATTGATGAACAAAAAGTAATATTTGTCTAAGTTCTATTTTTTTATTTAACGTATAAGTAAGATTTCAAATAATATTTTATAATTCAATGGCAACATATCGTGTTATGGGAGGCGGGGCAAAATTCAATTTTTTATTTTATTTTCTTATGCATGTGAGCATTTTAATAAATTTTTTCATACCTATATTTATACCTTCTTGTAAATTTGTTATGTAATGAATTAAATTGTGAAATCATTATTCATATTTCAGTTGAATTTGTGTTTTTTTATTGTTCCTTCTTAGTCCTATTTTTATAACGTTGTTTTTTTGTATTTTTTTATTTTCATTATTATATTTTTAAGATATTTACATCAATCTATATTTTTCTTCACTGCATCTTGATTAGACTGCGCCGATCAAGTGTCACGTTGTAATTAATGAAAAGCTTTGCCCGTGTATTGGAAATATGCATTTTATTCTTGTGGTTGGTTTACAACAAGAGTCATCATTATAGATTAAATAACTATTTGTCTTCCAAGCGGTTGATGATGTAGTATATCCATTTTCCAATTCATTGAATTATGTCGGTGAGAGTGTCAAATTATATAGTTGGGGTGTTCACTTTATATGAATTACTTTGTTTTTTTTTTTATTATATATTTGACTTAATTTATTTCTCGCTATTAATTTGAGATCGGCCGAGTTTAGGTTAACCTAAAATGTTTACATATATTTTGATATTGGAATTAATTTTCTTGATGATTTTGTATTCTAAATTAATAAAGATTTAAATAGATTTTTTTATATTCTAACATATAATTAATATCTTACTTTGTAATTTATAATTAATTTGAATTCATATCTTTACCGGTGTACCGTAATATAATGTAGTAAAATTTTTACTTTGTAAGAATAATTTTTAATTTTCCAACACATTTAACTTTTTTTTAAAAATTTTTTTTTAGTGTAAGTATGTTATTATATTATTCAACCACAATGCTTTGTGTGACTATATTATTGGTTGAACGCGATATTATTTTGTGTCACTCTTTGTGTGTTGCATATTTTTTTCTTTTATTTTATTATTTGAATGTTACATCTTTTACGATATTATACATATTTTTATTCATTGCGGCGCTTCGGTAACTTGGTTATAGCTTTTATTTAGGGGCTACTAGGCTTTCTCTCATTTTAATAGTACTGTTAATTGAATCGGACTAGTCGTCGTTGCATTTCCACGAATTACGATGCGTTGCGTTGATTGACACTTGGTCTATTTATTGACATTGCTCAAGAGGATTTATCTCATATTATCTGTTCTTTCTTAGTTACTCTTTATACACTTTCTTGACACTCTTCGTTAGTCAACATGCTTAGGATTTTCGACAAGATGGACGAAGAGTTAAAGAATTACCGTGAATACCACGAGCGGCAGATGAAGGAGCACGAAGAATTCATGTTGCGGTTTGGGGGCTTGATGGATACCCTTGACATAAATGATAAGGAAAATGTTTTTATCGCTTCACCTGGTTTTTAGGGTTTCTTGTTTTTTTCATTGTGTGCCTCCAACAACGTGTATTTTCTTCGTCTTCATTTTTTTCCTATATTCATATTGGTAGGTTGCGGAGATGCATCACATGCTCGACAAGCGGGAGTTGGACAATCTTACGGACAAATTACGCACTTAGCGAAATTTGCGGTGGTTCGAGGAAGGAGGCTGCGTTGGAGTTCTTGGGTAAAGAATTGCATGATGAAATTGTGCAAGATCTGGAGAAGGCCTACATGGGCGCGGCCAAAGCGGAGGTGAATTACATTGTCAAGTTGAAGAAATACCATTCTAATAGAAACCAGCGTGCTTAACGTGATTCCCGATTCTTGGCGTATTTTTAATATTTCCTTTATATATATATATATATATATATATATATATATATATATATATATATATATATATATATATGTTGTTTTGCTAAGACATTTACTATTATATACCGCGCTAATCCTTTTATTGTATAGGTCTTATTGCGAGATGGTGTTGTTTAATGTTTTTCACCAGTTCTTACTACTATTATTGTTATTATGTTTTGTCAATCATATATATATAGCTGTTGTTTATATATATTGGGTAAGTTTTACAATATTCTTAATCTTTGTGATATATATTCGATGTGTTTCATTGATGTATACGTATTTTTACTTCACATGTGTTTTTGTTCCTCGTGTTGTGTCTGTTTTGTTGTTATGGCTGAATGGGTGGGTTTTTCTTTTGTTATATGTAATTTAGAATATTGAATAACAATTTATATTTTTTATGAACTACGGTAGTCGGATATTTATTATATATATGTAACTTGAGGTGATTTTCTTTGTCTATTTTTGTTTCTTGCAATTTATGAATGGTTCGTCTTGAATCGTGTACTTAACCTTTGTATGGTATTTATGATATATTTTGCCTAACACGTATAATTTTTGTTTAGTCCACGTTGAATAGTCAATTGTATTACATAACAGTTTCTATGAATTACGGTATTCGGATATTATTACATTAATAATTTTTATATATGTTTTTGTTTGGGGGTTTGTCCCGTATGTTTTTGTTCCCAACATCTTACTCGGGTATTCTTTTTTCTTTTTTTGTTATGATGTTTGTCTATTCTGTTATGATGTTTGTCTATTTGTTGTTTATTTGTATAGGCACATTTGCACATAGTTAATTATTATATAGGATAAGTATACTCACGGTTGTGACGTGGGTAATTTCGTGTGTATGATATTCAACAATAGGTTTTCACATTCGACATATGTACACTAAATACATAGTGTACAAGAGTTTTTTTTTGATACGTAAATCATTAAGTAAGAGTAAGCTTGTCTAAACAATTCATGTTTTATTAGGGTTTTTAGTTTGATATATACTCTTTGTCGTTGATTTTTACCATAAATGAACATTTACTCGATAATTTATATCGTTAAGTATCATGCATTCCTAATTGAATCACCATTTTTTAAACTATGATTTATACTTATCAAAATATTTTACATCCATCTGAAATGTACATACCACACATCAATATATGACCCTATCATCATTATCATGCATATTCCGTTCGGTTGGGCAGCAAAAAAGGAGCATAATGTTTTTCCCTAAATACGGTTATAATCTAAGAGGTAATTCAATAATAATCGACTTCTTGCATCTTTGCACTGATTCACACAAAAGAAATTACCTTATTCCTTACGTACATCACCATTATTACTGTTAACTGCTTTCGGACACACGGTGCTGCGCACGAATGTGAATATTGTGCGGCGAGGTTTCGTCAATATTGGTGCATTAATGGGTCTGTCGTCCTTGAGTCCAAGTTATACATCACGAATTCGTCTAACGGTTCAATTCGAAATAAAAATTCCTTGTTATACGGCTTCATTAAGCGAAGCGGTTGAATCGCTAGTGCCCTTTCTCTGTCATTCACCACTCCTCCATTTGGAAAAGTTATTCTCCTCCACGAGCTTGCATCAGCGTATCTTTCTAGTATCCATAGTTCATACCTGCAAAAGACAGACACACACTTGAAAACAATACCAATCTATCGTCATCAAGAGAATCGATTTCGCCGTATACTTGCACGGTCTCCATTCCATTAGGCATGTCAATTTTTTTCCCGAAAGCATTTGTCTTGCAGCAAAATGTAGCTATCCCAATTGTTGTATTTCCATCAAGTATACGCAGTTCACTCGACCTCCAGTGAAATACCTAGTGTTCATTTGGGTTCTCATACGTAAATTCGCCAAGATATTCCCAATTCATTGTATTAGATTGACAAAGCGTGCCTTTGCCGATGACTTCACTCGATTTTGGAAACCAGCGACACGTACGACCTTGTACTGCGTCGTTGTCATTGTTGTATCCCATTAGAAAAATGCTGCACCATATATGCACTTATCCGGAAATATTATCTTAGGTGTTAAAATTTGGATCGATATACACGATAGCGGGTTCTTGAGCATGAACTCATCGTCGTGTTGCACTCCAGTAACAGTCCGTTGCAACTTGCGATCACACACATGAAAGGTTCATCTTTGCGATACAATCCTACTATTAATATCTGAATCTGGTTGAGATGGTATATACCGATGGGTAAAAACCATCTTTGTGTTTGCAGGACATAGCCAACTGGTTGTCATTCTTCATCCTTGGCGGTGTAGCTTTGACACAAAGTATTTATCTGTGATGAGCCGGCCCATTTACGGTTTACCGATTTGAACCGCATAAGAGATTTAGTTGGCAATTTCGATAGTATGTCCATCATTATATCAAGTGTGAATCTTGTACCACCTACTTGATCGACGGAGGCACGAGAAAATTTTTCATCCTTCTTCTCCCCCCTTTTTCGTTGTTGCATAAACAATTTTTCCTTGCCAACGAGGGTTGTGTTATCTGGGTTATATTTATAGGGGTGAGGAAGAATCACTTTGTGCATCAACTTTAATATTGATTTTTATTATGGGGAATGTGCTGATTTTTTTAGGCGGGATTTCTTCCATTGTCAAATCATTCATGTCGAGTTGATAAAGCTATTTGTTATATAGCAATAGTTGCTTTACCTCCAAGTTTCTATTTTTTAGGATTTCCACTTTGTCGAGCTTACACGCATGTATGTATGTATATATATATATATATATATATATATATATATATATATATATATATTTTAGTCGTTGTTTATTTTTCATTCTTGTAAATATTTGTTTGAATTACGTATATAAAAAAAAATATATTAGGTCTCTTTTAATTATCTTTGTTTGTGATTTTGTTTGCCATTGAATGAATGTTATCCATCTATTAACGTGTCATAAATAACCTATATTCCTGCTACTTAGGTAATTGATTATCTCGGTTGTAGGGTTGCTTCTTCAATGAGACCTTTTTTAGTACCTAGGTTGTGATAAATGTTGGTATTTTTATCCTGTAAAAGATATATATGTATATAAATCTTGTTTTACTATAAAAAGATAAATTTTTATCCCCTCTTGCTTTCGATTTTCTTGGAGAAGTTGCTTTGTACCACATTACTTACAAACTCTGAATATATTTTATTATTCATTTTGTTTCTCTCGTATAGATAGGTGCTATATGAATCTACGCATTCAACACATGTATTGTTGCTCAATGAAAAAAATCAATGTTCACATCTGTGACACATTTAATGAAATCTTGAATGTTGTTCAACAAATACCTATTTTATTTGCCCAAGTCATACGAACCTTTGAACTAGTTTGTTCTAATCTCAAACATCTCCCAACACAAACTTGACAATTAAACTATTTATACCTCATTGTTATTTCCACTCATAAACCATTCAACCATTTTCTTACGATACCATCTTTGCTGCTTGTTGAGTAAAGATTTTGGGATTGTTATACTTTTGGAGTATTTCATTCTCCATGTTGGTGCAAACTATAACCCCACAATCCAAAGATGCTTGAATTTTGTTCCATACATGGAACCTGTAAAAGGCTTTTGCTTCGCCGCTTCTTTGCCCGGCATTTTACGTATTGTTTGATTTAGCGTAGAGCTCATGCAAAGCGTTACTGTAACATATTCCATCTGTGAAATAAAATTGAAGTTTTTTTATGCCCCTTGATGTTAATGTTTGCTTTGCATGATTATATGAGTTATGTAACTCGTGAGTAGTGTCTTACCGGCACAACACTTCTTTCTAAGTGGACATCCTTTGTGTAGTTTGTTCTTCGACGCGGTGAGTTGTAGAAACTCCATTGTCCAACATTTATGTCCAATTTTAACAGCGTCCGGTGATCTCCTGCTATTAAGCTGGTTCCTCGAACAACTCTTGCTTAGTAATGGAAACAACAATACATCGCTTTCCCCAACTTTGTCAAGGCGGTCATCAAGAAGTCTTTTAAGATTTCTATTATCCCCATTCTTATTTGCATTTATTAAATCCTGGACAATGAGATACTTGAGATACAACATCAGTTTAAATGATGTACAATTTTTCATGTATTTTGAATGTAATACTGTAATGTTTATGTAGTTATACCAAGCACGAGGATGAGAAAATGTGGACATGTTTAGCAAAGCTCATTGAACCATTGTACTTTTCAATTAGGATTTCACTCCATGAATCGACCACTGTTTCAAACTTTTCTTATAAGTAGTAATTCAACGTAGATATGAGTCAATCATTTTTTTGTTCATATGTAACGTACCCTTTGTTGAGATTTGCTTTCGTGATGTAGTATTGAAAGTATGTCATTCATGTACACGATTGACAAATTGTTTGGTGAACTCCATGCCACATACCATGTTTTTATATGATATAAATATTATAATAAAAAATTAAAAATAAAAATGAAAGAAATAATGTTGTCTTTGTATAAACACGTTGTTTTTGTGTTGCATGTGTACTTACTCGTCCATGGACTCATTCCATGCGTTACGAATTATTTGTTTAATTGGTGTGCTTTGGTTTGTTGTATTGCGGGCATGATTCATCCCACCTCATCTTCTTGCATTGTTTTCTTTCCTCATTGATTTTCTCCCAGATAAATGCACGTGCATAGTTGTGGGAAATATCTATTGGCTTCCTTGTACATTCCACTGTCCGGGCTTTAACTCTCCGAGTAATTCTGCTTGGGCTTGGTATCCTCTTATTATTACGCAAATTTTTCGGTGGTGTTGTGTGTATGATCGGTTGATTTCTCGAGGAGTTTCTGCTTCAATTGTCATCGGTGTACTTCTCGGTTTTCATTTTCAAGCTTTAATTTTTCACTCTCCTTTTGTGCAATTGAAAGCTCTGCAATTTTGTCCAAGTGCGCCATTGTCTCCTCATTTGCCAAGTGCGTACATTCCACAACTTACCGTCGGTGAATCCACCTTATCTTCCGGATATATTACCTTCCCCTTCAATTCCTTAATCTCTTCATCTTTTTTGAAATCGGTTCTCTCGTGGTTGTCTCTAACAAAGCCTTTTCACTGCTATGTAACTCCATTAGTCGTGAATGTTCTTTTGCTCATTTCGTTCAAAGCTTTCATGGTTGTGTCTAATCTGTTTTGCAAACTTGATCTGTCCTCCATTAGTTTCTGTAATTCACCACCACACGTGCAGTTTTTCTCACTTCGGTTTTCACCATTGTTCGTAGCGTACCTACTATGTCATCACAATGTCTTCATTGGTGTGCTCACTTGCGAATTCACTGAGTCATGTTCAAGCTGAAACTTGGTGCTTCATTGGGTATCTTTTCCTCATCATCCTCGTCCATGGATTCATCATCTTCCATGTTTTTGCTCGCATCATCCTCGCTTTCGTGCTCTTCTATATTTTCCTCATTGTGTTCAAATCATCTGCTTCTTTTGCTTTTTTATGCAGTCTTAACATGGTTGCTCGAGTCCGATGTAGCGGGGTTTCGGTTGCCTCTTTTCCCAAAGCGGATCAATCCATTCATTGGTGCTACCTTGAGAAATACCTTTTCTCCAACTTGAAATGTAGATCCTTCCGGCGAGTATCAGCGTACGATTTACGATGGTCTTGTGCAGCCTTGATCCTTTCCTTAATCCGAGAAACAATTTCCACCGACTGTTCCACAAGTTCTAGCCCTAAAATCTTACGAACTCCTACTTCGTCCCAACAAATGGGTGATCTGCATCTCTTCCCGTAAAGTGCCTCAAAGGGTGACATTTGAATCGTAGCTTGGTAAGCTGTTATTGTAGGCGAATTCCACAAGTGGTAGGTGAGTCTCCCAGTTTCCTTCGAAATCTATAGCACATGCCCTCAACATATCCTCCAAAGTCTGAATGGTTCTTTTCGACTATCCGTCTGATTGCGGGTGGTAAGCGGTCTTGAAGTTTAATTGCGTTCCCAAGGCTTCTTTGTAGGCTCTTCCAAAACTTAGAGGTGAAGCGAGGATCTCTATCGGAAACTATCAAACCGTACACCGCGGGTGCGGTCCCAACAATTTGCTCTATGTACTTTGGGCTAGTTTGTCTAAGGAATAAGTCATGCGCATGGGTATGAAGTGCGCGGTTTTGGTAAGTCTATCTACAACTACCCAAATAGCATCTCCTTATTGGCGGGTCGGGCATTTCCTTACGAAGTGGGCTATCGTCCTTTTCATACCCCTCCACCAAAAGCCTCTCTCGGTCCTCGGTACATCTTCGTCTCTCCGGGGTGTACGGAGTATGGAGTGTTCTGTGCTTCTTTTAGAATTTCATCCCTCGAGTCCTTCATCCTTTGGCACACAAATTCGTCCTTCGAACATTAGGGCTCCATCGGTGCTCAAGGTGAAGCCTTTGATGGTTCCCTTCTCAACTCGGAATCTTATTCCTTCGAGGAATTTATCCTTTCTCTGGCGTCTCGGAGTCTCTCTCTCGGGGTTGGTCGTAGCGTGATAGCATAGATCACGGCATCTGGCATGCAACCTTTGCCTGGTGAACTCCGGGTTCATTCGAGCAAAGTCCCTGATTAGTGCCATTTGTCTGTTGGAATGGCGTTGGCTATCGCAATTCCTTTCCTACTCAAGGCGTCGGCCACAACATTCGCTTTCCCGGGGTGGTAGTGGATCGTGCAATCATAGTCCTTCACTAGCTCGAGCCATCTCCTTTGGCGCATGTTTAACTCTTTTTGTGTGAAGAAATACTTCAAGCTCTTATGGTCCGTGTAGATCTCGCACTTTCCCCGTAAAGGTAGTGCCTCCAGATCTTTAGAGCATGAACTACTGCAGCCTTCCAAGTCGTGGGTTGGGTAGTTACATTCGTGGGTCTTTAGTTGTCGTGACGCATATGCAATGACCTTTCCATGTTGCATAAGGACACATCCCAATCCAGATAAGGATGCATCGGTATATATCACAAATCCCTCGGTTCCATCGGGGATAGTTAACACCGGTGAAAAAGTTAATTTCTTCTTGAGCTCTTGGAAACTTTCCTCACATGCGGCGTCAAGCAAACTTGGTTCTTCTTGGTTAGGTGCGTCGGGGTTTTGCAATTCGTGAGAAGTCCTGGATGAATCTTCTAAAGTATCCCGCTAATCCAAGAAAAACTTCTTATTTCATTGGCATTAGTTGGGGTCTTCCCGATCCATTATGGCTTCTAATTTTGCGGGGTCCATCTCAATCCCTTTAGATGAGATTATGTGTCCTAAAAACATAACTCGGTCGATCCAAAACTCACACTTGCTGGACTTTGCATATAACTTCTCTCGCCTCATTGTTTCCAAAACAATCACGAGGTGTTCTTCGTGTTGGTCCTTGTCTTTGGAGTATATCGGTATGTCATCGATAAACACAATGACAAATTGATCTAAGTATTGGTGGAACACCCAGTTCATCAAATCCATGAATATAGCCAGGAGCGTTTGTTACTCCAAAGGTATCACCGTAAACTCGTAGTGTCCATAACGAGTCATGAAGGCCGTCTTTTAGATATCACTCTCCTTGACCTTCGAGTTGGTGATAGCCGGACCTCAAATCGATCTTGGCTCGGCTGGCATTCTTCAATTGATCGAACAAGTCCTCAATCCTTGGCGGAGGGTACTTGTTCTTGATGGTCATTGATTCAACCCTCTATAGTCGATGCACATTCGAGAGTTCCATCCTTCTTCTTTACGAATAGAAGCAGGTGCTCCCGGGGTGAAGCAGCTGGGCACGATGAATTTCTTCTCCGGGAGTTCTTGGAGTTGTTTTTCAACTCTTCTAGCTCCCTTGGTGCCATTCGATGCACGGTGCCTTTGACACGGGCGTAGCTCTGGTGTCAATTCGATGGAGAATTCTATCGGTCGATCAGGCGGTACTCGACAATTCCTCTGGAAACACATCTGGGTATTCTCTCACAATGGGTACGTTCATTAGCATCTTTTCATCTTTCTTTACTCTGCGACGTTGACTAAGTATCCTTTGCATCCTTCTTTGCAGCTAAAAGCTTCTTGCTTTCATCACGAGAGATTACAATCCCGGACTTGGCCTCGAGTTCCACGAAAAGTGTAACGTTGTCCATTTTTATCCTCAAAGTCTATTTCTCGGCTTGCACATCTTATAGTCGCTTTATGCCTAATAAGCCAGTCTATTCCCAAAATTAAGTCGAAATCTTTCATCTTAAGGACGTGAAGATTAGATTCTATCTGGTGTCCATCCTAATTGGAGTGCGAGAGAGAAAGAATATTTATTACATGTAGATAGGTATGATCAAATTCAAAAACGAGAACCCAATTACGTTGAATTGATAGTTCGCTAGCACCAGTTTTGATTATACAATTGGAGTCTTGAAACGGAGCGTCTTGTCTAGCTCGGCGACACGGTTGCAAACTCTATCTTTCGTAAGTTAGGGAACTAGCGACGCACATCATCAAACAATAATTGAGTAAAATTAAGCGGATAGAATAAAGTGAATCGATAAATGCAATCCCGAATCACACGACATATATAGATAATGAAAATCACGGGAGGTAATCCTACAACCCGAAAGTACATACATCGAAAATAATAATAAAGGTTCATGCTAAGCCTCTATCTACTGGTCTAGATACTACAAGGAACCTAAGAAACAAAACAATGGAGAAAGCCTAGATCCTACGGATCTTGCTGGGCCCAGGCGGCTAGGGTCTCGGTCGGTCCCGGCCGGTCCGGTTCACGGATCCCTCGTCGGCGAGGATGGGGACTCTCTCTTGAGGCAGGTCGATCTCATCGGCCCACCGGAAATCCACTCTCCTCCCATAGATTGCGCGCCTCCTCCCGAGCTCCCTTTGCGTCTTGGCGGTGAGTACTCCAACCTTTCCACAATCTGTGATCGCTTCTCCCTCAGCGATCAACTTTCTCCTGTTGCTCCCTCGGTTTCTTCTCTCGCTTTCTTGACCTCGAGGTCTCACGTTCTTGGTCAATCGCATAGATCGCGGCGCCTTTGCTCATAAGTGGAGCTGCGATAAGTCGCCCTCCGTGACTCCTCGCAAGCCTTTAAGGCTACCCGATCTCATAGTGTAGCTCGCGGATGTACAGAGTGAGGTGTACGGGGTAGTAGTAGTGTGAGTCGCATTCCTGTATGCGATCGAAAACAGATGCGGCGTGTTTCGCGAACTCAGTCGCAAGGCACAGCCATGGCCAAACAGTTGCGGTCGTCTACGAGTCACGGTGGCCCTCAAGCTCTGCAATATCCCTCATATCCTGAAAATGGTGCATAAAGTCGATGGCCAGAGCTCGTTTCCTAGCCTCGACGTATAGTAACGTATCCGTGTGCGTAGTCCATCAAGTCCTAAGTTTCGTAAAAGGAGTTCTAAGTCAAGGATTCTAACGGTGCTAAGGAAAAGAAAAAAATAGCTACATATAGTAAGGTACATATATATAGTGTTGCAATACACACATACACGAGATCTAACATCATACATCTCACACATGTTACGATTTCATCGTCAAGCATACTACTTTCACACATTTTTTTTTGAGTCCATACTACGATTCTTATGAAACATTCACAACAAATACTTAAAAGGAAAACAAGAAACTTTGTACCTCGGAGTTCTGTTTCCGGCGTGAACTTCCTTCCCACACCGTCCTAACTAAGTCTTTACACTTATGATAAAATTTTTACAAGTACGAGCACGAAAAATTTTGAATAAAGCTTTCTTTTCGCATAAAAATTTCATTTGGTCGAAGTTTTGAGCCTAAGCTGCGATACCACTGTAATGCCCCGAATCCGAGATAGTTTCACTTACTTATCCAAATTCGAGTCGTCACATAGTGAAAGGGAAAAGTAGACAATTTTTTTTTAAGAAAAGGAATCGATAAAGGAAAAGATAGAAGAAAACAATTGAATGATTCTTAACTTAAAGTATTCAACATCAAATTAAAATCCTAATCATTAAAACAGAGCATAATTAACCGTAGTAGCGGAGAAAGTATTGTGAGTCTAAGTTTTAGCAAAAGCAGATAGAGGGTCTAAAATTTGCGGATAGGAAAATAAAAACATTTAAGCATTCAAATATTATATGGTGGGGAAGGCCAAGTCTCTGCTGCTCCCGATACTCCATCGGCTCACTGAAAAATATTTAAAAAGGGGCATGAGAATTTGAATTTCTCGGGGTGGGTAGCCCGCACGCTATCATGCATACGATTTAATATCATACACATCAATCATATTTTTACAAAAGTAAACACCGAGACGGAACACCTCCGCTCGTCGAGATGGACCACCTCCGCTCGAAAAAACCGAGACGATACCAACATCGCTCATAAACCGAGACGGACCACCTCCGCTCGTAAAACAACCGAGGCGATACCAACATCGCTCATAAACCAAACATGATTTAGCAATGATATTTCAACTATGACATAAATAAAGGCAATACGGTTAGTGTCACCCACCTTAAAAAGAAGTTTGAAAGTATGACTTGAAAGGGGAAAACGTCCGAGCAAATCACCGACCGGTCGTACTCGTTCCTAAAGAAAACTTTTGGGTTTTAGTTTCTTATCGAGGAATAAATACGGTGCGTTGGTCCCAAAGGACTTTTGATTACTTATACGTCTTGTGTCTTTTAATTATTAAATTATTGGAACTCTAATTTTTGACACAAGAATATATATGTATGTATATAAGACTCTTACTAACATGCTCCTAAGTATGACACGTAAAAATGGAAAACACCTTTTCAAAAGTAGTAATTCAAGCATTATGACAACTTCCGACTGCTCACTCTCGTCTTTGGGGCATTTTCTAAAATATAAATAAATTATCAAAGAAGTATGGCAATATACAGAAGACACTCTCTTGAAGTGTATATCACACATAAAATATGGTCTCATTAAAAGGTATACGAAAATTGGGTTTTTGAATTTATTTTCTAGGTCGAAACAGTGTTCCAGAAAGTTTTCAGTGTTGGGACACCATCAAAATAATTTTCTTAATAATACTAAAAACACTCCCGAAAATTATGAAATTTTTACAGTAGATACATTATGAAGTCACCAACATTTCCTTAGTTTTGACTTTAGACAAAATACGAAGGAAAAAGGGTGTTTTGGTTCATTCTTGGAAAAGGGACAAAAACATTTCTGCCTTTCCAGTCACGTACCAACTAGAAAATAATTTTTGTAAAACTATTTAGACTACTCCTAAAATCATGGAAAAATCCAGAAACGAAGCTAACATCATGTAGTATTTTATTTTGATTTTTATAAAAATAATAACCGAAGTGAGGAGTGCCAGAAAAATCGGAGAGTCACAAAAACATCACAGATTGACACACTAACTTCAAAAATTCATAGATTATTGAATATAACTCCAAAATGCATGAGACCAGTGGCAAACGAAAAGAATTTTGTCCTACTTTCAGAATATGCAGTCAAACATGCCAAAGCTTCAAGTCATGAAAACGTTTCAGCTTAAACTTCTGACGGGTAAACAGGTAGTTCGTCTATTCACATGCTATGGACACTTAAAAACTTATTCTCACTTTCAAAATCATGAAACCTTCAACTCTTTCATGAAAACAAACATGCTACCAAGAACTAAACAAGACCCCAAGAAAACACATGCCATTTTTATCCATTAAGAGTTTTAAAGAAGAGAGTTAAGGTTTGAGGTGTGGTCACCTTTGTAGTCTTTCTTTAAAAAAGGCTAGGGTCAAAAGCCTTCTTCAAGCTCTTCCTAGGAATGGCTCTACTCCTTTTCACCTTGAAGGAAGAAGAAATGGCTTGAGGTGAGGGTTGGATGTGTGTATGTGGGAAATGTTGGGAGAAGAAGAAGGTTTTCCTCCTCCCTTGTGAAGATGGCCGAAAATGGGGGTGAAGGGGAAGAGGGAATGCTTCCTTTCTTTTTGGTGACTTGAATGAGGGGGAGAAGTGGTGCCCAAGTAAATTAAAAACATGTGGGAGAAAGTGGAGGGTCAAGATTGAAGCAAGTGGATGGTGGGATGGAAGGGAGGACAAAAGAATTAATTAAAAGGAGGGGGTACAAGTACTTGGGGTCAACACACTTTGTCTTGGTGTGTTGGCCCTTGAAAGTGGCTGCAAACCCTCCCCTTGGACGTCCAAATAGTGGGCCCCACAAGCCTTTGGCTTGTGGTGGCCCCTTCGATTCAGGGGCGTGCGGTTCGGTATTGAAAACAGGGCTCCGTTTGGAATTTCGGGGCTGGAAGTTATGTTTCGTTCGTTTAATCACTAAATAATTTTATAATCTTAAAAGTTTGTAATTAAGGAGGATTTTAACTTATTTTATTAATTCGGATTCTGTTGGTCCCGGAAAGTTGAGTTGATTAAAACCTTGAGTAAGCTTTCTAGAACAAAATCTAGAAAGGGGGTTTGAATAGATTTTGTAGATTTTTCAAATCTTTCAAAACCAATTCAAAATATCGATTAAGCATAGCGGATTATGATTAAATTCTCAACTTCTTATAAGATCAAAAGCAAGGTTGATATACTTGATTTTAGTTAAGATTCTGAATTTAAATCTTGATGAAACACAATTTGTAAATCAAAGCAGTAAACTAAAGAAAGCAAGAAATAACACGGGATTTATAGTGGTTCGGATTTAAAATCCTACATCCACTCTCCTTCTTCAATTTGAAGAAAGGACTCAGTTCTTGCTTACTTTCTCACTTCCACTTACAACTTACAACTTGTACAATTCTTCAAATCTTCAATCTCCTAGACTCTTCTTCTAGAAATCTAAGCATTACGGTGTGTATTGGATTTTGAAGATTACGAAAAAGTGTTCTAAAAACACTTAAAACTTTTTTAAAAAAACTCTCTAGAAATACTTGTGAAAGGATTGTGATTGAAATCGAGTAGTGAATAGTGTAAATCGAATATGCACAAGTGTTCTCTCTATATGAAAAATGAAAAACCTAGACCTATATATAAGTCCGGAAAGTCAGTTAGTTTGATAGTTAGTTCTAACAAACTTGAAAAGCTTAACAAACTTAATCTTGAAAAGCTGGCAAGACCTCGGTGATTCTTCCTACTCATCTGCAGGTGACTTGGTAAAAACTCGCCTTTCTTATTCTACTCGGCTTATCTTGACCTCGTCTCGAGCTCTTCATATTTGTCTCCTGCAGATGACTAGACTTGAGCTTGTCTTCGGATGACTAGCATGTTATCAAACCTCGGTGACTAGCTTAATGCATGACCCCGTCTCGATCGGTTACATCCTTAGTTGTTCTTCGGTTTGGTGATTAGTCTGATCTGTTCTTTAACTCATCAAAATCTCTTGATCCAACAATTTCCCCCTTTTTGATGAAGTTAAAACCTATAAGAAGGAAACATACTCACAGTGAAGTTAGTACTAGATTTAGTTAAATCAATCGAGATAGATACGACACATTTTCACATTTCAACGGATTCAGTCACAATAAAAATTTAAGTCTTTTAGACTCTTTTAGAAGTATTTTTTTAAAAAAAAATTTTAACAAAAGATTTTAACTCACGAGATATAAGAATTTCTCGGATGATTTATACTTAGAAAAATTTTTCAATCGAGATATAAAATTTCTCGAGATGATTTATACTTAGAAAATTTTTTTAGTCGAGATATAAAATTTCTCGATTAGAAAAATTTTAAGAAAACTAATACACAAAATTCACATAAGAGTGAATATATTCATTCACGTAAATTTCTGATTACAAAATAAGAGAAGCGATAGAAAAATAAAAGATAAGGAAAGAAAAATCCTGTTCTATCGATTCCCCATCGATCGACTTCTAGAATGTTTAGCCGGTGAAAATCCTCGCTCTAAGTCAAGCTTTGAGATCATCCTCATCTGTGAGCTCGGATTCCCTTTACGCCTTGGCCACAACCTGCTTACGACCCATTCCGGATCGGGAGAACCATCTTCTTTAAGCTTGGGGGTGACTGCTCGTAGGCTGGTGCGATCGGATCGCAGATTGAACACATTATGTGCCTCATCGAGCAGCCTTTCCTATATAGATCTGCATCCTCCTTCTCCATCCATTCATGCCGTGAGATGTCTTCATTGGCTGCTCCGGATGGCGATGCCTTGAGAATGTACCGTAATACATCCACTTAGCATCCGGGGCTTGCCTTTTATATTCAGCGGTGAACTTCCACTGAAACCATCTTTGGAGGAGGCGTGGTGCGGTGGACGGGGCGGAAATTAGCTTCATTTGCTGCTTTGGACACCCACTTCCGAGTATCCCTGTCCCACTTCATTTCGCTTTTCCCCATCTTCTTGACCCTCTTCTTTTTCTCTCTTTTCAAACATCTCCTTTTCAAAGACTGGATTCTTCTAATCTGCTCAGGTGATAAGTTGGAGAAGTCTGGTTCCTTTCTTTTGCGCTCGGTGATGCAGGGCTGATCATCTGCTCTGGTGATGGAGTCTTCTCGACTGCTGCTGCTTTCCTTTTCCTTTACCTTTGCCCTTGGGCTCTGGTTCTTGAGACTCTTTCATGCGAGCCGGCTGACTTCTCGATCTTCTCTTCTTCCTCCTTCTTCCTTTTCTCCTCATCCTCTCGGATGGCTTCTTCCATCTGAGCCACCCTCGGTTGCAAGGCAGCCAACTCGTCTGATTTGATTTTGATCTCCATCTTGGCTGCCTCCAACTCACTGTGTCTGCCTTTGTATCAAGTCTATCTCATTATTGACATGACACACGGTGTGAGGGTTTCGATCTGCTCTCGGCACCTTCCCCTTTTTAACTTCATCCTTGATGGGTGAAGCTCACCCTCTATTCTTGCTGGCGTCGTGCAGTCGTTACGATCGGAGGTGAGTGTTGAGACCACGACTTCGTTGTCACTGCGATCTTCTCTTTCGGTGCCTTGACCTCTTCTTCAAGCGCACTTAGTCTGGAACCAACGGCGATGCTGAGATTGGCTGATAAGTTTCTCGGTCATGTTGACCTCGGCCAATCTGCATGTTGGCGAGCATAGTGTACTGTGGATGCTCGAATCACTTTTTCTCGGTTTTCTTCTCCATCATCCTCTGGACTTGGGAAATGATTTTCTTTGTGAAGTTGCTCGAAGGCCGAGGAGATGGCAAGAATTGGTCTGTCCTCTTCCTCCGAATCGGATGAGGAAGAGGTGGTAGGAGAAGTTGGACTAGGGGAGCTCATGGGGATATCCCCAAAAATGTTTGAGGTATCCACATGAGGGTCGGGCAGGATAGATGAAGTGGGGGTGTCGATGGTGGGGGTGGGATTTACGGTGGAGGAGATGATGGTGGGGGTGGAATTTGTGATGTGGTAGGTGGAGGAGATTGAAGTGATTGGAGTAAGACGAGTTGGGGTTGAGCTGGGGGAGATATGGAGATGGGGGTTGGGGAGAATACTTGGTCCGGATAAGAAGGACAAAGCATATGAGATGGGGATGGTGGAGGAGATGAGGTTTGGATTTGGGGGAGAGAAGATGAGGATGGACTTTGGACAGGTTTCGGGAGTAGGCTGTTTTAGAGGCTCGAGGTGCCGGCACAGGACACCTCTTCATTGCCGATTTGGGTTGGAGATGGGGAGGGGAGAAATGTACCTGACCTCGGGTGGGGGAGGGGGTCCCTTGAGAACTTATTAGCTGGACCTCCTCCATTTGCACCACTTGAGCTGCAATTTGCGGCGTGGATACCTCCTCCGGAAGGAGAGTGGGCTGATCGGCGAGACGATCCTCCCAACTCGGAGGTTTTCACCAACCTTCGTCTCCTTGGAGCCTTCTCCTTGACTTCATCGGTTTGCTCGGCCTCGGTGAGCTCACAGACGGCATCTCCACCTCCACATCCTCTTCCTCCTCCTCCTCGGCTTCCTCTTCACTGGAGCTTGAGCTCTAACCTCGGCTCCACCTTCATCGGGAATCGGCCGAGCCCCGAGTGGCTCATCCTTGGTCGAGAATCCCTTTCGCTTTGTGTAAGCTCGGACCCGTCGACCAATTTATTTGAGCTGACAAAGAAGTCCTCCATAATCCACAGTCACTTTGTTAAAGAGACTAGTGATTGACCACTTCGCCCGCCACTTCCCATTGACTACCTCCGCACGCTTCCTCTCCGTCTCGGCCTCTCCAGGCCAGACCAGCCCGGTTGGCACGAACCCCATCGAGAATGGTTCTTATGACGCCAGTGATGCAGTCTGACCCATCGTGGGAGCTCTGTTCTCCCAATATCACCTTTGTGACAATGGTCATCAAAAGACGATATCGGCGTCGGAGCATTCTCTTCTTCAACTCCGATCGATATTCCTTCATGGAATTAGGGCAATCATCTCAAATGATTCTACCCATTCATCGTATTTGTAGGTGAGGGGGTTCACACCCTCACCGCTTGTATCAAAGATCCTGGCCACCTCCGCCGGGAGAAACAGTGAGTTCTTCTCCATACACCCTGGTCCTAAACACTCCCTGTTCATATGTCCCATTGACATAGAACTCCAGTCCTCTCATATCCAATGTCTTATTGGAAGGGGATTTCTTGGAGCAAAACGTCCTCAATCCAGCCCTCTCCAATAACGGCTGCATTTCCCTCGATTAACTCGCCGGTGGTGGTGTCGAAGTCGACATACATTTCGACTTCACCTTCTTCGCATATGTTTCATTTTGTACATCCACCATTGTTGAAGTTATGCCTCTTACGTAAATGCTCATATCTGATTTTAGAGAGAGTGAAAATTTTGCGAGAGAATTTTGATAAGTACTTGAAAGTGAAAAGAATGAATTTGGAGAAGAAGATGTATTTATAGGGAATAGATTGGAAAGAGAAACCGCCATTTTTGAAATCTTGAATTAATCTTAGCCATTTATTCAAAAAAGTTTTTCTTGAGTATTAATCAACGGTTAAAAACTAAGATAGCGATTAGGATTCAGCGCGTGAACTATAATCGCCTTTGGAATGCGTAAATAGTTACTTTATAGACTGTTGATTTGTGGATGTAGGTTACTTTATGCAGAGAAGTAAGTATACCCGGCGTCGGCCTAGGGCTACCTTACTTCGCCTAAGGGTTTGTAAATCGAGATGAGTTTGAAAAAGCAGGACTAGTTTTAAAAACGGATCAGTGTAAAAGCAGATGGGTTTTAGGAAATCATCGATAGAGTAACCTTTGTCTTATTCGAAAATCAACAATTTAGATGTAACTTTTTAGCAATTTTCAAACCAGTTTAAACAAAACAGACTCATTTACTTTATTAAAACAAATTTGGTTATTTTTATAAGAAAAGAAATAGAATAAAGAAGTTTGAATAAAAGAATGAAACAGTGTTATCATGACTCATTCTGCCAAAAACATAAACTCAAAAGAAACCATCGAAGCTTAAGGTAAATCGGATAGAATGTAAATAGTCATCTGTTTTCTTGGAGTTCGGTGACTATTATGTTCTTGTCTGATTTACTCAATGTCAACAAGTAATTATCAATTCAGATAAGGTCAATATGACTAATCCTTGATTCTTGATTCCTAAAAGGAGATCAATGATATCACTACTGATTGCCCTTTGACACATACCTAGTCCGATAATTCTTTCTAGACATTAATTTAAAGAAAGGAAAAGAAATAAGGAAACAAATGCACACAAATTAGAAACCAGCCTAAAGATGCATCAAGTAATCCTAATTCTAAGCACATTTCTTTGAACCTAGACTCAGCTAATGGTTTTGTAAGAATGTCGACTTTTTGTGATTCGGTGGCAATTTTCTCAATTCTAATGTCATTCTTTTCAACATGATCTCTAATGAAATGATGCCTAATATCTATATGCTTGCATCTAGAATGTAAAACAGGATTGTAAGTCATTGCTATTGCACTATTACTATCACGGTAAATAGGAGCAGTGATGTTTGAATATTATAGTCTCTAAGTGTTGACTAATCCAGGAGGAGTTGAGAGCAACAACTTCCGGTGCCATGTATTCGGCTTCGATTGTGGAGGTGGCAACAGATGTCTGTTTCCTAGATAACCAAGAAATTAATTTGTTGCCTAAGAATTGACAAGTTCCGAGAAGTGGATTTTCTATCAATCTTACATCCTCCAAAATGCTGAATCAATAACTTTGTCGGCTCAAAGTTGTCAGTAGGTACCATAACCCTACTTGCAAGGTTCCTTTGAGATATTTAAGAATTTTCTTAGCAGTCTCCGAGATGAGTTTTCTTGGGATTAGGCTGGAATCTTGCACATACCCCAAGCTGCAAAGGCTATATGCAGTCTACTTCCGGTGAGATAGAGAAGAGATCCAATCGAGTCCACGATACTCCATTGCATCGGTGGGTATCCCTGCTCATCTGAATCCATTGAGAAGTTAGTTGACATAGGTATTTTGACTTCTCTGCTAGTAGTCATTCCAAATTTCTCAATCGGATCCTTAGCATACTTAGGTGATGTATAAATATACCCTTACTCATACTGTTTAATTTGTAAGCCTAGAAAGTATGTCAATTCTCCCATCATTGACATTTCAAACCTCGTTTTTCATGAGAATGCTAAACTCTTCACATAATTTGATTAGGTGACCCAAAAATTATGTCATCTACATAAATTTGAACTAGTAAGATGTTGCCATCTACTTCCTTTCTAAACAAAGTTCTATCAATCTTACCTTTAGAAAAACCATTTGATGTCAAGAAATCGGATAGAGTATCATACCAAGCTGCGGGAGCTTGTTTGATCCATATAGAGCTTTGTTGAGTTTATAGACTTTGTTATTGGTCTTAAACCCGTGAGATCGCTCTACATAGACCTCCTCAAGTAACACACCATTAAGAAAAGCAGACTTAACATCCATTTGAAAGACTTTGAAAGACTTATATGCAGCAAATGCCAAGAACAATCTTATTGCCTCTAATCGGCAATTGGAGCATAGGTTTCATCATAGTCTATTCCCTCGGTGTGAATAACCTTGTGCAACCAGTCTTGCCTTATTTCTAACAATAATATTGTTCTCATCTGCTTTATTTTTAAACACCCATTTGGTGCCTATAATCTTTACGTGTAAGGGTCTTTCCACTAGATCCCATACATTTTGTCTTTCAAAGCGATGCGGTTCTTCTGCATGGTACATTATCCGCTTTGGAGTACGATAATGCTTCCTCAATAGACTTGGGTTCAAGAAGTGACACATAACAACCGAAAAGACTTTCGAAGTCTAACATCATTCGTGTTCGCACACTACTAGATGGATCTCCTATAATACGATCGGATGGATGATAACTTCTCATCCTTTTGCCTATATGAGGAGAAGGATCCTCATCTTGAGTCTCGATTGGCAACTCATCCGACTCGACCTCACCGACGTTCCCCTTCATCGGTGACTCGTCTTTGATCGGTGATGTCAAAGGTGTCGATGCGAAGGAGTCGATCGAAGTTGTCTTCCGATTATCGGATGGGGATTCTTCTTCATCGATTTTGAATCAAGAGTAGGTAGATAAACAGTTCTATGTTTAGTCTTGGATAATTCAATTTTATCTAGATTTTCGTAAATTTGATTCACTTTATCGAGAAGGAATATAACTCATCAAAAACAACATGAGGAGTTTCCTCCACACAAAGGGTTGTCTTGTTAAAAACTCTAAATGCCTTTGAAGTATTAGAATATCCCAAGAATATTCCATCACCGCTTTAGCATCAAAAGTTCTTAACTTAGATTTCCCATTGTTATGAATGAAACACTTACAACCAAAAGCTTTGAAGTATGAGATCCTTGGAATCTTACCCTTCCAAATCTCATAAGGAGTCTTACCCTTGTCTTTGACAACTAAGCACCTGTTACGGGTATAACAAGGTGTTGATAGCTTACGCCCCCGTAACCTATGAGGGGTATTATACTCGGCAACATGCTCTGGTGCTTCCTTCAAAGTTCTATTCCTTCTTTCAACCACTCCATTTTGTTGAGGAGTTCTTGCTGAAGATGTCTCATGAATAATTCCATACTCATTGAAGAAATTAGATAAACAAGAATTCAAAAATTTTGTACCACTTATCACTCCCGATTTTAATAATATTAACTCCCTTCTCATTACGAATTTATGCGAGCAGATCGGGAATCTTGTTCATAGTCTCATTTTTCTTGAAAAGAAATATGACCCAAGTGTATCTAGAAAAGTCATCTACTACAACAAGAGTATATTTCCTTCCACCGAAAACCGAGAGGAGTAATGAGGTCCAAACAAATCCAAATGAAGGAGTTGCAAAACTCTTTCGGATGAGGAGGAGTTAATACTCTTAAATGAGTGTCTAGGTTGTTTACCTTTTTGACAAGCATCACATTTAAGATCAGTTGATAAAAGTTTTCAGGTAATCCCTTGACAAGGTTCTTCTTAGCCGACTTACTAAGGGTCTTGAAATTCGGATGACTAAGCCTTTTATGCCATAGCCGGTGATATCTTCTCCACCCTTAGCCATCGGACAAGTATCTTGGGGACAACTATTAAAGTTGGCCACATAGACATTACCATGTCTGAAGCCGGTTAATAGTACCTTATCCGAGGAATTATCCAAAATATCACATTTATCCCTTGAAAATTTTACAAGAAAACCTTTATCACAAAGTGAGAAACAGGATAACAGTTATGTTTCAACCCTTCAACAAAATATACCTCGAGATACACCGAATATCCTTGATAATCAAAGTACCTACACCTTTAGTCGACCACAATTATTATCACCAAATAAAACTCTTGGACCACCAATGCTTTGAAAATTTGATAACAACTTCTTGTTATGAGTCATATGTTGTGAACGACCCTTTGTCAATGTACCATATTGAAGCTAAGATCTCTTCCTTAAGTGATGATCTCTGTGAATCCTGTAAAAGCAGATTAGTTTTGAGGTACCCTAGTGATCTTGGGTCCTTTTAGGTCAAGAATCACTTTAGGAATCCAAACAAACATCTCATCTGCAGACAATGATCGGACTCAGATTTTCTACCAAATCTGTCTACAATTATATCATTTTTAAATGACAACTTGTTGTATTCAGATTGAGTAATTTTCCTAATCTTAGGAAATGTAGGATAGCATTTGCTCCTTCCATCAAAAGAGTTAAAATAAGAAAATCTTCTTATTTTGGTTCTTGAATTCCTTCTAGTCCGATAGGGATTTTTCAATTTGAATTCTTGGTTTCAGATGGAAGATATAGTCCTTATCCGACTAGTTGGTTTCCATGGACCAATTTTAATATCCTTTGATTGAACGGATGCTTTCACAAATTTCCTAGGTTTTTGAACATCGATTTATTGTTCCTATCATAACCAAGTCCTGTCTTATCATGAGATTTTTGAGAAGTATTAAAAATATGATCTATTACTTGATTGTGAATTATTAAGGTGACTAATTTTGAAGACAAGCTTGTCATTGTCTTTCTTAATTAATTCATTTTCAGCCTGGACTACTTCAAATTTATCTTTTAAAGTTTTCAGTTCATTTTCTAACCTTTCGGGTAAGGTGGTGATGTACTAGCTTGATCGATGAAAACATTCCCCTTGAATGTTTCCTCGGTCTACGAAATTTGTTCATCACTGCTTGCCTTTATTTAGAATTTGAATCGATCCTTTAAAAATAAATTCTCTATCTCCACTGTTTATAAGCAGCTAAAGATGTCTTTAAATCTCTCAATAATTCATGTATAACAGTTTGGTCATGATCGGATGCGGGTGACAAGAATCATTATACGAAGATGAATAGTAGATTACCTCATTAGCCATGAGACGGATCTCGTCATCGATCCGAAATCGAGATGAGGATGATGAAGATGATGATGATTTCTTTGACTCTTTTTCTTGACCAACAAAGCTCTTTGATCTGCAAATCTCCTGTCTCTTTTCTTCCTCTTTTCTTCCCTTTCTTTAGGAGTCGATTGAGGACAGTCATAGCTGAAATGTCCCGGCTTGTTGCAAGTATAGCAAATGTCACTCCTATCGATCTGGGCGGAAGTATTTCTTCCGGCCAGGTGATTTGTATCTTCTTGTCTGGCTCTTGTTTTTGTCATCATCTGAAGATTTATCCATCTTCCTATACGATCTGGATCTTTGTCTATCTCTACCTGCAAATCTCAATTTATTTCTCTTATACTTCATTCTCAATTTATCATACCTTTTTGTAAGTAAAGCCATCTGCTCTTTCAAACATAGATCGGCTCCTACAAACTCTGTTGACACCTTGTCTTCTTTACTAACAAAGGCAACAGACTTGGATGAGGTGCTTGACTCCATCTCATCTTCCTCATCTTCTATCTGGATATCATACTCTAAAGCTTTAAGATGAGAAAATAAAGTATGGTGAGTAATAGAGGATAAATCTTGAGTTGCTTTAAGGATATTGGATTTTTCCTCCATCTTTTGGTTAATGATCTCGGAATCTTGTTATTAATCTCCTTCTCTGAATAATTCTTTCCAAGGTCAATTTGCTTTGTTGAGAAGATTGGTCAACCTCATATCAAACTGATCCACGAGACTCATTTTCTTTCATCTTTAATGTTTCAAATGTATGCAATCATTGTAGCTTGTTTTCCTTAACTTGATCGGATCCTTCACAAACATTAGCTAAGGTTTGCCACATTTCTTTGGCTGTTTTACATCTCTTAACCTTCTCTATCCAATCTTTACTCGAGTCTCTATGATTTCTGTTCTAGCTACTTGGTCAAGATTGTGGACCTTCCTTTCATCATTAGTCAATTCAACTCTTCTTCTCTTGCCTAGTTCTTGATTCAAGCTTGTCTACATTCGATCTTTGGTGCCTCCATGGAAAAACTTTATAGGGCCTTCCTCAAGAACCTCTTCCATTCTATCATGAATGGCCTTTAGATGATTTTCCATCCTAAATTTCCAATAATCATACTCCTCAATTGAAAATTCAGGCATTCCTAGACTTATTACTTTTACCCGATGACATGATGAAACAAAGACAAAATACTCCACAAAAGCTTATTAGTAGCACTGTTAGAAATGAAAGAAAATGAAGAAAATCAAGTTAATTCCAGAATCTTGTTCAAGACCTAAAATCAATATCGGAAACGACTTAACAACTGCTCTTGATACCACTTGTTGGTCTGGAAAGTTGAGTTGATTAAAACCTTGAGTAAGCTTTCTAGAACAAAATCTAGAAAGGGGGTTTGAATAGATTTTGTAGATTTTCAAATCTTTCAAAACCAATTCAAAATATCGATTAAGCACGGCGGATTATGATTAAATTCTCAACTTCTTATAAGATCAAAAGCAAGGTTGATATCTTGATTTTAGTTAAGATTCTGAATTTAAATCTTGATGAAACACAATTTGTAAATCAAACAGAAACTAAAGAAAGCAAGAAATAACACGGGATTTATAGTGGTTCGGATTTAAAAATCCTACATCCACTCTCCTTCTTCAATTTGAAGAAAGGACTCGCTTCTTGCTTACTTTCTCACTTCCACTTACAACTTACAACTTGTACAATTCTTCAAATCTTCAATCTCCTAGACTCTTCTTCTAGAAATCTAAGCATTACGGTGTGTATTGGATTTTGAAGATTACAGAAAAGTGTTCTAAAAACACTTAAAACTTTTTTTTAAAAACTCTCTAGAAATACTTGTGAAAGGATTGTGATTGAAATCGAGTAGTGAATAGTGTAAATCGAATATGCACAAGTGTTTTCTCTATATGAAAAATGAAAAACCTAGACCTATATATAAGTCCGGAAAGTCGGTTAGTTTGTTAGTTAGTTCTAACAAACTTGAAACCGCTTAACAAACTTAATCTTGAAAAGCTGCTTAAGACCTCGGTGATTCTTCCTACTCATCTGGTGACTTGGTAAAAACTCGTCTTTCTTATTCTACTCGGCTTATCTTGACCTCGTCTCGAGCTCTTCATATTTGTCTCCTGCAGATGACTAGACTTGAGCTTGTCTTCTATGACTAGCATGTTATCAAACCTTAGTGACTAGCTTAATGCATGACCCCGATCGGCTTACATCCTTAGTTTGTTCTTGATTTGGCTGATTAGTCGATCTGTTCTTTAACTCATCAAAATCTCTTGATCCAACGGGTTCTCGGTTGGTTCGATTTTTGTTCGGTAGATTCGAAATTCGGCATTTTTAGGGTTTTTCGCCTAATTTCGGTGACTATATTAAAACTCTCGAGTTATTAGTACAAACTGATTATTCACTTCTTTTAGACTTGAATTTTATCCACCTTTCGACTATCGAGTACCGGTTCGATTAGTATTAGATTTCTAGAATCTTGTCGATTCGGTTACGCTCATCCGTTACCCAAAATCGAAAATTTTGAATAACAAAGAAGTTTCCTTTTCGAAAGAAAAATCAAGCATAACATAACACTCACGCAAGTAAATAAATAAATCATAATTTGGGTCCGGTATTACAACGTCGCAATCTCCTCATCTTCGATTTCCCCATATGATTTATGTCTACAAAATTTTTACAAAACAGCTATATTTGAATAAACACAACATAATATGGTAATAGAATAATTTAATTCGTTTTAATCATAAACCCTAACAAAATCTGTTCATGTACTTGATACTCTGGTTTTTATTTTGTTATGTACCTCGATAATGTATGATGATTTTGAATCTTGTGTTTTCGATACACCCGATTTGGGGATTTATATTCCAAATTTCACACCTTCTACATATTTTTCATTTGAATACGAATAAAAAAACACAAGGAAAACAAAAGCAGATGGGGGCTGGGGTTTTACTGTTGTTCTCGATTTTCTTTTTATCACTAACCTTTGATGCATTGTTTTGATCTGCGATCGATATTTTTACTTATTTGTTGAGATTTTTCTTGTTTTGATATTTGAATTATGTATTTGTGATGTGGTAGCGAGAAGATGAATAGTTGTCCAACCTTCCCGCCTCGTTCGGTGTGCCGTTACGCATTAACGCTGCGTTATTTTCTGTTGCCGGTGTCACTCAAGCAACAAGATTTCTCGATTTTACAGTGGAGGGTATTACCGACTTTACACCATGTCAATTGTAGTTGATTGCATTTCGTCTTTTTCCACGTATCCTTCTGCAATTTCCTTTCTTAATTTGTACCTCATAGTAATAGCCCCTAATCATATATTTCAAATTTCTAATACTAACATTAAACTACAATTCAATTCTAACATGGGTATACTAAAATTCAAATTAAACTCACAATAAATTAAAATTAAAATTATACTAACATTCAACAAATACTAACAACAAATATTATGTGTACATATATGAAATCTAAAATTCAAATTTGTTCAAAATATTTTGTAACATTCAAATCAACTAACAACAAATATTAAATTAAAATTATACTAACATTCAAAACAATTTAAAATTCAAATTTGTTCAAAAAATTTTGTATCAAAAAATAAAAAAATAGTCGGAAAACTTACCGGAAAAGTTACGCCGGTGGGAGCTTCGTCTACATTCGGGAACTATATTGCTCTTCATTTAGACGACTCATTTTGTATGAATGCAAGGATGATTCTTTATTAAATATGCACAATAAAAATATAACAAAATTAGAGTTATAACAAATGAAATGAAATTATACATAATGAAATAAATTACATAAAATTAAAAAAATAACCTTAAAAATGTGATATCCGAATCATTTGGTCCCTGAATGTTGAGTTGATTTAAAACCTTGAAATAACCTTCTAGAACAAAATCTAGAAAGGGGGTTTGAATAGATTTTGTAGATTTTTAAACTTTTTTCAAAATCAATTCAAAGAATCGATTAAACACAGCGGAAAATAATTTTTAAACTCAACTTTTAACAAGATCAAAAGCAAGGCTGATATTTAGATTCTAGTTAAGATTCTGAATTTTAATCTTGAATTAACAAAATTGTAACTTGAACGAAATTAAAAGAAAGCGATAAATAACACTAGGTTTTATAGTGGTTCGAAAAAATAACAATCCTACATCCACTCTCCTTCTCCAAACCTTGAAGAAGGGTCTTCACTAGCTGCTTACTTACTTCTTGTACAAACTTTACAAATTACGACTTGATCTTCAACTCTTCAAATATCTAATCAACTTTCTGAAATCTAACTCTAAGAATAAGATGTGTTTTTGAAGATGCGAAGTGAAGTGTTCTATAAACACTTAAAGAAAATTCTATGAAGAAATCTTGTGACTTGACAACTTGTGATCTTAGAAAAATGGTTTGTGAAATACATGTATATTGTTTAGTAAAGTGTTCTCTCTATCGTATATAATAAATGAAGTGCCTAGACCTATTTATAAGTCCGAAAAGACAGGTTAGTTTGTTAGTTAATTCTAACAAACTAGAAAGCTGCTTTAACAAACTTAATCTTGAAAAAAGCATCGAGTCCTCGGTTGTCCTTGCTCTCCTCATCTGCGGTGACTTAGTGAAGATTCGCCTTTCTTATTCTACTCAACTTATCTCGACCTCGTCTGAACTCTTCATGTTTGTCTCCTATAGATGACTAGATCTCAGGTGACTAGATTGGTTCTAGACCTCGTGCTGATCTGTTTAGCTTAACCTCGGTGAGTGCAGTCGTACGATCAACCGAGCTGATTCTTTTTAACTCATCAAAACTCCTTGATTCAACAATCTCTCGTTAGTTGTTTCCAATAAAATTTACTCATTTTTATTAACTTATATGAGTGACATGTTATTTATTTATAATTCTTTTCATTTTACTCTTTAAGTTTTAAATATATGATATTTTATTATTAGTCATAAACTTCTACCTAAATTGTTGAGCTTAAAGTAAAATAAAAAAATTAAGTGTCAACTTTGCATAAGTCAATATACTTCATACAATTATTTATTTGTGTGCTACTTATAATCTTACCTTTGTTTTGTCTTGTTTTAAATATTGAATTAAATATAATGTGACCTATTCGGTGGTGAAACAATAATTAACTTTATTATAATATTGTATTTAATTCTTTTGTACTAATCAATTGTTACTACCTCTAGTGCTAACGTGAAAATTAATTATAATTGTGATATCGGTGTTTCTCACTACTCATTATAATATTGTGATATTGTCACTACCTCTAGTGCTAACGTGAAAATTAATTATAATTGTGATATCGGTGTTTCTCACTACTCATTATAATATTGTATTTAATTCTTTTTGTACTAATCAATTGTTACTACCTCTAGTGCTAACGTGAAAATTAATTATAATTGTGATATCGGTGTTTCTCACTACTCATTAACTAATTCATGCATTGAGTGCATTTCTTAATTAATTAAGTGCTACTTGTGATTTTGAATTATTTATCTTGCATTATTTTATTATGCTTTTAGATCTTGAATTAATTATACATGTCTTTATATGTTTAGTGGTGAGAAATTAATTTATAAGTGATTGTGTTGGTCCCACGAGTTGAGTATAATAAAGAGAAACTTGAAACAACCTTCTAGGGAAAATCTAGAGGAGGGGGTTGAATAGATTTTCAAACTTTTTCCAAAACAAGAAAATCAATTCAAGACACCAAAGTTTACACAATGAAAATCAATTTTAAACTCAACTTCAAACAGATCAAAAGCAATCGATAACAAGTCCGATTGTGAATGCGAAATTGAACTTGATTAAAAGTTGGAATTGATTACGAACAAATAAGTAAAGAAAGCAATAAAGAATAAGGCGATTTATAGTAGTTCGGATCTAAGTGATCCTACATCCACTCTCCTTCTTCAACTTGAAGAAGGGTCTCTTCTACTACTTACTTACGCACTTCTCAAAGTACAACTTACAATTTTACAAAGATGATCTTCTAAACTTCAATCTATCTTCAACTCCTAAACTTTTCGGAAATTTAAACTATACAAAGGCAAGAAGTGTGTTGAAGATGTACGCACAAGTGTTCTATAAACACTTGAAACTTTATGAAAAATTTCTTTTAAAACTTGTGTGGACTTTTGAAAAACTTGTGAATTATCAAAGTGAAAGTGCGAAAGAATTCGATTGTATATATTGTGAAAATAAAGTTATGCCTAGACCTATTTATAAGCTCGAGAGACGGTTAGTTTGTTAGTTGGTTGTAACAAACTAAAACCTGCTCTAACAAACTTAATCTTGATAACCGCTCTTATCTTGGTGATCTTGCTTTAGTCGTCTGCGGTGACTTGGTGAAGACTTGTCTTTCTTATTCTACTCGGCTTGTCTTGATCTCGTCGAGCTCTTTATAATTGTCTCTTGCGAGATGACTTGTTTTGAGCTTGTCTCCGGATGACCTCTATCTCTTCAATCCTCGGCGGATTTATCCGGCTCTTCCTAGTCCGATCGCCCTAGTACTTGGATCTTCACCTCGGTTGTTCTTCAAAGTTGGTCATCCGAGTTGATCCTTTTTAACTCATCAAAACTTTTTGATCTAATGATTGAAATTCTCATGGTGTTTGAGTAGTAATACAAATTATATAATTATTAGTGGTATTAATTAAATTAATTATAATACTAATTGTTTTATTAATTATTATATATATATATATATATATATATATAACAAGATTATAGTGTTTGCATATATATGCGTGTGTGTAGTATATTAATTAAATAATAATAATAAAAATAATAATAAAAATAAAATAAAAGATAAATGAGAAAGGGAAACTTACCTAGGAAGTTTAGTTGAGGCGGTGATATGCAACCAATTTAATTTGCCCATTTGCCACATTTAGAGAGAGAGAGAGAGAGAGAGAGAGAGAGAGAGAGAGAGAGAGAGAGAGTCGTATCGAGCGAGATTCTCAAGGCGATAAAAAGGATTTAGGTTTTGATTTATCAACGTTTTGCGGACTTGATGTAAGTAGGAATTCATTTGTACCTACAATGCATAAATATAGTATGTTGTGAATTATTTATGCTTAATTGGTAGTATATGAATATTACGTTAATTGTAATACTTGATTGATATTCAATAGTATTGTGAAAGAGTCTGTGAGCTCAATATTTGATGTGGATTAAATATACGAGTTTAAAGGTTATAGGAAAAACAATTATTATTGTTAATTTAACTTTGTGAGTTCCAAGATTATTATGAAACGAACTCGAGTTACGTGATTATTATAGAAATGAATAGGGTGATTGAATTGGTGAGTTGTGAGTAGAAATGAATTAGGCGAGTGATTAGAAATGAATTAGGTGATTTCAAAAGGGAGTATTTATATCGGCCACGTGGTGGCCTTTGTATTGAGCGTCTGCGCCGACATATATCGGTAAGTCCGGGACCCCCAAAGAAATGAGTAGGAAATGAATTAGGCAAGTAGAAATTAATTAGGTGGGTGATTAGAAATGAATTAATTGAGAGCGATTAGAAATGAATTAGGTACGCGATTAGAAATGAATTAGGCGAGCGATTAGAAATGAATTAGGTACGTGATTAGAAATGAATTAGGGGATTTCAAAGTGAGAATGGAAGGGGCGACCTAGGAGTTAAGGCGCCTAAAGGGAATCGGCATATGCTATCTAGAGTGGGCCACCGAGTTCCATTGTTGCGAGAACAAACTTGTGAGTTCAAAGGTTATAGTGAAAAGAATTTGTGAATTCCATGATTATTGCACAAATAGAAATGGTGTTTTGAGCATGTAATTCTATTGTGTGTATATGTTGCATTGTATCATGCATATCATGCATTAACATGAAAATATTTTGTCAAATGGTGTGATTGACCACCGATTATGCACCGAGGATGGCGGGGACGACCTAGGAGTTAAGGCGATCAAGCGAGATCCTGGCATATGCTACCTAGAGTAGGCCACCGTCTCATGTGCTATGGTGTTGTCGCACATTTATTGATTTTACAGAGGGGACTTCGAACGGACAGGGGGTCGAGGTTTGGTGATGGACCTCGCTAGGCCGTTAGAGGGTGGGATCCTTAACGGTATGGGTCGGCGTGGAGGGATAACTTCTTGGTGGTCATGAGGGCGCGATGGGGGGACCCTTGGTGGCCACAAGAGGATGGGCCTCATGTCGAGGTCATATATATAGTGGCCACTTAAATATAATTGAATTGAGCTTAGTGCTCGTGTGCCGGTGCATAGTAGTGAGTCGGGGGCTCTAACGAGTGTTTCATAAATAAATTGATGATTTTAAAGAGAGTGCTTTATGCATTGGGAGGTTTTCGAACTAAATATCACATCATGCATAATTTCTACTTCTTGAGATTTATAAATCTCACTCGGTTTATGCATTGTAGGAATCGATGATTTGTGACGTTGTGGTTCCTCTTTGACAATTGTGCGGCTCCTGTGGGGTTTTGAGTGGTGTGTACATAGGTGATGACTCGTTGGTTCAAACCGTGGGCTTGTATTTTGAGTTGTATTTTATTAATTTTTGTATATAATGTAATGTGTTCTTTTTGTCACGTTTTGAAGTATTCATTGTCTCTCTGTTAAAGCATTTGAAAAAAGTCGCACGTGCGCACGAGTCATTTCTTGTAAAATGATTCACAGCTTATTTTTCTTGTGAAATTAATGTTTTTAGTTGTGTTGTCAAAAGGTGGTCGTGTCGAGTGGTATCGTAGCACGGTTTGGGTCTTGTAGGACTCTATGTACACGAACTCTAAATTTGGGGAGCTCGGCTATGCCGGTAAGTTGTATGTTATGTGAAGCAATGCATATTCTCATTATATGAATCAAATGATGTTTAAATTCTCATGTGTTATTTTCTTTGTTAGCATAACAATGTTATTGTTAGATTAAATGAATGACATTCTAGTAGATATGTGACACTAATGTTTGGAGGGCTCGTGATTTTAGGTAATAAATGCAATGATGTTGTTTAGTTAACACTCGGATGAGATATTACTTAGCTTTAACATTGGAATTTAATGGTATAAAACCAATACATGAAAAAAATGCATAATGAAATGATTACTAATTTTTAGATTATGTAATTTCGAATGTCTTATAGATTATAGAGATATCTTAGAAATTTGTGAACTATTAGAAGAAGTTCTACTTTCATTCATAATACATTTAATATTGACAAGTCACCTGAAATATCTTATTTTGCATCCGGAATAGAAAGGAGAAATAATGATCAAATGATGAAATATTTGGAGGTTAATAAAGATAGAGAACTATATATATATGATTGTGTTCAACCGAATAGAATACATAAGAAATATTATAGAATGACTCCAACTATCTTACTCCCTGCATAATGTTACTATGGCTAAGATGCTATTGTTTGATCGCCGCCGCCGAGCCGCCGACTGCAGCAGCGTGTGCTCGTGAGCGTGTGTGGTCGTGCATGTGTATCGGTGCACGATGCGTGTGTGGTAGTTATGGTTTTGGGAGTTTAGGTTTGCGTCGAGATGAGTTATTTCACATGCATATGTTACATGATGACACGAAAAGAAAGAATATGGTTGAATTAAAGTAAGTAAATATGCAATTTTTTTATTTTACTTTACTATGTTAAAACAATTATGATTCGTTTTTTATTATTTAGAATCGATCGCTTTAAGTTTATGCTATTCTATATGTTTGCTATCTTATTGTTATTACCTCATAAGTGACCTATGTTGAATAATAAAAACAAATATGCAAATTCAAAGATAATGTATGAATATTTTGAAATCAACACATGAGAGAAAGAAAATAAGAAGAAGACGTGTGAGGGAGAGAGAAAGAATTGGAGAGAGAAAAAGTTAGAATATTCTCATACACTCAAACCCCGTATCTTCATCTAATATAAATTTTATTTATAAGGTTTTAAAGTTGAGAATCGATGGGATGATGTTCACAATCGGGGTTATGGAAGAATTTCGGTGGTCTTGCCACTTTAAAAATGTGGTGCAATATTCCGATAGTAAGGATTACGTATCTTGCGGGGATTGAGATATGGATTCCATTCGAAGCCGGCGCCTACGGTGATTAGGGGAGAATGGGTGAATTTACGATAAGGGTAATGTGTTCGGGGATGAATGCTGGTGACGATTCAATTGCTAGAATAAATGTGGAGTTTCAAAAAAGACGTTGGGTCATTCAAAAGCGATTATGGATGATGGGGGTATCCAAGGAACTTTCTCGAGAAAAAGCTCTGTCATCGAGGAATATTCACTCTGTCTCGATTAATACGAGGATTATTGGCCAGTAAACTTCCAATTGATTGCGATGTGGAAACGGTAAATGGACCATGTATGGAAGTGGGCCTCCACATGGAACAATTGGGCCTTGTTTGAATTTTGGGCTTGAAAGTGAAAATTTGGTGGAGAATAATATTATTTTGGGCCCGTAAAAGTAAGGGTTATGGACTCAAGTAATATCCAAACAGGTAATAAGAACTCTTCTAATTTACCGGTTAGAAGTGAGAGCCCTCTTAATCGGGTATCTTCTCGGTTTTTGTTAGTCAAGGTATAAAAGGAAATTTTACCCAAACTCAGATTACGGGAGATAAGTTTGTTCGTCCGGATGAAAGTCTCGCTATTTTGAAAGAAAATTCTGCTGTAATTGGCCGGGCATTCTCATTGTGGCTACCAAAATTCAAGATTGAGTTGTTACTTATTTCCATCGGGAAAGAGAATTGGGGGAGTCGGATACGTAAGGGGGCTGATTCGAAGAAGAATTTAGGCGAGAATAATTCAAAGCGTCGTATAGAACAAGAAAGATGGTCTAGCTTTGCGGTTGATATGATTTACGAAGAAGACATCAATATTTTTAACGAGAGATTTTAGAAACCGGAGTGGGTTATTGAAGCAGATAAAGGGAATGAGGATGAAGAAATCGAAAAACATGGGAATTCGGCAAGCTAATTGGGTTACGTGGAAATGATATGGAAATGTCAAGAAGTTTGAAGAAACTTGGTGGTCGTGTTAGTACCAAGAATTCTTTTGAGGATGTTTCCTTATGAAGCTTTTATCTTTGAATATTAGGGGTGGGGAGTAGGGTGAAGAGAAAGGAGGTTCGTGGATTTAGTAAGAAAAATAAGATTGATATGATTTGCCTACGTAAATCTAAACTGGATGTAGTTAATGAAGATATCTCGTAAACTTATTTGGGGAAATATTTAGTGCGAGGTGGGCAGCTAGAGAAGCACGAGGATAGGGCGGGAGGTCTGATTACTTTATGGGATCCTAATAAATTTTCTTGCACTAGTTGGTGGCATATGGAGGGGGCCGTGGTAGTGAATGGTCGCGGGAATGCGAGATAATACTACTTGATGTATACTAAATATTTATGGGTCATGTTTGTTAGAGGAGAGGAAAGCATTGTGGGACAGAATTAAATTGGTGATTCGACAATATGGAGACTGTAGCATTTGTATTGGGGGACTTTAACTATATCGATTTGATCATGAACGAAGAGGTGGGAGTGGGCGAGAATAATAGAAGAGATATGAGGGCTTTTGAAGAGTTTATTTTCGATGCAAACCTTTTCGATCTTCCTCTCCACGGAAGGAAGTACACGTGGTACGAGGCCAAATGGCGAGGTGTAAGAGCAGGTTGGATAGGTTTTTAGTGAATAATGAGTGGCTGGATAGATGGCCGAATACTTTTCGAAGGGGTTATCGAGGTCGATTCTCGATCATTGCCGGTTTATTTGGAGACAAAATTCATCGATTGGGGGCGAAACCTTTTAGGTTTGTCGATGCATGGACCTCTCATCCAAATTTTAAAGAATTTGTTGAAAGTACCTGGATGAATATAGGGGTAACAGCTAGGGAGAATTTATTTTAAAGGAGAAATTGAAGCAGCTTAAAGGATAAGCTGAAAGTGTGGAACAAGTCTGTGTTTGGATCTATTAAGGAGAATATACAATGCTTGAAGAAAAAGATCCATGAATTAGATATTGTGGACAATGTTTTTGGGCTTAAAGAATCTGAAATAGCTGAAAGGAGATCGGCGACGGCGGATCTTTTAAAAATTTAAGTCGGAAACATGGGTTGGCCGTTCAAAAGGCGAGAATCACTTGGGCCAAAGAAGGTGATGCCAATACTCAATTTTTTTCACAAAGCAATTAATCGAGAGACGGAAAGTGAATGAAATTGTTGGTATTCAATGTGAAGCGGGATGGGTTGAAGAGGTGGAAGAGGTGAAAAGTAGAGTTAGAGAGTATTTCCAAAGCCATTTTAAAAAACAAGACATGAAGAGGCCACGTTGGAATCGGAATTTTGAGTCCAAGAAATTAAGCTGTTGTAGAGAATAGTATGTTGTGTGAGCCTTTCTCCGAATAAGAAATCCGAAGAGCCTTGTGGAATTGTGAAAGCTCCAAAAGTCCGGGCCCGAACGGTTTCAATATGAGATTTTTCAAGGAATGTTGGAGTACGGTGAAGGGAGACATTATGAAAATTTTGGAGGGATTCCATTCTAACGGAAAACTTGTGAGAGGGATTAATCCGTCATACATTGTTCTCATTCCCAAGAAAGAAGATGCGAGGCTTCTAAATGATTTCCGCCCATCTCTCTTATTGGTAGTGTTTACAAAATTCTGGCTAAAATCCTTGGCGATGATTAAATAGAGTAATGGGGGATTTAATTTCTGAAAATCAGAGTGCATTCATCGGTGGCCTCGTTAATTCATGATGGGGTTGTCATTACGAATGAGGCTTTGGAAGAAGCTAAGGCAAAAGATTGATAGATTTTTCTTCAAAATCGATTTTGCCAAAGCATATGACTCGGTCGAATGGAGTTTTCTTGATAAGATGATGAAGCATTTCAACTTTTGTGCATAGTGGAAAAAGTGGATTATCGAATGTGTTTCTTCAGCTACTTCAAATGTTTTGGCTAATGGTAGTCCAACGGGTGAATTCAAGCTTGAGAGGGGGCTTAGACAGGGACCCTCTATCCCCCTTTTATATCTATTAGTGGCCGAGGGGCTGAGTTTAATGGTACAAAAGGCAATCGAAGAAAGCTTATTAGTGGCGGCTGAATTGGGTTCGGAAAAATTAAAGTTTTCCACCTTCAATATGCTAACGATACGATCTTTATTACCTCAGAGCACTGTCTAATGTGAGAGCTATGCGGATGATCCTAAAAAATTTTGAACTACTTTACGGCCTTAAGGTAAATTTCAGTAAATGTTGTATTTTAGGGGTTAATGTGGAGCAACCAAGGTTGGAGCAGATGGCGCAACTCCTTGAATGTCCAAAGTGGCGACTTTTTTCTTTGTCTTATTTGGGTATTAAAGTGGGTGAAAAGTTTAAGAAAGCAGCTGAATGGGATCATATTATACGAGAGTAAAATCGAGAATTAAATCTTTGGATCACAAGAAAGTATCCCTTAGAGGGAGAGTTGTTCTTCTCAACGCGGTCTTGTCGGCATTGCCTACTTATCGCATATCCTTTTATAGGGCTCCTTTTCAAACCTTTGCATGAGATCAATTCTTTGCTTCGTAATTTTCTTTGGGGAGAGGGGCGGGAGAATTGTAAAAAGATTGCTTGGATAAATTGGAAATTGATTTGTTTGCCGAAATTGAAAGGGGTTTGGGGATTCGGGATTTGGAGTGTTTTAATAAAGCTCTTTTGGAAAAATAGTTTTGGCGGTTTTGTTAAATAGTGAGATGAGTAGAGAGGGTTGTGCTTTACTTAATAGTAGGAAAATTTGTTCTAAATGGTGAAGGGAAGTGGTCAATTTAGTGTCCTGGGAGCAGGGGAATTGGTTTTCTCTTAATTAGAAAGAGTTTTGGGAGATGGTGGAGAGATTGATTTTTGGAATGACTCTTGGGCGACTTAGGAGCCACTCAGGTTTTTATTTAGTCTTTGTAGAGAGAGATGTATCTCTGTTAGAGAGATGGGTTCTTGGGATGGGGTGTGTGTGGGAGTGGAGGTGTAATTGGAGAAGAGAACTTGTTAGTCATGATAACTATCATATTACTCCATTTTTGACTTGATTAACAGTATAAACCGATCCAAAATGCAGCAGATTGCTGGAAATGGAAATTGGCTTCAGAGGGTAGATACACCACCAACTCGGCGTATTGTCACCTTGTGGACATCAAGGCTGCCTCCCAAATTCATGTGGCAGCTGGTGCTCAGTTTAGAATTGTTTGGAATAAGGTTGTACCGCTCAAGGTGTCGGCTTTGGCGTGGAGGTTATTCGCATGATCGGCTCCCAACGAAAGACTATTTAGTAAAGCGAAATGTTCGACTTTCACTAGAACAACGAAAGTGTAGCAATCGTGAGTGCCCTTTGTAAATAGCTCAACACCTCTTTCTTCTCTGTCCGAGAGTGTTGGCAATTTGGCGAGCTTGTTATCGGTTGGTTTGGGATATCTTTATCTCAACCTCAAATTCTCACGGATCATTTCCTTTCTCATTACGGTATAATGCGTGGAAAGAAAGGTATGAAACTTGCAATCTCTATCTGGGAATGTCTTTGTGTGGGCTATATGGAAGGTGAGAAATGATTTTATTTTTAATGGCAAGGAGTGCAACTCGAGCTCGATCGTGGACGAGATTAAATGAAGGGTATGGAGTTGGTGTCTACTTAAAAGATTATTGATAAAATGCTTCTTTAAATTCCTGGCTCTCGACCCAAAGTCTGTATTGTGATGTGTTTTCCTTGCTCATGTGAAAATATTGTAATATTCTATTTTTTTGGGTATTGCTCATACCCGGTATTTAATAAAATACATTTTTTTCGATAAAAAAACAAGAGACTTCCTCTTATTTTTAAGGTTTTGGGGAAGAAGATATATAATGAGAAAAGCAAATAAGAAAGAAAAAAATTAATTTATAATTCAAATAGTATTTATATGCAAAAATATAGACATTTAACGTGAATATATTTTTTATTTAAAATATTTCGTAGTGTGTACAGTAGATCTAACAATTTATATAGATGAGGTCTTTTTAAATCCTCTTCCGACGACTCAAAATATGATCAATTAATTTTTAGGGGTTGGTATTGAGTGAACAAGTTTTACAATAAATTTGTTTTAGTGAAAAAATTAATACAATATAATGAAACAAAATTAGTACAATTAAATGAAAGAACTAATATCATTCAAAATTAATAATCGATATTTATTTATTTATTTATTTATTTTGATCGGACAAATGGTGACTTGAACCCATGATATTTGGGTTATAGGTAGTGGAACTCTAACCACTTGAGATATATCACTTCGTCTAATAATCGATATTTATGTCCAATAAAAGTTTGCACTCTCCTTATTGGGACGACCCACAAAAATTTGCTTACCCTCAAAAATGAAATTTCTCATTAACCCATTCCTCACAATATTTACATATTTACACAAAATTTTATTACTTTCGTAACTTATACATTCAATCCAACAAATTCATTTACTTTATTAATAAAATTTATAAAATTATCCTTTAATACTTCATTAATTATACTTTTTCTTAAACTTAGTACCAAAGATTCCTCGCAAAATTTTTCGGGATGGGGGAATATCTTATAATAAATAATTAATATTATTTAAAATTAATATTTTAATTATAGTTAAACAACTAATACATTTTATTAAAACAATAAAATAATTAATACTTTTAGAACAAGTTTTACGGTGGAACTTGTTTATACGATACTTTGCCTTAAGGAAAGCTTGATTTCAAAACTCACAAAGTAAGCAATGAAATAATTCCAAAATAAAAAGAATAATTAAAAGTATAAACAAAAGCTGACACTATGTCATCTCGGTAATACATAACGGTTTTTAGCTGTTGTTAAAAAGTTTAAGGGGCGGTTGTACATGAGGATATTAAAAGTGTGATTTAACACACGGTTTACAACCACTGTCTTTTTGCTAATTAATAGCGGTTTCTAACTGTCATTATGTCGATCACCGTGTCAAAATTCAGAGGTGGCACCAAAATTATTTTGGGATCATATATGTCCTGTAATTAACACCATCATTATTAAAAAAATACGAGAATATAACGTGGTAATCATAAATTTAATATTAGCTACTATATATATATATATATATATATATATATATATATATATTCATCAACCATTCATAAATTTAGATCCCATTCTATAAATAAGTCAAAATTCAAATGAATACTTCTTAAGTCCTTAATTAATGTTGTTTACGTTAATTGAAAATACTATTATCTCTTTTAATTTATAAATAAAACAACTTGTATGAATTAAACAATTAAAAAACGAATTAAATATGGGGAGGAGAATAATATCATCATTTAAATATAAATAAAAAAGTATTATTTCATAAATAAAATCTATTACTTTATATATTATCATGAAATAAATACATTTTTCCTAAATATATTAACGTTTACTTGTAAAAGTTATCTCAAACAATGAATTCCACTAAATCATATATTATCTCGTTTACAACCTTATTAATTTCATGAAGCCCATAGTCAAATCCTAATTTAATATTCCCTTCATCCAATTTTAATACACATAAAACAAATTACAGCCCCAAGGCATAGACGGATGATAAGTGGGCAAGGTGACAGGAGCACATACACGCCCGACATCCCGGGTTCGATTAGTGTGGTGACAATTCCCTGCTGAAATATTGGAGGGGTTGTTGCTTTGGATTCGTGTCTCCCGAAAGTCTTCTCCCTTGCATGATCGCCACTCGTGCACATCCCTCGATTTACAACCCGCTTGACCAAGGGGCCTCAATGCAATTGGGAAAGTTTACGCCTTCGGGTATTTCCTCCTTAACAAAAAAACAAATTACACGTAGGAGTGACAAATTGTATAATTGTGTCGTTTATCATATCGACACGACATAATAAGGTGAAACACGAACACGATGCGATAAGGATACGTATCGGCATAACACGAACATGAAAATTTTTGTGTCGACATGACACGATAATATTAAAATTGAAAATATAATCTTCAAAATTTAAAATTTTAGACATGATAATATTTAAATTGAAAATATAATCTACAAAAAAGCGTGAAATATCGACGGACCAAATTCCGTCACAAATACCGATAAAATACCATCGGAATTTCAAATTTCAGATTTACCTACAAAATTTTGAATTTTTATAAATAGTCTTTTAGAAGAATATTCGTCGATAATTACAGACGGAATAGGTTCGTCTATAATTACCGACGGAATACTTGTGAATATCCACCGAGCCAATTAATTTTTCATCGGTTTTTGCAATGAGAAAAATACCGATGGATGACCAGTTTTACCGACGGAAATTCGTCGGTAAATGACTATTTTTTATAGTGTTATATATTGTTGTAATCGTATACATGTTATTAACATTTTACTATCAAATACGTGTTTGGAACAAATCTAGAACTACGTGGCGAGCGAGAAAATGGCTCAGACGATCTTGGAGGTTAGTTACATAACCTAGCGAAGAAACCGGTTCTCAACGGATTCTACGCCGCACCTCCGGCGCCGTTTCTTGCCGGCGATCATGGCAATCAATTCTTTGATCGCTGGCACAAGCAGCTCTCCTATGCTTTGGCTCTTTCATCCCTCTTCTCGAGATTTTTGAAAAATCATGCGAAATCCTAGCCACGAGAATTCTTGAACTCAATTTGCACGCCAAACACCGGGCAACGAGAGAATCCATCTCCCGTAGAAAGAAACATGGAGAACTTAGATAACATACCTGCTGAAAACAATGTCGCGCAAGTTTTCGGCGATAATGGTAAAATATCCACCAAAGAAAACATTGATTATGTTGAACATATTATTGTGCCTTCATCCTTTGCGTAGGTTCCGAAAAAATCAAGAACGTTCGAGCTTATCGTCAAATCCTAGCGCCTACCACAAAGGAGGCGGGCATTTGAGACTCCGTGAATATGAGGCGCAAAGAAAAGGAGAATTTATGTCCGTAAAAGTGGATGAAGCTCTCGTCAAGTATGGCGTTTGAGCTTGCTCACTCCTTGATTAGTAAGCTCTCATTGGCGCCAGAGATTTTCCTTATACACTTTGGACAATTTATTTTTGAAACTCTCCCGGGCTTGGGGTTTCGGGGTGAGTGGCATCTAGTTCCCTTGGGTAGAGGATTTTACAATATCCAAATTCCTAATCTACCGGATAGAGATAGGATCCTAGACAAAATAACATGGAACTTGAAATCGGGTATATTACGATTGCAACGGTGGGTTCGGGGTTTCAATCCGTATAAGGCTAACACTACACTAGCCTGTGTGGGTTCGCATTTATGAAATACCCATGGAATTTTTTCAGCCAAAAATAATACATGCTCTAGCTTACGCCTTGGGGACGATAATAAAAATGGATGACCGCACAAAAATCGTACAATGTGTCATTATGCCGAGGTGCTAATTGAGATTGATATGACAAAAGGTTGTGAAGAATACATCATGTTTGAATCGATGAACAAGTTATGTTTGCTTCAATCAAGTACGAGTAAATGCCTCGATTTTGCAATCAACGTGGTATTGTTGGCCACGCTTTAGAAAGTTGCGTAACGGTTTATGGCCGCAAAGGTGAAGAAGATAGACTAACAATGAATAAACCCAATGGTAAGCACTCGAAAAATAAACGAAATAGGACATTTGGGTACACAAGGAGCCAAGTACTTGAGGTTGCAAGAGAACAAATGGTGAACAAGTTCTTTCCAAAAATGGCTTTGAGGCCCTTGCGAATTTAAGGGAGGATGATAACGAGTCCGGATAGCGAGATGGAGAGAAATTTGGAAGGAAAGGACAATACACATCAACAACAGATAGAACAAATTTAGGTGGTTGGACATGAAGTAGAAAAAAGAGACGATAATTTACCAAGTAAAGGTTTTGATGGTATGATAGAGCGACATTATGCCGGGATGCAAGGGCAACTTCTGTCTGATCTGAGCGGCTCAAATATACAACCGGCCAATGATCAAGCTGCAGTTGACAAATTGGGGGATGCGGGTATTTCCATTGGTTCATCTTCGAACTCTGGCGGCTCACTTGTTCATGCCTCTAAAGTCATTACCAAAAAGAGAAGAAAGGTGAGAAAAGCTGTTTCTCGGGAATATAACTTGCGAAACAAATCTAGCCGGAGCGAAGTGCAAACCTCTCCTCCTTTTGACAACAACTATGTGATTACCTCAAAGGCTAATACAGATGCTCTTAAATCAATGCGAGCCGTAGCTTCTAAGAGTTGGGCGAGATATGTGTGAAGATGATCTACCGTTGTAGTAGGAAGTTTTGACAACATAGAATATATTTTTGGTTTTCTACTTGGACTTTGTAAAGAGTGTCTACTCTTTCCTTCTTTTGGACCCTTAATTGCTTTGCATGAGGGTCATGCCTCTGGATCGATGTGTGATCTTATGGTTTTTATTTTCTTTCATTTTATATAATAACTAATTAGACTATCAAATACGTGTTAGTGATGTATATTAGATCACTAACAGTTAATAGGTTGTTAATGGCGGGTTAACGTGTCATCTGTTAATTTTATAGTGTATAAGCTGGTTGACACGACACGAACACAAATATGACACAAAATTTTCGTGTCCTTATCGGGTTGACACGATAAGAACACGAACACGATAAGCCCAGACACTAACCATAATTTTTGTGTCATTTTTGTATCGTGTTATTGTATCGTGTTTGAAATTATCACCTTTATTTAAATGGGTATTCTTCAAGTCCTTAATTAATGTTGTTTGCTTTAATTGAAAATTCTATTATCTCTTTTAATTTATATATAAACAAAACTTGTATGAATTAAATGTGGAGAGGAGAATAATGATATCATCATTTATGTATAAATAAAAGAAGTTTATTTCGTAAATAAAATCTATTACTTTATATTATCATGAAATAAATACATTTTTCTTAAATATATTAACTTTTACTTGTAAAAGTTATCTCAAGCAATGAATTCCACTAGATTATATATTATCTCGTTCATAACCTTATTACTTTCATGTCGCCCATACTCAAATTGCAATTTAATATTTTCTCCATTCAATTTTAGTACACATAAAATTATTTACACGGGTATTCTTCAATTTAATTAATGTTATTTACTTAATTGAAAATACTATTATCTCTTTTAATTTATATATAAAAAACTTGTATGAATTAAACAATTAAAAAAATGAAATAAATGTGGGGAGGAGGATAATGATATCATCATTTAAATATAAATAAAAAAATGTATTTCGTAAATAAAATCTAGTACTTAATATTATCATGAAATAAATACATTTTTCCTAAATATATTAACTTTTACTTGTATACGTTATTTCAAGTTATGAATTCCACTAAATTATATATTAGGAATATCTCGCTCACAACCTTATTAATTATATATTATCTCGTTCACAACCTTATTAATTATATATTATCTCGTTCACAACCTTATTAATTTCATGATGCCCATAGTCAAATTTCAATTTAATATTTCTTCATCCAATTTTAATACACATAAAACCGTTTACACTGTATTCTTTAAGTCCTTAATTAATATTGTTTACTTTAATAAAAATACTATTATCTCTTTTTTTTTTTTTTATCGGAGAAAAAGACATTTTATTAAATAACAAGAAGGTATAAGATATACCCTCAAAGACCAAACAGCTTAGTTTACAATATCGGCGAGAATAGTTAAAGTAGAGATCTTGGGTCCCGACTCCAAATACTTAAAGATGCATTACATTGGATAGAATTCTTGATCAAACACCAACTCCATAGCCTTCCTTTAA
This sequence comes from Paraleonurus japonicus, assembly GCA_030762865.1. Classification (NCBI taxonomy): domain Eukaryota; kingdom Viridiplantae; phylum Streptophyta; class Magnoliopsida; order Lamiales; family Lamiaceae; genus Paraleonurus; species Paraleonurus japonicus. Next base: position 24,415,078 of record CM061056.1, read on the forward strand.
TTTCTTCCATAATCGAACAAGAAGAACTCTCCAAGCCTTTGAATATGAAATTATTCCTTGCTTTCCACAAGCACCAAACCACACACTCCCAAGCACAAATAACAAAATCTTTACCTCTTTTTCCTCGTAGCAAAGAAGCATGCAGCAAGAAATGATCGCAAATAGCTAGGGGAGCAGCTTGAAATTCCAATCCATTGATAAAATAGCCACCAAACTTCCCTAGCTTTCAAACAATGAATAAACAAGTGTTGAGCGTCTTCCACCTCAAAATTGCAGCAGAACACTTCCGATCTCCCACCGGAATTTGAACACCTCGTCGAACTAAATTTTCCTTGGTAGGAAGCCTATCCCATAACAGCCTCCAAGCCATGGTCGCGACTTTGATTGGTACTAATTTATTCCATACGAGCTGGAACTCCACCCTCGAACCATCTACGATCGTGGACTCCATCGCCCGATCAATAAGGACTTCATAAGCCGAACTCGTTGTATATCTCTCCTTCGGGTGCCTTTTCCATTTCCACCTATCTTTCACATTTTGGTGCACACGGAACTGTCAACCACAGCAGTAAAACAAGAAATATAATCCAACTCTCTCTCGAAAGGACCCCTCCTCCAATCCCGGTTCCACGACCACAAACCCCCACCCAGCCTCCCATATCCTTTCTTGATCTAAATTTATCCCTACATAAATGGAACAACCTAGGAAATTGACTCTTAAGTGATGACTCCCTGCCCAAATGTCGAACCAAAACTAGTCCCCTCCCCATCCCCGATAACCCTCTCCATATTTCTCGCAAACCAGCCTCCTCCTCCCCTGCCCCCATTTACAACATCTCGCCACCACCTAGACTTAATGCGCCTATTCCTTACTCCTACCGTTCCACATTCCGAAACCCTTACATCCCCATGAATAGAGATAAGAACTCTTGCCCACAAACTCCCTTTTTCATCTAAAAACCTCCACAACCATTTACCCATCAAAGCCCTATTAAAGAGTCCCAAATCCCGAACCCCCAGTCCCCCTTTTGATTTCGACAAACAAATAGAATTCCAATTAATCCATGCAATTTTTAACACCATCCCCACCCCCAAGGAAAATTTCTAATAAAGATGAAAGCTCTCTCAAGGTTTTTAATGGCAAAAATAAAAAGAAAGGTGGTAAACCGAAATCGCCGACAACAACTGCGTTCACAAGAGTTACTCGACCTCCCATGGATAGGTTTTTATGCTCCCATGACTTCAATCTATTTCTCACCCTTTGTACCAAGAGACTCCACTCCGAAGCCTTTTTGTAATTCAAACCCACTTTAACTCCAAGATAGGAAAATGGAATCGCCCTACCTCACACCTAAGAACCTCTGCCATTTCCACAATCCTTTCTCTTTCAATGTTAATTCCCATCAAACCGCACTTATTGAAATTAACCTTAAGGCACGAGAGAACCTTAAAGTTTCGAAGAATGCATTTCATGGCCCAAGCGTTTTCCACCCTCCCGGACGTGATAAAGATTGTATCGTCCGCATATTGAAGGTGAGAGATTTTAATTTTTCTCTCCCTAATTCGGCAGCCTCCGGTAATCCCGCCTCGATTGCTCTCTTCACCAAAAGGCTCAACCCTTCAGCCACTATCGAGATATAGAAAAGGAGACAAAGGATCTCCTTGGCGAAGTCCCCTTTCTAGTTTAAATTCCCCGACGGACTTCCATTTACCAACAAGTTTCTTTGAAGCCGTGGACACACACTCAATCATCCACTTCCTCCAAATATCACAAAAGTTAAGTCGCTTCATCATCAAATCCAGAAAAGACCAATCAACCGAGTCGTAAGCTTTTGCGAAATCGATTTTAAAAAACACCCTTGGTATCCTTCTTGATTTAGCCTCCTCCACTGCTTCATTTAAGATCACGATCCCATCTTGAATAAGTCTTCCACCCACGAAAGCACTTTAGTTTTCGGAGATTATGCTTCCAATGACCCTACTAAATCTCTTTGCAAGAACCTTTGCGAGAATCTTGTAGAGACTCCCGATGAGGGAAATAGGACGAAAATCGTTCAATTGACTTGCATCATCCTTCTTCGGAATGAGAACAATAAAGGATGGATTGAGGCCTCTCACAAGTTTGCCATTCCGATGAAAGTCTTCCATCATCTTCATAAGATCGGCTTTAACAAAATCCCAAAGCACTCCTTGAAAAATTTGATGTTAAAACCGTCGGGGCCAGGCTTTTGAGACCTCACAACTCCAGATAGCTTCTCGGACCTCCTCCTCGGTAAAGACTTCACATAACATTGTATTTTCCACCTCGAGATAATTTTTTCGACGCTAAATTCTGCAGTAATGACGGCCTGCTCATTTGTGGACTACGAAATGTTGTCGAAAAAATTCTCTAATACCATTCTTCACCTCCGTAACCTCTTCGGTCCAAGAATTACCGATTTGGAGCCCCACAATTTCATTAGACTTTCTTCTTTGGTTCACAACTCTATGAAAAAAGCTGGTATTCGCATCTCCCTCCTTGATCCATCGATTTTTGCTTTTTGGGCTGCGACTATTTTTCCAAGACAAAGTTTTGAACAATTCGGCTGAAACCATCTTTCTTTGTTCAATCTCCTCATTCTCTAATCCGAACGTATCATCAATCACGTCTAATTCTTGAACTCCGCCTTCGAAGATCGCTCACCTTTCCTTCAATCTCGCCGAACACCTCTTTGTTCCATTTTTTTAACTTCTCTCTAATGATTTTCAGCTTTTCTTTCATCACAAAACCCCCCAACCTGTTATAGCAGCATCCTTCCAAGAATTCTCTACAAAATATCTAAAATTTGAATGCTCCGTCAAGCATTGATAAAGCGAAAGGGTTTTGGGCCCCAATCAATCGCTTTTATTTCCGAGTTAGAGGACGGTGATCGGACACTCGATCTTGGAAGGCCCTTCTCGTATTGTATTAGGCCACCTCTCCAACCATGCGTTATTCACGAGAAATCTATCCAAACGGCTTTTACATCTTCCATTAGGCCTATACCATGTGAATCTCCTCCCATGTAAAGGTAAATCGAACAAATTTGAATCACATATGAAATCATCAAACTTTCGATATCCCTCCGCTTAACTACCGAACCAGAGCCACTCCTCTCATGATCAAACCGAACTGAATTAAAGTCGCCACCAATACAAATAAAAGCATCATCATTTTGTTGAACCACGGTGTTTATCCTACCCCGCAGCTCCATCCTATCCTCCAATAAACATGGCGCGTAGACATTTAAAATACAACACCTCTCGTCCATCACCTCCCAAAACCTATTAACCACAACCACACCCTCCATATGCCACCAACTAGAACAAATAAATTTATTGGAATTCCATAAAGTAATTATCCCCCAGCCCTACCCCGAGATTCCCTAGCCGGCCATGACAGATTTCCCCAAATCAATCGACAAATATTATCATTCACCACATCAATTTTTGATTCTTGTAGGCACACCATATCAACCTTATTGATTCGATCAGGTCTTGTAATTCCTTTCTTTTCACCCTACTCCCCACCCTCTAACATTAAAAGACATAAGCTTCATTAAAAATATTTTCGTAAATCTCCTTGCCCTCTTGGTTAGGAAATCTAACCCGATCATCCAGCCTTCCCGAGAGACGACTCTATTGTTTGATCATCTCCAACTAACCCAATTTTTTTCCCAAAATCCCACACCCGACGAGGCTCGAATCCGGGCATTCCATATCTGCTTCAACAATTCGCAATTCCTATTCCTCATATCATTATTAAAAATTCTAACATCCTCATTTGACAAAGATACCTTGAGCAAAATCAACCCGCTATTCTTTCCGAGATTTCTTTCTTCGAGTCCCCTTTCTTCCTCGACTTTCTTTTCCTTTGGTGGTTGCCCAACTATCCTTTTAGAATCGTCACCTGGTTACCCTCCGCCGATTGAATGTTTGAATTTTCCCTGGAATTTCCAACCTCTCTCTCCTCACAAATATTCGAAATTGAATTAGGGTGCAAGCAAATCAGTGATTGATGTTACCACGGTCAAAAGGGGCTTCCATAGTAGAGCTATTATTCTGCATATTAGTAACCTCTTGGGCCCCACTATCAATTAACTCCTATTTTCTTCTTCTCGTGGGTTTTTCAAAAATGCATCTCACTTGTGGGCCTGGAATTGTTTTGATTGTTTAAATCCACCGAATTTTCGTATCCTCACTTAAAATTTCATGATATTGGGCTTCCACCGAATTATTCGATCGGGCCACTAATGTCTCCAAGCTGCAGCCCACCAACCCCTTGTTCTCTTTCAGGTCACCGCCGGGATTACTTGGCTCATTAATGACACTTTTACTTGGTCCCACAATGCTTTGATTTATTCCTTGGAGAAGGGACGCTTCGTGCAACATTCTCCCTTGAGATTAGAGATTGCACATTCTTCCTAGTGGACCCCGCTGCCGCCTTATTCTTTTGATTTAATCTTCTAGAAGATGAACCGTCACTTTTCCTGATAGTTAGAATTTTGCCGTCACCGGAAAGATGACTACGATCCCCTCCCTTGGCTATTGCCGCCGTCGGCTCTGCTGAAATCTCTCCATCGGAATCCCAATGTGAGTCTGCGTCACTCCCGTCCTCGTCATCCTCGTCATTACTATTTTTGCATGAGCAGATAGCTTCTTCTACTACTCTAATAGAAAACACCTTCCCATCAATTCGAACTTTGAAGGCCTTATTAATTTGGTTAAGACTATTTGACGAAACCATAACCCTTGCTACATCCAAACGTTCTTTCGACTCGGTTGAGTCATCAAAATTCACAAATCTTCCAAACTGCACACACATGAAAGAGAAAAACTTGTTGTCCATGCGTGAACAGGAACCCCAAACCAGTTAGTCCAAATCACCTTATTTGTATTGACATCGATATCCTTCCACGGTCTAATCCACTCAAACAAAAATACGACCATTCATCAAATTCAAACAAAACGTCCTCTGTTTTCTTATCCCCAACACTTTTAAGCGACAAGGTTTCCCCATCGGTTTGATGTTTAAAATTCCACTACTCTCCCGAAGAAGTTCCTCCCGTGTGAATCCCAAGAGAATTTCGATTTGAGATAGCGAGAATAACTCCTCTAGCCACTTCTGTCCTCTTCCTTCGTTTGGAATGAAAAATCTCATTACTCTCAACATTCTCCTCCTTATTTTGGATCAAAGTATCGCTAGAAAAATGACAAATATCATGAGTCAAAGGCCCAGACAATTAGATCCCCCCGACCCTTTTAACGTATCTATGAAAGACTTGTTTTCTTTTACGAGTCCCGACCTGCCGGAAACGTCTGTGTTACTCTGGTATTTTTTCCGCCGGAAAACGACTAAATCGGCAACAAACGCTCGGAGTTTATAGCTTCCCAACCAAATATTATTGATCTTCTCCAGCAACTCCTCCTCATTGCAACCTATCGGGAATCGCACGAAACCAAACAACTTTCCTTCTCTATCCCTCTTCTTAGGACAGAAAACATCACAGATATCGCCAATGCGTTGAAATTTATCCCTAAGGTCTTCCACCGAGCAACCTTCTCGGGAAATTCTTAAAAAGAAAGTCTTCATCCCCTCCTCCCCATAGGAGAAACGAGAGCCACTCGTCCGATCGTAGAAATTACTCGCGAAAACCTTATTACCACCAATCCTATGGGCTCTAGGGTTAATCCTAGGGTTAAGGTCTATGGAGTGCCTCGCCGGTTGCCTCTCGGGAAGACGGTGAGACCGCCGGAAACTACCCAACTACGCCTATGCACACTCTCCACTCCACTCACCGCACTCTCTCTACCACTACAAAAATGCAGCATTTAACGAGGGCCACTAACGAGGGTTTAAAGAGGGGGACTTTTTTAACAAGGGAATTAGCGGCATTTGGGCCCTCGTTAATTAACGAGGGCCCACACGAGGCACGAGCCTCGCTAACTAACCCAGGGCGGAGCCCTGGCAACATATAACGAGGCTGTGGCCTCGCCAAGGCCCAAAATATGTTAACGAGGCGTTCGCCTCGGCCCATATAATTAACGAGGGCGAGGCCCCTCACAATTAACGAGGCACTCCCCGCCTAAGGCCCAAATTTTTAAACTTTTTTTTATTTTTATTATTAAACTTATATGTAAATTTACTTAGTGTTCACAAATGAATTATAAACTACCACTCATTTTATAACCTAATAACCATGTTTATTATTCATTCCCACTCGATGGGATAAAACTTGTAGTGGGTGAGAGTGAGAAACTATTCCTCATTTTATATCTCAATAATTGTGTTCGCTTTCATTCCCATTCGATGTGGGATAAGATTTGTAGTGAGTGAGAGTGAAAAACTACTCTTTATTTTATACCCTCAATAACTTTGTTTCATTTTTTCTTCCCACTCAATGTGATAAAACTAGTGTGCTCATTGATCAAAATTCATGTAGAAATTTTATTTTGTATACTAAATTGCATTACTTTACAAATCCTAATAAAATAAATAATAATAATATTATTATTATAATAATAGAAATTTTATTTTGTATAATAAATTGCATTACTATGTTGATTTTTATTATTTTGAGTCACCTATTATAATACAATTGAATATATATGTGATAATAATAAAAATTATAAAATGATAATATATAGTAAATATATAGTTAATAATTTAATTGAATATATTATATATATGTGATAATAATAACAATTATAAAACATGATAATATATAGTTGACAATTTAATTGAATATATATGTAATAATAATAACAATTATAATTATGATAATATATAGTAAATATATAGTTAACAATTTAATTGAATATATATGTGATAATAATATCAATTATAAAACATGATAATATATATAGTTGACAATTTAATTGAATATATATGTAATAGTAATAACAATTATAAATATGATAATATATAATATAATTGAATATATATGTGATAATAATAATAATGATAGACATGATAATATATATATATATATATATATATATATATATATATAGTAATAGACATGATAATTATAATAATTATAATTATAATAATTGAATATATATGTGATAATAATAACAATTATAAAATGATAATATATATAGTGTGATAATAATAATAACAATTATAAATGATAATATATATATAGTGAATATATATATACAATTTAATTGAATATAAATGTGAAAATAATAATAATAATAATAATAATAATAATAATAATAATAAACATGATAATATACATATATATATATATATATATATATATTAAAATAATAATAACAATAATAAATGATAATATATATATATATATATATATATATATATATATATATATATAGTGAATATATAAAATGATAATAGATATAGTAAATATAGTATACAATTTAATTGAATATATATGTGATAACAATTTAATTGAATAACAATTATAAATTGAATATGATATAAATATATTTCAAAGCAAAAATATTTCGAATGATTAGCTTTGCTCAAACGGTAAGGCGACAAGGCCCTTATGCGCCTGCAGAGGTCGCGGGATCGATCCCCGCAAGTCACGAAAACGGGGATTTAAATAGGCTGGCGCGCTGGGGCGGGTTCGATACCTCCCGACCGCAATTTATTTTTTTATTAGGTTCGTAATCAGCGAGGGCGAGGCGAGGCCCGCCTCGCTAACACGCCCGCCAATACCCTCGCTAAAATCAGCTCCTCGCCATTTCCTCGCCAACCTCGCGCCAAATCCCTCGAATTAGCGAGGGCGGGCCGAGGGATGAGTTAACGAGGAGGTTTTTAGCGAGGGAAATTCTTCCCTCGTTAAAACCCTCGCCAACCCCTTTCCTCGCCACCTCTTTAATCCCCGCCAAAATGAATTTTTTTGTAGTGTACTCTCCATTCTTCATGCACAAAATAGTATGTAAAACAGATGTTACTATTATCTCTTTTAATTTATATATAAACAAAACTTTTTCTATGAGTTAAACAATTAAAATGCATGAATTAAATGTGGGGAGGAGAATAATGATATCATCATTTAAGTATAAATAAAAAAGTTTATTTCAGTAAATAAAATCTATTACTTTATATTATAATGAAATAAATTCGTTCAAAAAAATTATAATGAAATAAATACATTTTTCATAAATATTATACTTTTTACTTGTAAATGTTATCGATCCCAAGCAATGAATTCCACTAAATTATACATTATCTCTTTCACAACCTTATTAATTTCATGACGAACATATGTCAAATAATATTCTCTTTCATTCAATTTTAGTATACATAAAATCATTTCCACAGGGTATTCTTCAAGTCCTTAATTAATGTTGTTTACTTTAATTAAAAATACTAGTATTATCTTTTTAATTTATATACAAACAAAACTTGTATGAATTAAACAATTAAAAAAATGAATTAAATGTGGGGAGGAGAGTGATATCCCCATTTAAATATAAATAAAAATTGATTATTTCGTAAATAAAATCTATTACTTTATATTATCATGAAATAAATACATTTTTAATTTCCTAAATATATTACCTTTTACTTGTAAAAGTTATCTCAACCAATGAATTCCACTAAATTAATTATATATTATCTCGTTCCCGTCATAAAAAAATTATATATTATCTCGTTCACAACTTTATTAATTTCACGACTTCCCATAGTCAAATTCCAATTCATATTCATTCAATTTTTAGTACACATAAAATTATTTACACAGTTTCAAGAAGACTAGCTAAGTCTTGTGCGAGTCTTGTGTGAGTCACTAACATGGTAATGTTACCGTGCATTACTTTTCAATTTCATCTCATTATTGATACTTTTAATCAAATACTTGATAAATTATTCTTTTAAAAATTTTGTACTTTAAACTTAAATATTACCGATCTCTCCATCCAATATAAATAGACATAATTTCCTTTTCGGTTCGTCAATATAAGTATGTATAAAGTAAAATGGAAAGTTTTCACATTATTTTTACTCCTAACTTACATTTATTTACTCAAATGTCATCTACTCTATGGAAAAAATATATCTCAAATGACAACAATATACCCTCAAATTTCTATTTACATATCTACTTTATGGATAAAGTACTAATATTTTTTAAAACTCATGACAAAATTATATGCCTACTTATATTGGACTGGGGAAGTATAATACTGTATTTTTATATTAAATATGAATTATTTAAATAGTAAAAATATTAATTTATTAACTGATAATCCTGAAAAATAATATTATATCACTAACCCTAATTTTTATAATTCGATGAAATTCAGATGAAGACGAGATCACAATTATGTTCTGGAAAGATTACTTATTGATTTGAATAATCAAAATAATTAGAATATTTGTATATTTATTATTTTATTTACCTTAGCACAATTTACTTTTTAATTATTAGAATTTTGTTATTAATATATATTGGAGCTTTATAATTCATTGTATGAATGAATAAAAAATATTGGGTAATTCCCTGTGTTCGTATTTATCGATGTTCTTCCATTATTTATGTATGAATCATTAAAATTAACATGTTAATCATGTTTTAATTACAAATCAGGGTATTCTCAGAAATAATGGATATTTATGTATAATATCGTGCTTCAAATGTGTTGGTCCCTGAAAGTTGAGTTGATAAAAACTCTTGAGTAAGCTCTCTAGAACAAAATCTAGAAAGGGGGTTTGAATAGATTTTGTAGATTTTTCAAATCTTTCAAAATCGGTTCAAAATATCACTCAAAATATCGATTGAGCACGGATTATGAATGAATTCTCAACTTCTTATAAGATCAAAAGCAAGGTTGATATTTTGATTTTAGTTAAGATTCTCGAATTTAACTCTTGATGTAACACAATCGTAGATCAAACAGAAACTAAAGAAAGCAAGAAATAACACCGTGATTTATAGTGGTTCGGATTTTAATAATCCTACATCCACTCTCCTTCTTCAATTTGAAGAAGGGACTCGCTCAATCGCTTACTTTCTCACTTCCACCTTACCACAACTTGTACAATTCTTCAAATCTTCAATCTCCTAGACTCTTCTTCTAGAAATCTAACTGCATAAGAGTGTATTGGATTTTGAAGATTACAGAAAAGTGTTCTAAAAACACTTAGAACTTTTTGAGACCTCTCTAAAAACACTTGTGAAAAGATTGTGATTGAAATCTAAGTAGTGAATCGAGTGAAAAATCTAATATGCATAAGTGTTATATATAAAAATGAAAAACCTAGACCTATATATAAGTCTCGAGAAGACGCTTAGTTTGTTAGTTAGTTCTAACAAACTTGAAACCGCTTAACAAACTTAATCTTGAAAATCGCTAAGACCTACCGATTCTTCCTACTCGCCTCGACTTGGTGAAGACCGGCCTTTCTTATTCTCGGGCTCACCTTATCTTGACCTTGTCCTGAGCTCTTTATACTTGTCTCCCGCAGATGATTAGGATCGAGGTTGTCTCCAGATGACTTGTCATTCCTTGTCTCCACCGACTTGAACTAATCTTGACCTACCGATCACTTCGCATCTAGAACTTAGTCTCCAGTTCTTTATCATAGTCCTGCTCATCCTAAATAGTCTTTTAACTCATCAAAACAATCTTGGTCTAACAAAATGCATTAGATTCTTAATACTCTTGAACAAATATTTGATACTTTAATTTTTTTTTAAATTGGTGCACGGTAACCCTGCCGTATAAGTGGTTCACACAAAACCTATTCTTTTAGGACATGTTTGTTTTAAGTGATTACTAGGGATATAATTTATTTTCCCTACAATTCAAGTGTTTGTTATTGTTGATTTGTATTACCTATGACCCGCAAAAATATGAAAGTCTCGATATATGTTTTTCCATTTTTAGTGAAAATGGATCCTCCTTTTATGTGGTATTAAAATTATCATCCACTTATTACCATGTTAATTGACAAAAATATCTCTTTTTTATTTAAAAAATAGTAAATGGGGGTATAATTGTAAAATTTTAACTTATCAAATGAATTAATTCTCAATATATATAAACACTTGAAAATATTATGACTCATGTTAACTATGTTATAATATATATTAACAAACATTTGATTTGTATGATGTAGTAAAACATATCACACAAAAAGGTCAAATATATCACATGTTTAATACTCCCTCCGTCCCATATCACTCAAAATTTAATACCCCACAACAAATGAGTCCTTAAGAAATTAATATTTCCTCCGTCCCATACTCGTTGTGGCATTTAGTGTTTGACAAAAGTTTTAATGTAAGAGTTATTTAATAATATAAGTTACTTTTTGATGTGGGTGGGGTAGTCTTTTCTACTTTAATAAGAGAGTTGTTTAATGGATTTATGACTATTAGATCCTATATATCCAATTTTATTGCTAATAGATACAATCCAAAAAAAGAATACTATCGTGTACAACTACACCTCATAAAATCCCCAATTTACCCTCTAACTATGCAGCTGTTCCGATTTTTTTCTCTCTCATTTCCCTACTATTCCCAATATATCGGTCATTTCTATCAAAATTTTCAAATCGAAACTAATTTGAAACCTTCTCTTTCTCTCTCACTAAATTACCTTCTCTTTCTCTCTTCCTAACCCTCTCCCTCCGCCTCTTCCCCTCTCTCATCGGCTTCCTCTTCATCCTCCTCCAAATCATAATCGTCGCCGGCACAATTTCCAGATGCGCATCTCCTCCCGAGCCCCGACCTCCGCCGGTAAATTCTACTACGGCGCACACATGGTGGCCACCGTTCTCACCGCCATCTTCCATGGATCTGCTTCCGTCCCGATCTTCACGCGGTCGTCGGAGTTCCTCGGCCACCAAGTCGTATGTGAGAAGACGACGACGCCGTGATTCTCAAACTCGTGAAGGCGAGCAATGGTGCCGTCCCGGAAGAAGTCTGTCCTTTTGATTTCCAATTGCGAGGCAAGAAATTTGGTTTGACCGATTGTTGTTCTTGATTCTTGTTTCTGCTAGGTTTCTTTTTGATTTTTGTAATAATGTGCGTATTTTTACTTGCACATGTGCAGTAAATTTTTCTATTACATTTGCAAAAGTTTTCGCTAAGAAGAAGTAGAAGAAAACAAGATTTTTGGGTTTTAAAGATTTCTCGGGTTTTATGTGATTTGATTTTTAATTTAGTTTCTTGATTCTTGTTTTCTGCGTCTTTGGGTTTCTTTCTTGACTTTTTGTAATAATGTGCAGATTTTTACTTCGCACATGTGCGATAAAAATTTTGGCGGAATAGTTTAGTTGAATTTAAGAATTTCAACGTTGAAATGTTGAATGAAACTACTATGTTGAATCTACGACAATAGTGTGCAAATTTGTTTATTCTTAATGTTGTATCTCTCAATTACAACTACAATTTTTGAAATGATAATTGAATCAAACAACTCGCATTAATTTTGTGAAACTAAAAATTATGATAATGACAATTGTACTTGTATCCGACAAAAGCGAGAATAAATGTGACCGCAGCAGCTCTTTTTAAAAGCAAGGGCAAAATTGGAAAAAACCAAAATGTTGTATCTACTAGTAATTATATTAAAAGTTGTATCTAATAGTTATGAGGGTTCTAATATTGTACCTTAGAGTAATGGAACCTTGTTTAATAGTATTAAATTGTGTTAGTGTGGAAAAAGTAGTGGCATATAATGTAATATTGTAGTGTTTGAAGGGGATAGATAAAAATGAAAAAGTTGTTTATTACCATTTAAGAAAATGATGCAACGAGTAAGAGACGGACTTTTTTGGCAAATGTCACAACAAGTATGTGATGACGTATGATTTTTATAAAGTAGATATGTTTGGGGATATTTTAGGTATTGTAGGGTCCATATATTTATAAATAAATTTATTGTTCATGAATGAAATTAATGGTGATTTGAGTAATTAAAGAGATGTTTAAATAACAAAATAAAAGTTTGTATTCCATTTTAGAACCATTGATAGGACAAAAAAGGAAAACATGCATACTAAAATTGGACAAAGGAAGTAATATAATATTTATCAAATCATTAATGTTTTCTACTACCACGATTTCTAGTGATTTAAACCACGTTGACTAAAAATTATTAATGCTAAAATGCAATTAATATTTTTGTTGGCGTAAATGTTCTATAAAATACTCCAATGGTTGATCATTCCCTTAAATCCATGCTATCAATAATTTTCAATTTCATAAAAATAAACAAAAATATAATTTTATAAAATGAAGTTGTTATCAAGTGCAACTCTTCTCCTCTCTCTTCTCCTATTCTCGGTCTTGCTCGAGATAACGATGGCAGATGAAGGTCTCCCATCGACCCTATCACCATTTTGCCAATCAAAATGTAATGTTCGATGCTCAAAGGCGAGTCGGCGGGATCGATGCCTTGAGTACTTGTGGTATTAGTTGCACAAAGTGTAATTGTGTGCCCTCGGGAACTTATGGAAATCGAGACGAATGTCCTTGTTACGAGAGATTTGAAGAACAATAAGGGTGAACCCAAGTGCCCTTGAACCAATTTTAATTATTTTTATGTAAGATGTATTGACAAATGATAGACAAATCATGTGAGCGAGGGATTTCTATATTACAGCTTAATTTTATTATTTCTATATTGAAATACAATTGGTTTTGTGTTAATTAATGAGAATGATTTATTTTACATTTTCTTTGTATTTTTCTTGTCATTTATCATTATTTTATATTTTCATTTTTAAGTCTCATTTTTTTTTAATTCCATATATTCTATTATTGGTTTTTTCTTTCTTTTTGATGTAATGAATAATGTGTGAACATTTTTCGCTTTTGAATTATGTGTAGAAATATTTTACGCTCAAAGTATAAAAATATCTACATTGTCAAGTAAGTCAAATGTAAAAACAATATTATTTTTTCTCATAAAATTTGAAATACTTCCTTAGTTGATTGTTGTTCCAATGTTATCGCGATCCCAATTGCATATCAAAATTTCCAAACCCCGCATCATATCCGAAGGTCATTCATTCATATATATACTACGAATGCATAACAATGATAATATATGGGGAGTTGGTATTGTGTGAACAAGTTTTATAGTAAACTCGTTTACAACTAATACCCTTTAATGAAATAACTAATGTTCTTTAATGAAATAACTAATATTATTCAAAACTAATACTTTTATAGTAAAACAACTAATATAATTTAATTAGTAAAATAACTAATACTCTCAAAACAAGTTTCATGATGAAACTTGTTCACAATAATTCGCCTATTTGTTATTATTTTAACATGACACAAAAGTCTATTATCAATGATCCATAAGTCTCTTATCAAACAAACAAACCCAACACATAATCAAACTCATAAACATGTATCCACGTCAACCACTAAAACATCCATCCATTCTCATAACATTTGTAACATCAAGACATAACCAATTAACTTAAACTAATTCACTTAGAGGCCGCTTTATTTGTAAATTCTTCCACCGAAATGAGAATGAAATATTTTTGGTTGAATTACCAATAGATACAATATTACACCACTTAATACTAACAGGTACAATCACTTTTCTAATTGCTATCTTCTACAAAAAAAAAAAAAAAAGGAGAAAGGCCAAGAATACCCTTCCCCTTATTGTTGTTCCTTTTAGCAAATTAAAAACCTCGCAATACATTGTTCATTGACATGACATATCACCGTTCATTGATAGAATTTTGTTTTGACTTCCCAAAGTAGCAGCTTGCAGCCTTTACTATTGCTTTTTCTTATTTCAAAAATTTTGATTTCGGTAAATACAAATTTTTCTTATTTAGAGTTTTTTAATAAATTATTTATATATATAATTCCCAATTCTTTTGCAACTAATTTTTTTATGTGGTTAAAAAATTATATACCATATGAAATGATTATGACCACTTTTTTGTTATTATTTTATTTTGTATAAATATTATTCTTAATTTTGTATCCAAATAAAAGCTGCATGTGTGCAATAAGACTCACGACGAGTGGTGATAAGTGCATGAATAATGTGGTGTTTAATTGCAAAAGTGATGAAAAATATTAGTTTTTTAGCTTAAAGGTGTAAGGTATCATTTATTTACAATAAAGGTATTACAAGTGTGGATTGATGGAATTTTGATGTGTTTTGTCTCGCTTTCGTGTATTTCGGTGGAATCGACCAAATCGAGCACATGGAAATTCATACGGGAACGAGACGAACAAGATGGGAGAATTCGGGGTCGGAGGTGATCATCGGTCCGGGAAAAGCCCTGACTCAACCACCGGTCGAGGGCAGGGCCTCGACTCGAGGCATGAGAGGCTTCAAAATTGGCAAAGTGAGAGAGAGCTCGACCCGAGGGACTTATTTTTGCGGCAAGCTCAACTCGAGGCCGCCGAGCTCGGGTTGAGGCAGGTGCTTAATAACAAAAGCGTGAATGTGACTTCACCAAGCTCGAGTCGAGGCACCCTATTTTCGTAAACTTCTCATTTTAATCCCCTTGGACGAAAAACAGAGCAGATTCATTCTAGAGCGCTACTAAGCGCTTTTAGGCGATTTTTCCAGTTCCAAGCAATTTTCTCCTTCATAGTTCCTTAGATTCATAGTTTTAGAGAGATTTTCATTCATTGTTGATTAGATTCGCCTTTAATTCATTAGATTAGTCATTTGAGATTGTAATTCAAGTGAAGAGAAGTTTATATTTGTGGAGATCAAGCATTCAATTCTATTTCTATTGGCAAATTGGTGATGTTCTTTCTACCTTTCTATTTCTATTGTCTAATTGCTTTGTTAATTGGTAAATTGATCATGCAATTTGATTTTTCACCCATGGATTTTGCACTTTGCTCCATGGGCTAATTCTCTTGTGCTTGAGATAATTGAAATTGAGGATGATTTGATAGCTCTTGCTATACTTGTGGATGATTGTTGTTTGATTGAGATAGTTAGTTCCCTAATTGTTGATACTAATTGTGCTTCATGCATTTTATCTCTTTTGATTAGTGTTTGATCACCCTAGAAATATACGAAAGTTGAGCTAATATGATTAGGGATTAATCGAGTAATAATTGTGTATGATTGTATGAATTAGGTGCTTTATAATTGTGAGATTAGTTGCACTAAGAATACTCAAATTTAGGCATTATGTGATGAATGGAGACATTATTGCATGATGTTCATACTTTCTATCTTGGTTGAATAACAATTTGATGCAATTATAGTTGTGATCATTGATTCCTTGGTGGAGATTATCCCTAGTACCCTATCCCATTTTGATTAATTGATGTTTGCTTAGTTTGCTACTTGTTCTAGCCTAATTCATAGCCTAATTATAGTTTGATTGTTGATTGATCTTAATTCTTGCATTTGAGTGAGTAATTGGAACCAAAACCTTGCTTGCAACAATAGTCGTTGAAAATTCATGTCGTAGGGCCTCATTGCATATCTTATCCCTTGGGTTCGATAATCTTGATTTGGTCTTAATAACTCTTACCCGGTTATACCACAATCAACCGCACATGTGCAATAATGTTGTACAATAAAATCGCACATTGTATAATAATGTTGATTAATTGAAATTACACATCTAAATTACTACTATTTTAGTCTCCTTTACTTGGTGCATTCTAAATTACATATAAAAATTAAAAATTCATAAAATACAACATTCTACTTTTATTTTTGCATCCTTCAGTGGTTCTTCGGCTATATTGCACATGTGCAACATTCTAGCACAATTGCACATGTGCAAATAACTTGTACATGTTACCTTCTTCCACATTTTGAATGATTTTCTTCATATGGTTCGCCTAAAGAATGGCGTAACACAAGAAATTTCTTATTCATAAAGAGTAACAAAGAATACTATATCTCTATACACATAAAGAATAATAATTTAGAGATTTATTCGCTAAGGAGAAACAAAAGGAACTGACAATCAAACATAGAAAACCAGACAAATTAATCGTAATTAAGGATAACTTAAAAGAGAAATGCCTAAAGAATTCACGATAACCATTTTCTCTGCAAATTAAAAAATTTAAACTGTGACTCATTTGATAAAAAACACGCCAAAGGGAAGAACTGTCAAGAAAACACAAATTGACGCAGCCAATGAAAATCAAGAAAAATTGATAGTTAATTTAGGAATCCAATTTCTTAAACCAAATTTAAGCAATCCTTGGTAGTAATAAATCCCCCAATTACAAACGATTTAGTGAAGCAAATAACAAACAAGAAAGCACAAATACAAAGAAGAAAAATAGGGCTTCTAATCGTAGTATGGTAATAAAATCGAATACAAAAAAAAAAAAAAGATGTTGGTCCTGGGATTGAGTGAATCTCCTAGAAATAATCTAGAGGGGGTTTGAATAGATTATCTAAATTTCTTGCGAAATTCAGACTAGCTAATCAAACTAACCTTCTAAAATATCTCAAAACCCAACGAAAGCAAATTATACTCAACTCCGTTAAGTATGGATCTAAAAGCAACTCAATAGAATTGTAAACACAAAATATAATCGATCAAAGTAAAGAACACAAGGTTTATAGTGGTTAGAATTGGAAATCCTACGTCCACTCTCCTTCTCCAACTCGAAGAAGGGTCTCTTCTCACTTTCTTGCATGCTTACTTCCTTCGATTTACAGATTACAATCAGCGAAGATTCAACTCTTCGAATCTTCTATATTCCTTCAAATCTAAACTTATAACTCTAAAAATTACAGGTGCCGAATATAGAAGGAATTACGGTGAAGTGTTCTACAAACACTTAGAAAAATATCAAAACTAGGATTAGACTGCTATGAATGCTCTTGAAAGTGTGTTTCAAAAATGTGTCAAAAGTCCTTCTAAGGACGTGCTTAAGCCTATTTATAAACCCTTAAGACAATTAGTTTGTTGTAACGAACTCTTAACCGCTTAACAACTTATTCTTGAAAACTACCTTGACTTCAAATGACCTTCTTGAGTAAGTCATCCTGACCGACTTAGTTGAAATTCGTCTTTCTTATTCTACTCACCGACTTCTACTTCGTCTTGAGCTCTTCATTAATCTCTCTATCGATGACTTCTCCAAGTTTGTCTCCGGATGACCTTTCAAACGGTGATCTCAATTGACTATCCTAGCTTACCTAGTCTAAAAATCTAACTAGTGAAACAAATACATCGCTAATCTATACATTTTTAGCAGGTCATCCTACTTTACATAAGCTCATCTAATCTATACATTTTAACTCATCAAAACTAATCCCGATCTAACAAAAGGAGAATCGAGACTGAATCTTGGTCTACCGTCGGTTTAGGGTTTCGCCGGCGGTTGCCACTTTGGATGAGGCGATGTTGATGTGCTCCATAGATGAACAAGCTGCAGCAATCTAGGGTTTCATACCAGCAACGACGATGTTTGGGTAGCGGGCTACGGCGGTGCACCAGCAAGGAGAGAGACGAGCACCGATCTCGGGCGTCGCGTCGTGGCCTTTGTCGGCGGTGGGGCCTTCGCAGTGCCCCTTTTCGATGGTTAGGAGGCGAGAAAATGACATCAATTTGTGTGTGGCGGTGGCATTACGCGTGGCGGTGGGGGCGTTGGGAGCGGTGGTGGGACGTGGTAGGATGAGAGAGAGAACGAGAGAGAGGCGTAATATGAGTGTGCGATGCTTTTAGGGTTTTGATAATTTTTTTTTAATTTCAGCAAATTTAAAATTAGGCAAAAATGGTATTGATTGTGGTGGGTAGTAATTTTTTAAAACCATTGTACCTACTAGTCATTTTTGCTCAAAAAATTTATCTAGTAGTAATTTATTCAATATTTTTTTCCCTCATGCCCCTAAAATATTGGAGGAATAATCATTTTCATAGTTGTTATATCACAAGTATTGTGCTCTAATTTAGAAATAAA
Source organism: Paraleonurus japonicus (assembly GCA_030762865.1). Lineage (NCBI taxonomy): Eukaryota > Viridiplantae > Streptophyta > Magnoliopsida > Lamiales > Lamiaceae > Paraleonurus > Paraleonurus japonicus. The sequence goes on from CM061056.1 coordinate 24,433,974, forward strand.
ATGAGACAAAAGACTGTTGTAGTGGTGGTGGAGGGAATGATTGAGGAGAACCATTATAGGATGAGAAAATGTTAATCAAAATTAGATAATGATTACCTTATTTAGGAGAAAAAATTGTGGTATTGATCTTTTTTATTCTCATTACCCACCATAGTTGTTTTATACACATTTTCATTCTCATTGTTATTGAGGAATTTTAAACCAAGCGCCCTTAATACTATATTTATGCCTTATAGTTGCAATTGAATTTTTACTCCCTTAATTTCTTTAGTTTATCTCTATAATTCCGAACCTCTCTATAGCACATTAAAAATTTTGTTAAAATAATAATGAAATTCAATGCATCTAAATATTATTCAATTTGAATTGTTTAACTCAATAATTAAATCTCTAGAATCACTAATCTCTATACCATTTCAACTTTAACACCAACGTTATGAAATTTTTTTCAATCATCAATTATTAGTCTTTTTTTATATAATGTATGGTTATATATTGATGAGTCTACCCCCTTCAACTTTTCTCTTCTTACTACACGGTTCAAAATTATAACATAATTTACTTAGTGTTGTTAACTCAAATAAATCTATAGATTTGGCTTTGAGATCGGCTAAAACAACTATTGATTGATGAATTTATGGTGATAAAAGCACTAGAATAATCAATGAAAATAATGAACAATAAATATGGTATGAATGCTTGAAAGCTATTAAATGAAAGAGAAAATTGTTGAGGGTTTAGCCTCGGTCTTAAGTGTGAATTTTGTAACTCATTTATTGTGTCATTTAGGTCTTATTTATAGGGCATAAATATTGTCCTATGATCCCATGAAAAGGGGATGCGCATTAAATGCACAAATTCTCATTAAATGCTAGGAGTAACTCCCTATATAGCTGTACTTGGACAAGGAGTTATCCTCTCTCGTCCCGGTAGCTGTCGCAAGTAGGGGATTTCCTAACATTCAAAGGGATTTTTATCTATATACTAAGTAAGGTTGATATCCCTAGTTTATCAAGTTACATTGATTATATTTCTATCTTGGGGAAATTTCGCTTGGAAGCTTGCCCATTGAGGCTCCTTGCCTCGGGATCTGCCGAGATGTTCGCTATCCGCCTCACCGAGCTCGACCTTTTGTGGTGAGCCGAGCTCTTCGTCGGACTCGGATATGCTCGCCTCTTGACCGGATGTGCTCGCCTTGGCCGGGCGAGCGGACTCTTAACGGGCCGAGCTCCTCCGAGTTCGGCCCATAGGGAATGGGCCGACTCCTTTGTTGTTGGGCCCTGGGGGTGAATAATCATGATAAAACACTTAGAAAATAGAGTTATAAAGGAACTTGAAAAAAATTAACACTTATACTATACTATTATGAGAAATTCATTACGAAAACTCCAAGCCCACTTCTCTTATCCAATTTTTTATTTTTAATTACATTTGTTAGAAAAATGGTAATTATAGTCACCATTATTATTATTTTATAATAATAATTATTATTTGCAACATAGCCACAATAAACTTATATTAATAAAAATTTAAATGCCCTCATGATTTAGTGTTGGTCCCTAAACTAGTCTAACAGTTGTATGGAGGGAATAAACCTTGCGAATATTTTTTTCAAACAATTTCTTGAGGTACAATGTGTCAAGTAATCTAAATGAGTATTGTGTCAAGTGTCCGAGGGCAACATGATAGTGCTAAAACAACTCTATTGTATTTGTGCAAGTTCTATGAGGCTTGGATTTGATTCACACAACACCTATTCTTTTAAGACATGTTTGTTTTGAGTGATTACTAGAGATATAGTTTATTTTCCCTACAATTTAAGTATTTGTTATTGTTGATTTGTATTACCTATGGCCCGCAAAAATATGAAAGCCCGATATATGTTTTCTCATCTTTGAGTGAAAATGGATCCTTCTTTTATGTGGTATTAAAATTATCATCCACTTATTACCATGTTAATTGACAAAAATATCTCTTTTGATTTTAAAAAAATAGTAAATAGGGGTATAATTGTAAAATTTTAACTTATCAAATGAATTAATTCTAAATACAAACACTTGAAAATATTATGACTCATTTTAACTATGTTGTAATATATATTAACAAATATTTGATTTATATGATGTAGTAAAACATATCACACATAAAAAGTCAAATATATCATATGTTTAATACTCCCTCCGTCCCATACTCGTTGTGATATTTACTTGTTTGACACAAGTTTTAATGTAAGAGTTGTTTAATAATATAAGTTACTTTTTGATGTGGGTAGGGTAGTCTTTTCAACTTTAATAAGAGAGTTGTTTAATAGTACTAAATTGTGTTAGTGTGAAAAAGTAGTGACATATGATGTAATATTGTAATGTTTGAAGGGGATAGATAAAAGTGAAATAGTTGCTTTATTACCATTTAAGGAAATGATGCAACGAGTACGAGACAAACCTTTTTGGCAAATGTCACAACGAGTATATGACGGAGGGAGTAGTTTTATGTTTGGGGATATTTTTAAGTGATGTAGGGTCCATATATTTATAAATAAATTTATTGTTCATGAATGAAATTAATGGTAATTTGAGTAATTAAAAAGATGTTTAGATGCCAAAATAAAGTGTTGTATTCCATTTTAGAACAATTGATAGGACAAAAAAGGAAAACATGTGTACTAAAATTGAACGAAGGAAATAATATTTATTGAATCATTAATGTTTTCTACTCCCATGATTTCTAGCCGACTTAAACCACGTTGACTAAAAATTATTAATGCTAAAAATGCAATTAATATTTTTGTTGGCGTACATGCTCTATAAAATACTCCAATGGTTGGTCATTCCCTTAAATCCATGCTATCAACAATTTTCAATTTCATAAAAATAAACAAAAAATATAATTTTATAAAATGAAGTTGTTATCAAGTGCAACTCTTCTCCTCTCTCTTCTCCTATTCTCGGTCTTGCTCGAGATTTCAATGGCGAGATGAAGGTCTCCGTCGACCTTATCACCGTTTTGTCAATCAAAATGTAATGTTCGATGCTCAAAGGCAAGTCGGCAGGATCGATGCCTTGAGTACGTGGTATATGTTGCACAAAGTGTAATTGTGTGCCCTCAGAACTTATGGAAATAGGAATGAATGTCCTTGTTACGAGAGATTTGAAGAACAGTAGGAGGTGAACCCAAGTGCCCTTGAACCAATTTTAATTATTTTTATGTGAGATGTATTGACAAATGATAGACAAATAATGTGTGCGAGGGATTTCTATATTACAGTTAATTTTATTATTTCTATATAGAAATACAATTGGTTTTGTGTTAATTCATGAGAACGATTTATTTTACATTTTCTTTGTATTTTTCTTGTCGTTTATCATTATTTTATATTTTTATTTTTATGCATGTCTAAGTCGTTGATTTTTTTTTAATTCCATATATACTATGATCGGTTTTTTTTTCTTTTGATGTAATGAATAATGTGTTAACATTTTTCGCTTTCGAATTATGTGTAGAAATATTTTACTCTCTAAACATGAAAATATCTACATTGTCAAGTAAGTCAAATGTAAAAAAAAAAAAAGAAAATTGTTTTTCTTATAAAATTTGAAATACTTCCTTAATAGGTTGTTGTTCCAATGTTATCCCGATCCCAATTGCATATCAAAATTTCCAAACCCTGCATTATATCTGAAGGTCATTCATTCATATATACACTATAAATGCATAACAATGATAATATATGATGAGTTGATATTGTTTGAACAAGTTTCATAGTAAAATGGTTTATAACTAATACCATTTAGTGAAACAACTAATATTTTTTAATGAAACAATTAATACCATTTAAAATTAATTATTTTTATAGTAAAACAACTAATACAATTTAATTAGTAAAACAACTAATACTCTAAAAACAAGTTTCACGGTGAAACTTGTTCACAATAATTCACTTATGGGTTATTATTTTAACGTGACACGAAAGTCTCCTATCAATGATCCATAAGTCTCTTATCAAGCAAACAAACCCAACACATAGTCAAACTCATAAACATGTATCCATCTCAACCATTGAAACATCCATTTATTCTCATAACATTTATAACATCTAGACATAACCAATTAACTTAAACTAATTCCCGTAGAGGCCGATTTGTAAATTCTTCAATCGAATGAGAATGAAATATTTTTTCCCCTCATGCCTCTAAAATATTGGATGAATAATCATTTTCATAGTTGTTACATCACAAGTATTGTGCTCTAATTTAGAAAAAAAAAAAATGAGATAAAAGACGGTTGTAGTGGTGGTGGAAGGAAATGATTGAAGAGAACCATTATAGGATGAAAAAGGTTAATCAAAATTGGATAATGATTACCTTATTTAGGAGGAAAAATTGTGGTATTGATCATTTAATTTTGTTCTCATTAACCACCATAGTTGTTCTACACTAATTCTTATTCCCATTCCTATTAAGAAATTTTAAACCAAGCGCCCTTTAATACTATATTTATGCCTTATAGTTGCGATTGAATTTTTACTCCCTTAGTTTCTTTAGTTTATCTCTATAATTCTGAACCTCTCTATAGCACATTAAAAATTTTGTTAAAATAATAATGAAATTCAATGCATCTAAATATTATTCAATTTGAATTGTTCTCAATAATTAAATCTCTAGAATCACTAATTATTAGATTAGAAGAAGTTTTGATGAGTTAAAAGTGATCGTACTAGAGTCAATTCATACAAAGTAAGATGACCAGCTAATTACATAGAACAATCGAGGTAGAGTTCTAGCACTAGGACCAGACTAGGTAAAGCTAGAAAAGACAGTTGAGGTCGAGAAAGAAGAAAAGGTCATCGAAGACGAGTTTGAGATAGTCATCTCTAGCATAATAATAAAGAGCTCAAGACAAGGTCAAGACAAGCCGAGTAGAATAAGAAAGACAAGTCTTCACCAAGTCACCGGCAGACGACTAGACCGAAGTTCAAATTGAAGTCAAGACAGCTTATCAAGGTTAAGTTTGTTAAGCGGTTTCTAGTTTGTTACAACAAACTAACCGTTTCTTAGGCTTATAAATGTGCTTAGACACGCTTTCAAAAATATTTTTAGCACTCTTATTCACGTTACTCACAAGTTTTCTAAAGTCTCACAAAAAGTTTTCAAAGCATTATTCATAAGTTCAAAGTGTTTGTAGAACACTTGTTTGTATATCTTCAATACCAACCGCACCGTATTCTAAGAAATTCCGGGTAGATAGGAAGATTGAAGATAGGATTGAAGATAGAGATCTTGAAAGTTGTACTTGTAAGTAAGAAAATTAGTAAGTAGTCGATGCCCTTCTTCAAGTTGAAGAAGGAGATTGATCCGAACCACTATAAGTCTTAGTGTTCTTCTTTGCTTTACTTTACTTATCTTGTTATTCATCAACATTCAAACAAGTTCAATTTCGATTCTTAATCGATTGCTTTTGATCCATAAAGATTGAGTTAAAATCTATTTTCCATTTGTGTGAACTTTGGTACTTTGAATTGATAATCATATCTTTGAAAAAGGATTTGAAAATCTATTCAACCCCCTTCTAGATTTTCACTAGAAGGTCGTCTAAGTTCCTTTTAATTCACTCAATCCGTGGGACCAACAAGTGGTATCGGAGCAGGTGTTAAGCTATTTCTAATATTTGTGGTCTTGAAAAGTTTCGGAATTGTTTCTTGTTCATCCGCTTTATCTTCGATCCACTAACCTTGCTAACAAGTTCTTGTTGAAGTTCTTTGATTCATAATGTCGTCGTTAAGAGCAAGAAGACCAGGAATCTACCCGAGTTCTCTATTGAGGAATACGATTATTGGAAGTTTAGGATGGAAAACCATCTCAAGGCAATCCATGATCGGATGGAAGAAGTTCTTGAAGAAGGTCCAATAAAGTTCTATCATGGAGGAACTAGTGATGGAACCGGAGTCGCAGAGACGAGGGTAAGACAAGAGAAGAAAAGTGTTGAGCCGACTAATGATGAGAGGAAGATCCATAATCTAGACCAAGTGGCAAGGACAGAAATTATTGAGACACCGAGTAAAGATTGGATTGAGAAAGTAAAGAGATGCAAAACAACGAAGGAAATGTGGGAAACACTTGCTAATGTTTGCGAGGATCGATCAAGTAAAAGAGAATAAACTTCAGTTAGTGTTACATGCATTTGACACATTCAAGATGAAAAAATGAAACCGTAGACCAACCGGATGTCGATTGACAAATCTTCTCAACAAAGTCACAGATTTGGGAAAGAATTATATAGAAAAGGAGATTAATAACAAGATACTCAGATCTTTGAGTAAAAGATGGAGAGAAAAGACCAATATCCTCAAAGCAACTCAAAATTTATTCTCAATCTCTCATCATACCTTATTTTCTCATCTTAAAGCTTTAGAATATGATATTCGATTGAAAATGAGGAAGATGAGATGGAGTCAAGCACCTCATCTAAGACTGTTGCCTTTGTCAACAAAGAAGACAAGACAGAGATGAGCTAAAGGAGCTAATCTATCCTTGAAGGAACAAATGACTTTGCTAACAAAAAGGTATGATCGATTAAGGATGAAATATAAGCGTAATAAATTGAGATTTGCAGAGAAGGACAGATCCAGATCCGTATCAAAGAGGAAAGATGATGAATCAATGATGATGACAAGAGAAAGAATCGTAAAAGAAGATACAAATCTCCCGCAATAAAGAATCCTATCAGTCCTAAACCAGACAAGGAGATACTTGTTACACCATTTCAGCTATGATTGTCCCCACCGACTCCCAAGGAAAGAGAGGAGAAAAGGAAGAAGAGAGATAGACGCGTTTTGCAGATCGTAGAGCTCTTCTTTGAAGAGAAAAAGTCAAGAAAGTCGCATCATCATCATCATCATAATCATCATCATCATCATCATCATCATCATCATCATCATCATCATCTTCATCGATTTTGGATCGACGATGAAGTCTGTCTGATGGCCAAAGAGGTAGATTACTATTCCTCATCTAATAATGATTCTTACAAATCTGCCTCGTATAATGACCAAACCGTTATCAAAGGACTTTTGAAAGATTTAAAGATGTCTCTAAGTGCTTATAAACAATTATAGACTGAAAATTTAACTTTGAAAGATCAGATTCAGACTCTAGTTAAAGGCAAACAAGTTGTAAACTATTCGAGTCTAAGGAAACATTCAAGGGGGAATGTTTACCCCATGCCGAGGTTGGTACATCACCTAGTCACTGAAAGACTAGAAAATGAATTGAAATCTTTGAAAGATAAATTTGAAGTGGTCTCAGTAATGAAAATGAGTCAATTAAGAAGACCAATGAGAAGCTTGTCTTCAAATTGAGCCACCTTAATAACTCACAATCACCATAGACCACATCTTTAGTACTTCTAAAAATTCCATGATAAAAGCAGACTTGGCTATGATAGAAATAATAAATTAGAAGTTCAAAAATCAAGGAAATTTGTGAAGGTTGTTGAAACATCAAAAGAAGTTAAAATTGGGCCTTGGAAACCACAGAGTCGATGAGGATCTGTATCTCCTAATCAAAATAAAATTCGCACAAGTAATCCAGATCGACCAAGAGGGGTCCAAGAACTAAGATTAGAATAAATTCTTATTATAATTCTTTTGATGGGAGAAGCAGATGCTATCCTACTTTTCCAAAGTTTAAGAAAGTTACTAAATCGACTACAATAAACTCTCATTCAAATGTGATGTTTTTGTTGACAGTTTAGTGAAACATCCAATCGATTTATTATTAAAGAATGAGATGTTTGTCTGGATACCCAAAATGATTATTGACCTTAAAGGACCCAGGATCACTAGGGTACCTCATACCTAATCTGCCTTGCAGGAATCCCGGGACTATCACTTAAAGAAGAGATTCTAGCTTCTATCCGGTACATAGACAAAGTGGTTGTTCACACATGACATGTGATAAGAAGTCGCTATCAAACTTTCAGAATATTGATGGTCCCGCAGTCTTGTTTGGAGATAATAAGCGTGAATGATTAAGGGAATTGGTACATTAAATATAGGGGATGTCCAGTATCTCGAGGTTTATTTTGTAGAAGGTTTAAGGCATAACTTGTTGTCTGCTTCTCAACTCTGTGATAAAGGCTTTCTTGTTAAATTTTCTAAAGATAAGTGTGATATCTTAAATAGCTCCTCGCACAATGTACTCTTAATCGGCTTCGTACATGGTAATATCTATATGGCTAACTTTAACAATGCCCCAAAGACACATGTCTTGTAGCTAAATGTGGAGATGATCTCACTGGCTATGGCATAAAAGGTTTAGTCATCCGAACTTCAAAACCCTTAGTAAGCTAGCTAAAAGAATCTTGTCAAAGGACTACCCGAGAAGTTTTGTTCAACTCGATCTTAAATGTGATGCTTGTCGAGAAAGGTAAATGACACTCTTTTAAAAGTATTAACACATCCTCATCTGAAAGAGTTCTACAACTCCTTCATCTTGATTTGTTTGGACTGTTACACCACTCAACTTTAGTGGAAGGAAATATACTCTTGTTGTTGTTGATGACTTTTCTAGATACACTTGGGTAATATTTCTTTTAAAAATGAATGAGAGAGTAAACAAGATCCCCGATCTGCTCTGCATAAATTTAAAATGAGAAGGGTGTTAATATTATTAAAATTAGGAGTGATAAGTGGAACTAATTCTTTTAATTCTTGTTTATCTAACTATACGAATGAGAATGGTATAGTTCATGAGACTTCTTCAGGCTAGAACACCACAACAAAATGGAGTTGTGGAGAGAAGAAATATGACTCTCAAAGAAGCGGCCGGGAGCATGCTAGCCGAGTATGGAATACCTCATGTTCTGGGGCCGAGGCTATCAACACCGCTTGCTACACTCGAGAGCAATGTATGCTTACCGGTACCAAGAGTAAGGGTAAGACTCCTTATGAGATTTGGAAGGGTAAGGTTCCAAGAATCTCATACTTTCGTGCTTTTTGGTTGTAATGCTTCATCCATAACAACGGAAGTCCAAGTCAAGACTTTTGATGCTAAGGCGGCTGATGGGATATTCTTGGGATATTCCAACACTTCCAAAGCATCTTCGAGTCTTCAACAAGACAACCTTTGTGTGGAGGAAACTCCTCATGTGGTATTTGATGAATTGCATACTTTCTCGGATAAAGTGAATCAAATTGTCAGATGATCTAGATAAAATTGAACTAACTAAAACTAAACATAGGACAATCTATCTACCTAGTTTTGATTCGATTCGAGATGATGAAGAATCCCCATCTCGAGAATCGAAGGCAACCCTTCTTTAGGTTCCAGTCTGAGGAGACATCCTTCGACATCATCCCCGATCAGCCAGATCAAGATGAAGAGAACGTCTGCTCGGAAGAATCAGTGAGTTACCTCTGCGAGTCTACGAGATGAGGGTACTTCAACTCAAGCGTGAGGATGAGAAGTTATCATCCAACTGATCGGATCATTGGGGATCCATCTAGTAGTGTTGAGACACGAACAATGTTAGATTCCCAAAGTTTGTTCATCTCTGCTATGTGTCACTTCTCGAGCTAAGTCTATTGAGGAGGTCCTATCTCGATCCCAAATCGATAATGACCATGCGGGAAGAAGCCGCATCACTTTGAAAGGCAAAATATTTGGGAACTGGTGGACATATTCTTACATAGAAAGATTATAGGCACCAAAATGGGTTTTTAAGAATAAAAGCTGATGAAAATAACATTATTGTTCGTAATAAGGCAAGATTGGTGGCTCGAGGTTATTCACGGTCCGAGGGGATAGACTATGATGAAACCTATGCTCCAGTTAATCGATTAGAAGCAATAAAGGTTTGCTTTTGGCATTTCTTTGCTTATAAATCTTTCAAAGTCTTTCAAATGGATGTCAATTTGCCTTTCTAAATGGTGTGTTACTTGAAGAGAACTATGTAGAACAACCCCGAGGTTTATGATCAATAATAAGGTCTATAAACTCTATAAGGCTCTATATGGATCAAGCAAGCACCCGAGGGCTTAGTATGATACCTTGTCCGAATTCTTGATATCAAGTGGGTTCTCAAAAGGTAAGATAGATGTGAACTTTGTTTAGAAAAGAAATAGATGGCAACATCCTCTTAGTTCAAATTTATGTAGATGATATCATATTTGGTTCACCTAATCTGACCTTGTGTGAAGAGTTTAGTGTTCCCATGAAAATAGGTTTGAGATGTCTATGATGGGTGAATTAACATACTTTCTAGGCTTGCAAATTAAAATGCACGAGTAAGGGCATATTCATACATCGACTAAGTATGCTAAGGACCTTATAGATAAATTTGGGATGAATACTAGTAGGGAAGTTAAAATACCTATGGAAACTAACTTCTCCATGGATCCGGATAGCAGGGATACCCATGGACGCAACGGAGTATCGTGGGTGATTGGATCCCTTCTCTATCTCACCGCAAAGTAGGCAGACATAGCCTTTGTAGTTGGGGTATGTTCAAGATTCCAATCAAATCCCAAGAAAACTCATCCAAGGACGGCTAAGAAAATCCTTAAATATCTTAAAGGGACTTTACGAGTTAGGTTGTAGTACCATTCGATGACAACTTCGAGCTATCGTGCTATTCGGACTGTGATTTTGGAGGTCAGAAATTGATAGGAAATCCACCTCTGAACTTGTCAATTTTTAGGCAACAAGTTAATTTTTCGCTATCTAAGAAAGCAGACATCTGTTGCAACCTCCACAATCAAGTCAATACATGGCGGTGGTAGTTGTTGCTCTCAACTCATCTGGATTAGTCGGCCTTAGGGATTATAATATTATAACATCATATGTTCCTATTTACCGTGATAGTAATAGTGCAATAGCCATGACATACAACCCTTTCTTGCATTCTAGGTGTAAGCATATAGATATCGACATCATTTCATTATAGATCATGTTGAAAAGAATGACATTAGAATAGAAAAGATAGCAATCGAGTCTCGGAGAGCGGACTACTTACAAAACCCTTAGCTGAATCTAGATTTAAGGAATTGTGTTTAAAGTTAGGATTACTTGATGCATCCTTAGCTGATTTTTAATTCGTATTGTTGTATCTTGTATTCCCCTCTTTCTTTTCTTTTCTTTAAATCTTGTCTAGAAAGAATTATCGTGACTGATATGTGTCAAAGGACAATCATAGAGCTGATTTCATTGATCTCATTCTTAGAAATCAAGAATCAAGGATTAGTTATATTGACCTTATCGACTTGGATAATTGTTTATTCGACATCAAGTAAATCGACAAGGACACAATAGTCACCGATTTCTTCAAAACAGATGACTAGTTGCATCCTATCGACTTACTTTGGCTACTAATGGGTTCTTGAAGTTTGTGTATCTGTAGGAATGTAATAGATCAACATTGTTAGATCGGCTTGAATTTTCTAAACTAATAAAACCTCCTCATCCTGCTCACCCCTTGTTTTCTTCAAAATTTAATTTTCAAAATTATTTTCACAACTCATCTATTTTAAAACTTTTCGTATGACTTGTATCTTTAAAAAAATTTTTATTTAAAATAATGGCATTGAATTAACCGCCTTGAAAATTATTTGTTCTAAAAAAGCAGACTCGGAGAAATTTTTGAAAGGATAAGACAAGGTCATTTTTACCAAGTCTCGACAAAATCCAACAAATAGGAAACCTTTATGCATAGAAAGGTATATTTTGGCTTACGTCGGAGTATACTTACTACCTTTGCATAAAGTAACCCTATTAGCCGTCTAATCCGTAGGATAAACAGCTACTTTTGTTGAATTAAGAAGTTTTGATGAGTTAAAAGAAGCGGCTCGGTTGATCAAATGATCGAAGAACAACCGAGGTTAAGCTAAACGGATCGATGGGGTCGAGAACCAATCTAGTCACCGAGATCTAGTCATCTACAGGAGACAAACATAAAGAGCTCGAGGACGAGGTCAAGATAAGCCGAGTAGAATAAGAAAGGCGAGTCTTCACCGAGTCACCAGCATTTGAGTAGAACAAAGATAGCCGAGGACTAGCAGCTTTTCAAGATTAAGTTTGTTAAAGCGGTTTCTAGTTTGTTAGAACTAACTAACAAACTAACTCGACTTTTCGAGACTTATAAATAGGTCTAGGCACTTCATTTTACACAACTTTTTAATATATACAATATACACGAATTCACAAGTTACTTCTCCGTAAATCATAAGTTTTCAAATCACAAGTTTTCTTCATAGAATTTTCTAAGTGTTTGTAGAACACTTCACTTCACATCTTCAAAAACACTTTTTGTTCTTAGAGTTAGATTTTAGAAGTTTGATTAAGCATTCTTGAAGAATTGAAGATCGAGTTGTAAGTTGTAAAGATTGTAAAGTAAGCAAGTAAGCGGCTAGTGGAGACCCTTCTTCAAAGTTTGGAGAAGGAGAGTGGATGTAGGATTGTTATAATCCGAACCACTATAAAATCGTGTTCTTTACCGCTTTCATTTATATTTCGTTCAAGTTACAATTTGTTGTTCAAAGTTTAATTTCAGAATTAAAAGTTAAGATTCGAATATCGGTGTTGCTTTTGATCTTATTAAAGTTGAGATTAATCTTGAATTCCGTTGTGTACTTTGGTACTTTGAATAAATTTTTAATAGATTTGAAAAATCTCAAAAACTATTCAACCCCCTTCTAGATTTTTGCTAGAAGGTCGATACTTGTTTTACATAATCTACTCAACTATTCGGGACCAACAACTTTTACACATTTCAAGGCATGCCGTTGGTCCCGATTAGTTGAGCAGATCGGATAAAACTTGTATCACCTTCTCTAGGAAAAATCTAGAAGGGGGTTGAATAGATTTTTCAGATTCTTACAAATCTTTCAAGATTTATTCAAGGCACCAAAGTGACACATGGAAATTCAATTTAATCTCAACTTTATTAAGATCAAAAGCAAACCGATATTTTGGTTTTAACTTTGATTCTAAAATTAATCTTCAATTGATAAACTGGAAATTGAAATAAACAAGTAAGTAAATGAAAGCAATAAAGAACAATGATTTATAGTGGTTCGGATTATAAAAATCCTACATCCACTCTCCTTCTTCAAACTTTGAAGAAGGGTCTCTTCTATCAACTTACTTACTCACTTTCAATCGTACAGCTTACAACTTACAAAAATCTTCAAATCTTCAAACTCCTAAACAATCCTGTGAAATCTAACTCTAAAATAATAGAAGTGTATTTGAAGATGTGTAAGGAAGTGTTCTATAAACACTTAGAAAAATCTATGAAGAAATCCTTGAAAAGTATTTTGTGCTTTTTGAAAACTTGTGATTTTAGAGAATATATTGTTGAATTGATAACTCTTGAGTTCTATATGTTTTAATGAAGTGCCTAGACCTATTTATAAGTCGAAAAGACAGCTTAGTTGGTTAATTAGTTTTAACAAACTGAAAACCGCTCAACAAACTTATTCTTGAAAACTACTTGCTCCTCACCGATTTTACTCTACTCATCTGCACTGACTTGGTGAAGACTTGCCTTTCTTATTCTACTCACTTGTCTTGACCTTGTCTCGAGCTCTTCATAATTGTCTCCTACTGCACGACTAGATTTGAGCTTGTCTCCATGACTTGTAACTCCTAGTCTTCACCGACTTGATCGACTGACCTAGTCTCGATCACCTTAGTACTAGAATTCAGTCTCCGTTGTTCTTCATAGTCATCTGCTCATCCGAGCTGATCTTTTAACTCATCAAAACATTCTTGATCTAACAATTTCCCCCTTTTGATGAAGTTAAAACCTACAAGAAAGAGACACACTCACGCTAAAGTTAGTTTAGAGTTAATCAAGATTATTAAATAGGTATATCGAGCACATTCTCACACTAAAACAGATTCATTCAAATTAAAGCACTTAAAAAAATTAAGAACATATTCTTAAGTCTTAGAAATTTCGATTTAATGAAAAGTTTTAAAATTTTAAAAAAACTTAGAAAGTTTTTAGAACTTAGAAAATTTTAGACTTAGGAAAAAAATTTAAGTCGAGATGATAAGATTCTCGATGATTAATGCTTAAAAGAAAATTTAAAGATTTCTTAAAATAGAAGAAAAACTTTAAAGAAATAGGACAAGTAAATCACATTAGTTCAAGTATATTCATAACGGATTTACAAAGATTACAAAGGAAGACTAATAGAAAAGAAAAAATAAGGAAGAGTAAAAGTCTGTTTCTATCGGACTCCCCATTGGTCTTCGTCCAGGATCATTAGCCAATTGAATACTCTCCTCCTTAGCCGCTTGAGGTCTTCTTCTTGTGTAAGTCCAGACTCGGCCTCTGCGCTTTTTTATAATTCCACAGAACCCGAGTCTAGGTCCAAGGTACCATCAGGCTTCTTTGCGGGGATGGCATATTCGAAAGCCGGAGAGATCATGTTGACGTTGAACTCCACATCTGCTTCTTCCAGTCGATGATAGAACTCCACATCCACCTTTTCAATCCACTCATGCCAAGCCAAGTCTGGATCTTGTTAAGTTGCTCCGGGGCCTTTAAGAATATACAGTATATCCACATGCCTTCCATTCTTGTCTTTGTATTCAAGCACATACTTTCCACAAGCCACGGCTTAGGAGGAGCAGACGTTGGGTGGAAAGGTCTGAATTTTCCACCGCCTTGGTCTTTTATTAGCCATTTCCGCTCATCGGTGCTCCGAAGACATTGGCGTCCTTCTTCTTTTTCGCCTCTTCTTTTCCTTCTTGCCATAGAATTCCATCTCTCTTTTTATTCTCTTAATTTGTTCTTCCGAGAGATTGGAATAATCGGCCTCCCTCTTTCCTTTCCCTTTAGCAACAACTCGTAAGAATGTCACCGATCTCGGCTCACCGGGCCGCTACTTCCATGCCTTTCCCCTTCGCTCCTTGATTCGATTCTTTGAGCCGAGCCAAGAGTTTCTCTCGTTCTCTCCTCCTCCTCCTTTCTCCTTTTCTCCTCATCTTCCTTCGCCTCCTCTAGTTGACTTACCCTCAATCGAGAGCAATAGCTCATCGACTTGAGTCTCAAGTCTTCCTTAGCTGCTTCGAGATCAGTTGTGTTGGCCTTAGTGCCTACATCTTTTCTAGTCTCCTCGACCACACTGTGAGGGCTTGTCTCTTTTCTTGTTCAGCCTTTTCCCTTTTTAACTTCAAAGCAGCCAAGTCTCGGTTTGCATCCAGATTATTGCACTTGACTCGAAGTCCGATTGATCTACCCAATTCATTTACCACTATTTTGTTGTACCCTTTCACCTCTTCTTTCAAGGCCCTCACTCATCCTCCATAGCTTTCACTTTGTCACCAAGACAGAGAGTTAGTGACAGCTTATGATTTTATCGATAAAGTTACCTCTACTTCTCTCATGTCCGGCTAACATTGTGTCGATCGCTTCAACCATCCTCCTTGTCCTCCTCTTCATTTTTCTTCTAAAAGCGAGAATTTATCTTTTTCTCCACAAGCGTGAGGATTGAGGAGATGGCGGAGGCCGGGCTTAGCTCACCGTCGTCTTCCTCGATGAGGAATCGGACGAAGAGGGGTAGATTCTTTACGAGTAGGTGGGAGAGGGATAGGCCGTGTTTGGATGGCTAGAAGAGAGGAATATGATATAATAGGAACAGGTGAGGTTTGGACTGTTGGGAGAGGAATTTGTTCGATTGAAGGTGGAGGTGATGATCGAGTTTGTATGGTGGGGGTGGTAATGGGAGATGAGGTTTGTAAGAGGGGTGTTGGTGGTTGAGATGAGATGTGTTCGGGTTACGTGGGTGGGGTTTGTATTTGGACCGTTGGGGTTGTAGGGCATTGGAGAGGCTCGAGGTACCTAGGATACCCCTTCATTCGTTTGAGCAGTGGGATTTTGAGTTTGAGGTGAGGTACCTAGGATACCCCTTCATTACTGTTTGAGCAGTGGGATTTTAGCCGAGTTTGAGGCTCGAAATGCCACTGGGCACTTCTTCATTGCAGTATGTGACAAAGAAGGAGACGAAGATAAGCTTGTACCGACTCGGGTATTGGGAAGAACAACTTCCTTGGTTGGGGAGGAAGGAACCTCCATTTGACCAACCTCGGCCGCTATCTCAAGAACAGGAACCTCCTCTGGAAGTAAGGTTGTCGGCTCCATCTGCCGCTCGAGCCTCCAGATTTGGTGGAGCCTTCGTGAGCTTTGAGTTGCTCATCTGGGCCTCCTTACCGGAGGAATTTCAACTTCCTCTTCCTCCTCTTCTTCTCGAGGCAATTTTGGCGGATGCAACAGACAAGCTCTCCCCTTTCTTCTTCTCCACGGCTTTCATCGCCCGTCTTTTCTTCCTTCTCTGGGTACCTGGGACCGCAGCAATGCTTTCTTGAGATGGAAGCTCGACCGCTTCCTCTTGAGGTGCGACCTCACTGCTACCTCCTCATGTCCCTCTCGCTTCGATCTCTGCTGAAGGAGGCGCCTCGGGCGCGGCTCGGGTCTCGAGCTCTGCCTTGCCTTGACCTCGACTTCGCAAAGATCCGACTCAGGCTCGTCGAGTCCGGGTTTCCTCCAAGCCTATCATCCTTAGTAAGGATCCCCTTCTCGCTTGGAGTACTTTTTTGTACCCACTCTCCCACTCTCCTCCTGTTCACTCTTCGATCAGCACAATTATTTTATTGAACAAGTTGACTATCAAGGTAGGTATTCAGCCCTCTGCAGACGACTTGAAGGTAAGTCGCTTCTTTTCCTCCTTCAGCTTGTGGATCAACATATCCACCCGCTTACTTCCACTCCATCTAAAATAGCTCGCATCACACACAACTGGGTTTGGTTAACCCATCATGTGAACTTTGCTCACCCAACACAGCCTTCGTCACCACCGTAATCAACAATCTAAACTTTCTTCTCAATGATTCTTTTTCAAATCCCTTCGGTTCCTCTATGTGTAACCCTTGCCATCAAATCAAAAGATTCCTCCCGCTTATCCTCTTTGTACGTCAATGGATTGACTCCTTCCATTGACGTGTCAAAATTCTCGCAATGTTTTCTCTTGAGTAGCTCAGCGTTGTCCTATCCACCAATGTATCGAACCCATCTTAGGTATCGTTCATTCTCGCCAAGAACTCGCCCTAATAAGTCGGTTGTCCTGCTCGGGGATTTCATTGACAAAAATCCCCTTAACCTCGATGCTTCCAACAATTGGAGGATTTATGTAGACTACGGATCTCGAGTGGTTTCAAATCCACATACATTTCAGCTTTTAATCGGTTTTGTAGAATTCCTCATTCATCTTGAAATGAGAAATGTTTGTGGAGATATATTTGGGTTTGTGGGTTTTGGTGGTTTTGGAAGAAGATGCCATTGGGAATTTTGTGAGTTTGGAAAAGTGTTAGAGTATATGCAGGTTTTGAAAGTGAAAAACGAATATGAGAGGAAGAAGATATATTTATAGGAGGGAAAGTCTGGAAAGATAAACCGCTTTGAAAATTAATTTTAATCTAAGCCGTTTATTTGAAATGATTTCTTGTCTTGAATCAACGGTTAAAAACTTGGATAAACGATTGGGATTCGGCGCGTGTAGTTCACTAATCTTTGAAATGCGTAAAAAGTTACTTTATAGATCGTTGATTTGACCGAAGTAGAGTTACTTAATGCAGAGAAGTAAGTAATCCCGACGTCACTTAGGGTTACCTTTCTTTGCATAAAGGTTTTCTAAAGCAGACAAGGTCCTTGAAGATAATCGGTAAATGACCTCATCTAGATTTTTTAAAAAACAATCTAGTTTTATCTTTTAGCGAGAATTAAAGACTAGTTAAGAAAAATTTAAATAAACAGGCTCGATTTAGTTTTCTAAAGTTAGGTTTTCCAACCAATCAATCCGATAAGAGTTTTATAAGAAAACACAATATATGGAGTTTATTCGAGGCAAAGGTGTCTGGATAATAAGGTTGATGATAGATGAGGTGAAACAAGATGATCTATGACCTATTCCCGCAAAGACATAGACTTGAAGAAAAACCATTAGTAACTTGAGGTAGATCGGATAGGGTGCGGATAGTCATCTGTTTCTCAGAAATCACCGACTATTGTGCCCTCATCTCGATTTACCGAATGTCGAATAAGTAATTATCATGTCGATAAGGTTAATATGACTAATCCTTGATTCTTGATTCCAAAATAGGAAATCAATGATATCAGCTACCCTGATTGTCCTTTAACTCATATCTAGTCCGATAATTCTTTCTAGACATTTATTTAAAGAAAAGAAAGAAATAGAAATAAGGAATACATTAATCGGATGCAAGCAATTTGAATTAAAAAGTCAGCTAATGATGCATCAAGTAATCCTAATTCTAAGCATAATTCTTTAAATCTAGACTCTGCTAATGGTTTTGTAAGAATGTCTGCTCTTTGTGATTCAGTGGCTATCTTTTCAATTCTAATGTCATTCTTTTCCACATGATCTCTAATGAAATGATGTCTAATGTCTATATGCTTACACCTAGAATGCGTAAGGATTGTAAGTCATAGCTATTGCACTATTACTATCACAAGAAATAGGAACAAATGATGTTTGAATATTATAATCTCTAAGTCATTGACTAATCCAGAGGAGTTGAGAGCAACAACTTCCAGTGCCATATATTCACCTCGGTTGTGGAGGTAGCAATGTATGTCTGCTTCTTAGATAACCAAGAAATTAATTTGTTGCCTAAGAATTGACAAGTTCTGAAGTGGATTTCCTATCAATCTTACATCCCCCAAAGTCTCGAGTCCGAATAACCTCGCCACCAAAGTTGTCATCACCGGGTACCATAACCCTACTTGCAAAGTTCCTTTGAGATATTTAATGATTTTCTTAGCGGACTCGATGAGTTTTCTTGGGATTAGATTGGAATCTTGCACATACCCCAACCGCAAAGGCTATGTCCTGCCTACTTGCAAGTAAGATAGAGAAGAGATCCAATCACCCACGATACTCCGTTGCATCTGGGTATCCCTTGCTCATCTGAATCCATAGAGAAGTTAGTTGTCATAGGTATTTTAACTTCTCTACTAGTAGTCATCCCAAATTTCTCAATTAGGTCCTTAGCATATTTAGATCGATGTATAAAAATACCCTTACTCATCTGTTTAATCAGAAGCCTAGAAAATATGTTAATTCACCCATCATTGACATTTCAAACCTGTTTTCATGAGAATACTAAAATCTTCACATAATTTGATTAGGTGAACCAAAGATTATATCATCTATATAAATCAACTAACAAGATGTTACCATCTACTTCCTTTCTAAACAGAGTTCTATCTATCTTACCTTTTGAAAATCCATTTGATATCAAGAAATCAGATAAGGTATCATACCAAGCTCTAGGAGCTTGTTTCAGTCCATATAGAGCTTTGTTGAGTTTATAGACCTTGTTATTGATCTTAAACCCAGTGAGGTCTGCTCCACATAGACTTCCTCAAGTAACACACCATTAAGGAAGGAAGACTTAACATCCATTTTAAAGACTTTGAAAGATTTATAAGCAAAGAAATGCCAAGAACAACCTTATTGCTTCTAATCGCAACTGGAGCATAGGTTTCATCATAGTATATCCCTTCGTAATGTGAGTAACCTTGAGCTACCAATCTTGCCTTATTACGAACAATAATGTTGTTCTCATCTGCTTTGTTTTTGAACACCCATTTGGTGCCTATAATCTTTCTATGTAAGGGTCTTTCCACTAATTCCCAAACATTTTGCCTTTCAAATCGATGCAGCTTCTTCCCGCATGGCGCTTATCCAGCTTTGGATCAGATAGAGCTTCCTCAATAGACTTGGGTTCAAGAAGTGACACATAATTAAACAGACTTACAGAGTCCAAAGATCATTCGTGTCTCCGCACACTACTAGATGGGTCTTCGATAATGCAGTCGGATGGATGATAACTTCTCATCCTTTTGCCTATATGAGTAGAAGGATCCTCATCTTGAGACTCAAGAGGCAACTCCTCCGATTCTACTCGAATCGACGTTTCTCTTCATCACCGACCCGCCGATCAACCGATGTTAAGGGTGTCTCTTCAGATGGAGTCCGATCGTAAGTTGTCTTCGATTATCGATGAGAATTCTTCTTCATCTCGAGTCTCAATCAAGACTAGGTAGATAGACAGGTTCTATGTTTAGTCTTGGTTAGTTCAATTTTATCTAGACTTTTAGAAATTTGATTCACTTTATCTCGAGAAGGAATATAACTCATCAAAGACCACATGCGGGGTTTCCTCCACACAAAGGGTTGTCTTGTTGAAAACTCTAAATGCCTTGGAAGTGTTGGAATATCCCAAGAATATTCCATCACCGCCTTAGCATCAAAAGTTCTCAACTTAGATTTTCCATTGTCATGAATGAAACATTTACAACCAAAAGCTCTAAAATATGAGATTCTTGGAATCTTACCCTTCCAAATCTCATATGGAGTCTTACCCTTGTCTTTAACAACCAAGCACCTCCTGGGTATAACAAGCTATATTGATGGCTTCACCGTAACCTGTGAGGGGTTTCATACTCGGCTAACATGCTCCCGGCCGCTTCCTTCAAGGTTCTATTCCTTCTTTCAACCACTCCATTTTGTTGAGGAGTCCTTGCTGATGATGTCTCATGAATAATTCCACATTCATTGAAAAAGTTAGATAAACAAGAATTAAAAATTATGTGCCATTATCACTTCTTATTTTAATAATATTAACACCCTTTTCATTTTGAATCATGCATCAACAGATCGGTGATCTTGTTTATAGTCTCATTTTTCTTGAAAAGAAATATAACCCAAGTGTATTTAGAAAAATCATCTACTACAACAAGAGAATATTTCCTTCCACCGAAACCGAGAGAAGAAATAGGTCCAAACAGATCAAGATGAAGTAGTTGTAAAACTCTTTCGTATGATGAGGTGTTAATACTCTTAAATGAGTGTCTAGGTTGTTTACCTTTTGACAAGCATCACATTTAAGATCAGTAGAATAAAGTTTCTCGGGTAATCCCTTAACAAGGTTCTTTTTAGCCGACTTACTAAGGGTTTTGAAATTCGGATGACTAAGCCTCTTGTGCCATAGCCACCGAGGTCATCTCCACCCTTAGCTATCAGACAAGTATCTTTAGGACAACTATTAAAGTTGGCCACATAGACATTACCATGTCTCAAGCCGATTAAAAGTACCTTATCTCGAGGAACTATCTAAGATATCACATTTATCTTTAGAAAATTTGACAAGAAAACCCTTATCACAAAGTCGAGAAACGAGATAGCAAATTATGTTTCAAACCTTCAACAAAATATACCTCGATACCTGAATATCCTTGATAATCGTAGTACCTAATCCTTTAGTCATCCCACAATTATTGTCTCCAAATAATACTCTTGGACCATCAATGTTCTGGAAGTTTGATAGTAGCCTTTTGTTATAAGTCATGTGTTGTGAACATCCACCGTCAATGTACCATATAGAAGCTAAGATCTCTTCCTTGAGTGATGATCCTCGTGAATTCTCGAAAAGCAGATTAGTTATAAGGTACCCTAGTGATCTTGGGTCCTTGAAGGTCAAGCATCACTTTAGGTAACCAGACAAAATCTCATTTCCAGATAATAAATCGACTTGGTCTCTCTACCAAATCTGTCTACAATTGTATCACTTTTAAATGATAACTTGTTGTATTCAGATTTAGGAATTTTCTGGACTTAGGAAAGGTGGGATAACATCTGCTTCTCCCATCAAAAGGATTGTAATAAGAATTTCTTCTTATTTTGATTCTTGGAGTTCTCTTAGTCTCGATAAGGAGTCCTCACTGAATTTTTGTTTTCAAGTGGGAGATGCGATCCTTATTTGACTTATTGGTTTCAAGGACCAATTCTAATCTCTTTTGGGTTATCGATGCTTTTACAAATTTCCTAGGTTTCGAACATCCGATTTACTATTTCTGTCATAACCAAGACCTGTTTTGTCATGGGATTTTTGAGATGTATTAAAGATGTGATCTATTGGCGATTGTGAATTATTAAGTTGACTAATTTTGAAGACTAGCTTCTCATTGTCTTTCTTAATTAATTCATTTTCAGCATGATTGTTTCAATTTGTCTTTTAAAAATTTCAATTCGCTTTCTAATCTTTCAGTAAGCCGGTGATGTACTAGCCTCGGCTGGGGAAAACATTCCCCCTTGAATGTTTCCTCGGTTTACGGGTAGTTCATCACCGCTTTCCTTTAATTAGAATCTGAATTTGATCCTTTAAAGTCAAATTCTCTGTCTCTAGTGTTTATAAGCAGCCAAAGATGTCTTTAAGTCTCTCAATAACTCATGAATAACAATTTGATCACTATCATAAAGCAGATTTACTTGGAATCATTATCGAGAAGATGAATAATAAACTACCTCTTTAGCCATGAGACAAACTTCATCGTCGATCCGAAATTAGATGAGGATGATGATGATGATGATTATCTTGATTCCTTTTCTTCACCAAGAAAGCCCTTTGGTCTCGCAAATCTCCTGTCTCTCTTTTTCCTTTTCTCTTCCCTTTCCTTAGGAGTCGGTGAGGACAATCATAGCTGAAGTGTCTGGCTTATTGCAAGTATAGCAAGTGTCACTCCTATCTCGATTTAGGGCTGGAAGGATTTCTTTTAACAAGTGGATCTGAATCTCCTTGTCTGGCTCCTATTCTTGTCATCATCTGTTGAGTCATCTTCTTTTCTTCTTGACTTGGATCTAGATCTGTCCTTACCTCGCAAACCTCAATTTATTACGTTTATACTTCATTCTTAATCATCATACCTTTTGGTGAGCAGAGCCATCTGCTCCTTCGAGAGATAAGTCGGCTCCTGCAGATTCGGTTGACATCTTGTCTTCTTTGCGGACAAAAGCAACGAGACTTGGATGAGGTGCTCGACTCCATCTCATCTTCCTCATCTTCTATCCGAATGTCATACTCTAAAGCTTTAAGATGAGAAAATAAGGTATGATGAGTAATAGAAGATAAATTTTGAGTTGCTTTAAGGATATTGGACTTTTCTCTCCATCTCTTGGTTAAAGATCTCAATATCTTATTATTAATCTCCTTTCTCGTATAGCTCTTTCCCGGATCACCGCTTTGTTGAGAAGATTTGTCAATCTCACATCTAGGCGATCCACTGCTTTCATTTTCCTTCATCTTGAAGGTATCAAAGGCATGTAATACGGATTAGCTTATTCTCTTTTACTTGGTCGATCCTTCACAAACATTTGCAAGAGTCTCCACATCTCCTTAGCTGATTTGCATCTTTTGACCTTTTCAATCCGAGTCTTTACTCGAGTTTCGATGATTTCGATCTGGCTACCCGATCTAGGTTGTGGTTTTCCTCTCATCACTTGTCGATTCTGAATTCTTTTCTCTTGTCGACTCTGGATTCTGATTGATTGATGTCATTGCTAGTGCCTCCATGGTAAAATTTTATAGGTCCTTCTTCAAGAACCTCCTCCATCCTATCATGGATAGCCTTGAGATGATTTTCCATCTTGAATTTTCAATAGTCATACTCTTCAATTGAAAATTCGGGTAGATTCCTGGATTTCTTGCTCTTGCACTGAAGACATGATAAGATAGAAAAACAAAGCACTCCACAATCTTGTTAGTAGCACGCTTAGTAACAATAAAGAAGATGAAGAAAATCAAGAATATTTCAGAATCTTAGTCAAGACCTAAAATCAATATCGAACAACTTAACATTGCTCGATACCACTTGTTGGTCCCGATTAGTTGAGCGGATCGGATAAAACTTGTATCGACCTTCTAGGAAAAATCTAGAAGGGGGTTGAATAGATTTTTCAGATTTTTACAAATCTTCCAAGATTTATTCAAGGCACCAAAGTGACACGGCGGAAATTCAATTTAATCTCAACTTTATTAAGATCAAAAGCAAACTGATATTTTGGTTTTAACTTTGATTCTCAAATTAATCTTCAATTGATAAACTCGGAAATTGAAATAAACAAGTAAGTAAATGAAAGCAATAAAGAACAACAAATTTATAGTGGTTCGGATTATAAAAATCCTACATCCACTCTCCTTCTTCAAACTTTGAAGAAGGGTCTCTTCTATCAACTTACTTACTCACTTTCAATCGTACAACTTACAACTTACAAAAATCTTCAAATCTTCAAACTCCTAAACAATCCTGTGAAATCTAACTCTAAAATAATAGAAGTGTATTTGAAGATGTGTAAGGAAGTGTTCTATAAACACTTAGAAAAATCTATGAAGAAATCCTTGAAAAGTATTTTGTGCTTTTTGAAAACTTGTGATTTGAGAGAATATATTGCTTTGAATTGATAACTCTTGAGTTCTATATGTTTTAATGAAGTGCCTAGACCTATTTATAAGTCGAAAAGATAGTTAGTTTGTTAATTAGTTTTAACAAAGTGAAAGCTACTCAACAAACTTATTCTTGAAAACTCGCTTGCTCCTCACCGATTTTACTCTACTCATCTGCGGTGACTTGGTGAAGACTTGCCTTTCTTATTCTACTCGGCTTGTCTTGACCTCGTCCCGAGCTCTTCATAATTGTCTCCTCTGAGGACGACTAGATTTGAGCTTGTCTCCGGATGACTTGTAACTCCTAGTCTTGGTGACTTGATCGAGTCCTTGACCTAGTCGATCGGCTTAGTACTAGAATTCGAGTCTCCGCTGTTCTTCATAGTCATCTGCTCATCTCGAACCGATCTTTTAACTCATCAAAACATTCTTGATCTAACACATGCTAATGCCACGCACCGAATATGAAGCGACTATTCCGCATAACCGTCGATATTTTTACGCGCTGAGTCAATCAACGGTTAAAAACAATCTGATTGGCCACGTATCAAATTCAATTTCTTCCTCTCTCTTCTTGGTTTAAAATCTTACCCCTTCATTTTCAAAATTCATTTTCCACGATTACTTACCACAATTTCTTGCAAAATCCTCTCCAAATTCTCATCGCAAATTTTTTCCAATGGCTTCCTCTTCCAAAACCACAAAGACCCACAAACCAACCTATATTTCCACCAAATGAATGAAGAAATATTTAAGAACAAGCTTAAAGCCGATGAAATCACCACCGTAGATAGAGAATCGGCGAAAATCCTACAACCGTTGGAAGCATCACAATTAAGAGGATTCTTATCGATGAAATCACCTCGAGCAAGACTTTGGATCTCCTTGGGGCAGAATTTCTGACAAATATGGAAGATACGGAGGATGGCTTTGATACGAGGGTAGATGGAACAATCCTGTCATATACAAAGGAAACCATTGCGAGGATCTTTGATACATCGATGGGGGAGTAAACCCATTGCGTACAAAGAAGATGATTGGGAAGAATCGTTCGATTTGATGGCCGAGTCACTTACGAGAGGAACTCGAAGAGATTTGAAGAAGAATCTACTCGGGAGAAAATACCGATTGTTGATGACGGTTATGTAACGAAATCGGTTTTAGGAGAACAGAGTTCGCATGATGGGCTATGTAAGCCCAGTTATGTTGTATGCGGGAATCCTAGATGGAGTCCAAGTAAAGCTGGGTTCGATTCTTTGATAAACAAGCCGACGAAGAAAAGAAGAGACTCGACCTTCAAATTTGTTCTTTGAAGGATGGATTGCGACCACCACAGTAAGCTTTGTTTAACAAAATCATTGTGTTAATCGAAGGATTAAACAAAGCAGTGGCCCGGAGGGTGGGAGCAAAGAAGTTCTCCAAGCAGGAAGGACATCGACCAAGGATGAAAGACTTGGGGAGTGCCGGACTCGAGATGATGAGTCGACGGCAGCCAGAGAACAAAGGGCGGCGGCGGCGAGGAAGCAAGGAGGCGCTGCGGAGCCGGAGGCTGTGCTGCGGTGAGGAGGCAACTATCGCTCCGGTAGCGAGAGGATGTGGTCTCGGAACCCACAGTGAGGAAGGCTGTGGTGATGTACTGCACTGGGTGGAAGCTGTTGTGGTTCCAGTGCGGGAAGAAGGCTGTTGTGGCTCCAAGAACCTCTCGGAGAAGGAAGAGGAGGAGGCTAATAAAAGCTTCGATAAGAAGTCTGGAGAAGGCTCGTCTGCTGCCCCTGCCCAAAGAAACCTCGGACAAAGAGGAGGAAGAAGTTGAGATCCCACCGGTAAGAAGGCCTAGAAAGAGATCTCAAAGCTCGAAGGCTCCTCCAAAACAGAAGGGTCATAGCGTGGCGGAAGCTACAACTCTCCTACCGGAGGAGGTGCTTGTGCTTCAGATAGCAGTGAGGTTGGTCGGCTTGAAGTGCCACCATCCCCAACCAAGGAAGCTGCTCTCTCACCCATTCCTGAGAAAGGTACAAGTCTTTCCTCTTCCCTCTCTCTTTCTCCGCACTGCAATGAAGAGGTGACCCAGTGGCACCTCGGAGCCTCTCAAACAACCTACCTCCCCATCTGTCCAACCTAGCCAACCATGCAATGAAGAGGTATCCAAGGCTGGTACCTCGAGCCTCTCGAATGCCTACTCCCACACTAGTCCAAACACAAACTCCAATCCCGAATAGATCAACCTTCATCCACCATCCCATCCACAGATCAACCTACACCTCAACCACCATCTCCATCTGCTCAAACCTCATCTCCTACTCCCACCCCACAAACACAACCAACCCCTTCCCCTTCAAACCAACTCCTCTCCCCCAAGTCCAAACCTCACCCATTCCTATCCTATCCTACTCCCTCCTTCCAACCATCCAAACTCACTCTCCTTCCCCTGCACTCCACTCAAAAAGACCAATCTTCCTCCTTGTCGATTCCTCATCGAGGATGAAGACAGCGATCTTAGCCCTACAACCGCCATATCTTCTATTCTTGGCAAGATGGAGAAGAAGATACAATCTGCCTTTAAGAGGAAAATGAAAAAGAGGACGCAGAAGATGGTGGAAGCGATTCTAAAATAATGATCGCCGGCATGAGAGAAGTCGAGGTAACTCGATAAATAAAATTACATCTATGACTAACTCTGTCTTATGATAAAGTAAAGGCTATGGAGGAGGAGATGAAGGCGCCGAGAGAAGAAGTCGAGGGTTATAATCATATGTGGTGAACGAGATTGCGGTGGACGATCGATTTCGGGGTGAAATGCAATGACCTCAACACAAAAGCCCAGCAGAGACTTGGCCGGAAGTTAAAAAGGGGAAAGAGAAGAGCAAGAGAAGAGACAAGCCCTCACGGTTGTGGTCGAGGAGACCGGGAAGGAACTAGGCGTAAAGGCCAACACAACTTATGCAGAAGCGGCCAAGGAGGACCTCGGACTCAAGTCTCGATGAGTTGGCCGCTCTCCACCGAGGGTGAGTCAACCGAGGAAGCTTTGAGAGAAGATGAGGAGAAAAGGAGGAAGGAGGAGGAGGAAAGGACAGAAAAACTCTTGGCTAAAGCGAAGGAGTCTCCGAGCGGAGGAAGCCGAGGGTAAAGGCAAGAAGGTAGCGGTGATGAGCCAAAATCGGTGACATTACTCTTAGAGTCGCTACCAAGGGCAAAGGGAAAAGGGAAGCTGATTACTTTAATCTTTCCGAAGAACGAGATCAAGAGGATCAAAAGAGAAAAGAATACTTCGGGAAGAAAGAGAAGAAACGGCAAAAGAAAGAGAAGGGTGCCAATGTCTTACGGAGCAGCGCAGAGTGGAAGTGGCTGATCAAAGACCAAGGTGGCGCGAGCTTCGATCATTCCATACAACGATGCTCCTCCTAAGTCAAGCCTTGTGGCAAATATGAGAATGAGTAAAAGTCAAGAATCTGGATGGAATGTGGATGTACTCTTGGTATATTCTCAAAGCCCCGGGATCAACTCGGCAAGATCCGACTTAGCTTGGCATGAATGGATGGAAAAGATGGACGTGGACCTCTATCATCGGCTTTGGAAGAAGTAGATGTGGAGTTCAACGTCAATCGATCGCCCGACCTTTGAATATGCAATACCGCCAAAATCAGATGGATCCCTAGACTGGACTGGATAAAGGGAATGCGAGAGGCGTAGGCGGAGTCTGGACTAGCTCGGGAGGAAGACCTCAAGCGGTAAGGAGAAGAGTGTTCAACTAGCTTATGGTCCGGAAGAAGATCAATGGGGTGTCTGATAGGAACAAAATTTTTCTTTTCCTTATCTTTCTTTCTTATCGGCATCTATCTTGTAAATTTGTAAATTTAATGTGAATATACTTTGCCTTATCGATTTACTCGTCTTATATTTTTAAGCTTTCTTTCTTGTTTTCTAAGAAAACTTAAAAATTTTCCTAAGTGATTAATCATCGAGAAAACTTTCATCTCAGATTAAAATTTTCTTAAAATTTTCTAAGTCCTAAGACTTAAAATTTTCTAAGTACTAATCATCTAATAAAGTCTTAAGACTTAAAAGCGTTCCTTAAAATTTCTTATAAAACTTTTCTAAAATATTTCTAAGTGTAAATTAAGTGCTCTTATGTGAATAAATCTAACTTAAATGTTTATGTGTCCTAATGTACTCATCCTGATTATCTTGAATAACCTTGACTAACATCACCGTGAGTTTGTCTCTCTCTTGCAGATTTAACTTCATCAAAAAGGGGAAATTGTTAGATTAGAAGAAGTTTTGATGAGTTAAAAGTGATCGAGACTAGAGTCAATTCATACAAAGTAAGATGACCAGCTAATTATATAGAACAGTGAGGTAGAGTTCTAGCACTAGGCGGACCAGGACTAGGTAAAGCTAGAAAAGACAACCGAGGTCGAGAAAGAAGAAAAAGGTCATCGAAGACGAGCTTGAGATAGTCATCCAGGAGACAATAACAAAGAGCTCAAGACAAGGTCAAGACAAGTTGAGTAGAATAAGAAAGGCAAGTCTTTAACAAATCATTTGCAGACGACTAGACCGAGTTCGGTGAAGTCAAGACAGATTATCAAGGTTAAGTTTGTTAAGCGGTTTCTAGTTTATTACAACAAACTAACCATTTTTCAAAGCTTATAAATGTGCTTAGGCACAGTTTCAAAATATTTTTCGGCACTCTTATTCACTTTACTCACAAGTTTTCTAAAGTCTCACAAAAAGTTTTCAAAGCAATATTCATAAGTTCAAAGTGTTTGTAGAACACTTGTTTGTATATCTTCAACACCAACTACTTTGTATTCTAAGAAATTCCAGGTAGATAGGAAGATTGAAGACAGAGATCTTCGAAAGTTGTATTTGTAAGTTTGTAAGTAAGAAAGTTAGTAAGTAGTCGAGGCCCTTCTTCAAGTTGAAGAAGGAGAGTGGATGTAGGATCTGCTTTTGATCCGAACCACTATAAATCTTAGTGTTCTTTCTTGCTTTACTTTACTTATCTTGTTATTCATCAACATTCAAACAAGTTCAATTTTAGATTCTTAATCAGTTGATTTTGATCCATAAAGATTGAGTTAAAATCTGTTTTCCGTTGTGTGAACTTTGGTACTTTGAATTGATAATCTTATCTTTGAAAAAGGATTTGAAAATCTATTCAATCCCCCCTTCTAGATTTTCACTAGAAGGCTGTCCAAGTTCCTTTTTAATTCATCCGTGGGACCAACACTAATCTCTATACCATTTCAACTTTAACACCAACATTATGAAATTTTTCTCAATCATCAATTATTAGTCTTTTTATTATATAACGTATGGTTATATATTGATGAAGTCTACCCCCTTCAACTTTTCTCTTCTTACTACGGTCAAAATCATAACATAATTTACTTAGTGTTGTTAAGCGAAATAAATCCGTAGATTTTGTGTGGATGTGGCTTTGTGATTGATTAAAACAACTATTGATTGATGAATTTATATAAGTAAAGTTGACATCCCTAATTTCTTATTACATTGATTATATTTCTATCTTGGGTAAACTTCGCTTGGAAGCTTGCCCATTGAGGCTCCTTGCCTCGGGATCTGCCGAGCCGCTCACCATCTGCCTCACCGAGCTCGACCTCTTGTGGTGAGCCAAACTCTTCGTCGGACTCGGATATGCTCGCCTCTTGGCTGGATGTGCTCGTCTTGGCCGGGCGAGTGGACTCCTTGACGGCCGAGCTCCTGTGAGTTCGGCCCATAGGGAATGGGTCGACTCCTTTGTTGTTGGGCCACGGGGCGAATAATCATGATACAACACTTAGCAAATAAAGTTATAAAGGAACTTTAAAAAAATTAACACTTATATTATACTATTATGAGAAATTCATTACGGAAACTCCAAGCCCACTACTCTTATCCAATATTTTATTTTTAATTATAGTCGTTAGAAAAAGGTAATTATAGTTACCATTATTATTATTTTATAATTTTTTTTATAGAAATTATTATTATTAATAATTATTATTTGCAACATAGCCACAATAAACTTAAATTAATAAAAATTTAAATGCCCCGTAATTTAGTGCGAATACTTTTGAGTGTTGTGTCAAGTGTTTGAGGGAAACATGATAGTGCTAAAACTTGTCAAGTTCTATTTGTGCAAGTTCTATGAGGCTTGGATTTGATAACCAACCTCATCTGATAGCTATGAAACTTGTCAGTTGTCCAATTATCTAATTTAGCTTTTAATGCGAAAGTGTGAACCCTAAATTGTTTATACTCGCTCTAGGTAAGTATTGTAAATATTTTCCTTTAATGCACATGAAAGGCGACTTTAAGGCAAAGTGTCAATTTAATGCGGTCAGCGAGTTGATCTCTATTGACAGTAAATCACTTATATTGGTTTTAAACAAGAAATCAATACACAAAGCAAAACAATATATATGTCAAGTAAAGACACACTTTAAAGTGGTTCAAAGGTAAACTTCTACGTCCATTATCTTGATTTAACAAGAGAATTCCTTAACTCGGATTTTTTTAAAAAATTTAGAGTGTCAATGTGCATTGATCAAGAACTCTCTCTAAGGTAACTCTAATCCCTAGAATAATTTAAGTCCTAGTTCTCGCTTAACCCACTCTCTTGGTCCTGCAGACGAGATGTGAAGGAGGTATGAAGTCTAGAAGGGGGTTGAATAGACTTTATTACACTCAAAATCTTTTTGCAACTTTAGTGAGCCGAGTGTGTTAACCGCCGAGACTTAGAAGTCACCGCATGCGAGAATACTCGAGTGTGTTGTATGATCACAGACTTGCATGACAAGCCAAGTCTTTTGATGGTGCGTAAGCTAATCTCATGGTTGTATTTTGAAAACCTTCTTATGAAAACGTAAACTCTTTTTACCAACTTATCAAATAACTTGATGTTCAATCTGTAAATGAGAGTTTAATATGAATTAGCGATTAATTATGTGGAATTTAAAGACAGAAAGCAATAAATAAACACAAACATTTATAGTGGTTCACATATGAAAATCCTACGTCACTCTCCCCGATTCTAAAAGGGACTCACTAATCAACTCAAGAACTAGTGTTTTCTCCTCTCAACCTTGAGGATTCGATCTCTAGATGTTTTGCAAGGTCCAACCCTTGTTACAATCTTCAACCTTTCCTAGTTTAAGCTTCATACTTACTTTTGCACTCTTTTTTTTTTAAGAAAAATGACTTTATTGACTTTTTCAACCAACTAAAGAGGGGTATTTTGCACTTTATTGACTTTATGATTAAAGTTAACCTTTCCCACCATTTTGACAGGTTGGAGGGAAAAATTGAATAAACAAAAAATAAATTGACAATTTTTCGGGTTTGACCGGTTCGAAGTTTGACCACGAAAGCACCGCTAGTCTGCTACTACATTATTTTTTTACGGAACAACTACTACATTATTGCTGCTACTACACATTCCTAAATTTAAAAAAACAACGACACACTCAACCAACCACTAGCCTGAAGATATATAATGTTGTTTTTTTTTACAAGATTAATGATTTTTCAAATCAAATATCAAAATCGCAATGGAGATATTATTTTGTTTAAGAGGTGTCCGGGATGAAGGTAAAATTTTAATTTTCTAGACACATACATCTGCAAAATGCATTCAAGAAAATAATCTTTTCCCGAGAAAGTCAAATGTTGTTGTTGGAGTTTCTATCTCCAACAACAACTTGATGCAAAGATCTTCACCGTTGAACTCTTTGGCTTTATATAACGTGTCTAAAGAGTTGTACAACATGTATGATAATATGCAGTCCAAGTGCAAAAATAAAAACTATTCTTCTAGAGAATGGAGCAAAACCACAACCACATGGAGGAGTTGACTTCCCACTTGGAAATAAGATCCAAGAAAGTTTTTGTCAAAACCGCCAACTGAGAGGATGTCGAGAAAGGTTTGATTTTGTTGTTTGTTTCGATTATTATGCGGTTTGATTTTCTATTTTTGGTGTTATTTTCTTTGTGAATGGTTTGATTTTCTATTTTTGGTGTTGTTTGGTTTGATTATTGTCTGTTAAAAATCATTTATGTTAATCCTTTTCAATATTAGTGTTATATTTGAGTGTCTCATACGTGAATTTTGACTATCTTTTTTATGTCTCGGTAGTCAAGGATTATAATACGTGCATCCCTTTTTGGCACACACTTTTTATTACTTGTTAGGTTTTGTACAAATAGGTTAGTCCAAGTACCGGATAGAGAGATGGGAGTTTGTTATCTCATTCATCTATTTTATAAGTTTTAATCTCATCCGTCCATTTATTTATATAATAGTCTATAAATTAGAGAGTCATCACAAACCCTTATTTTATTTGTATTGAGTACAGCTTTAGATTTGAGATGGTCTTGGGTTTGTTTTGTTACTCGATGTGTGGCCAACTAATGCCCACAATCGATGTGTGCCCAACTAATGCCCAACTAATTAGATTTGGGATGGTACTTTGGGTTTATTTTGAATATGAAATTCTAATATTAATGGTCCTATATCATATGTGAGTCTTTCAATGTCTCCTTCTTCCATCAAATATCGTATGCACTCCCTAACAAGCTCTTCATCAACCTCTAGGGTTATTGGTAGCATTTCTTATCTAATAAGTTTTGCTTTGCCTATATGTGGCAC
Source organism: Paraleonurus japonicus (assembly GCA_030762865.1). Lineage (NCBI taxonomy): Eukaryota > Viridiplantae > Streptophyta > Magnoliopsida > Lamiales > Lamiaceae > Paraleonurus > Paraleonurus japonicus. The sequence continues at coordinate 24,466,932 of CM061056.1, forward strand.
CTTGTACTTGTTCTTTGCCCATAACCTTCATGATTTCCACTAAGCAAGATTGTAGACTTAAAATCACACCGTTAAGTATCAACTTGTCACGATTTTAAAATGATAGCAAGACATTTTTAACCATATCATCCACATTGTAAGATGTTGTGTCTACTGTAGTGATTGAATTGCTAAAAAAATTCAAATCAAGAATATTTATGTCGGGTGAATTTGGGTGTTGGCATACTAATATGATGTTGAATCCATCCGAGCTTGCATTTGCTTAAAAGTCTGGAACATTATTGCTTATGTGAGGTTTAGCATTATCTTGTTGTATTATAATGTCATTGCATGCATTAGAATGGCATTTTGCCTTAATAATCGTATAATCTGAAAATATTCACAAAATAATTAAGCAAGTTAATGTCACCAATAGGAATAAAAACCTGTTTGGGAGACTTAATGATGCTTAAAAGTGAATGATGACACTTAGTTGGAAAGTTAAATAATGAAAAACTGAAATGATGATAATCATATGTATAAGACCGTCTTTTATGACCTCTTTTGTGATTAACTCTATGGGTTTAGTCACCAATGTTCCTTTTGTTATGTTTTGGAGTTTGTCTTTCTTTGGTTCTAGTGTTGTGAAAGGAAAAATATCTATTTTTCCATCAAATATGAGTTGACCATCAGCTGTATATTGTGGCTTAGATACTCCACACATAAACATATTTTTTGTATAAATCTCTTTCTCATACATGTTCTATGTGGTTCTTTCTATCCTGGCACCATATAATATCTCTCGGTAGTTCTACTCATGTAGAACTATTTCTCATCTATGTGAACAACATTGTACATACCGAGAATTTTATTTGATTGGACTCACTATCATGTACCAAAGAGTTCAAGTTATAGTTGAGCCTTTGTAGCTTGTTATTATCATTAAGCTCAGGTTTAATTACATTGGTATGTGCTCACGATCACTCCATCTTTACCCATCTTCCTACGGGGCTCTTGCTGACATTTATCTCCCTTGCAAGTCTTCCGATTGTTGACCTTTTTCAAATGCTATGCTTCTCATTAATTCTATGTCAAGTTGCACATTTTTCTTATGTGATATGCCCTTCCTATTTGACTTTAGTTGTATTTGAAGGCCATAACTGACTGTTTTCTTGTAGCTTGCCAAATGTAATGAATGGTTCTTCTAGAAATCTCAAATAGTTCGGAGAAGCTTGTTTTACCTTTCCATAACGTGTTACTCCATTGCTATTATTAGCAATGAGGAATTGTGTTACTTGACTCTTCTCTTACGTGGTAAGATCTTTCTTTGTGGCACTCATTTATGAAAGTAGGTTGGATTTGAGAATTTTGGTGTATTGAATGAGCATTTATGAACCGAAAATTCTGGTTGGGAACCGATTTAGTGTACTTATGGCTTAAAACAACAGGGAATATGTAACATCCCAAATTTATTATTAACAAATAATAGCCGAGGCGCTACCAAATTGTCTTGTTAATTAAGATCCAAGAAAGTTTTTGTCAAAACCGCCAAGTTGGAGAGGAAGTCGAGAAAGATCTGATTTTTTTGTTTATTTCGATTATTATGCGGTTTGATTTTCTGTTTTTGGTGTTGTTTTGTTGTGAATGGTTTGATTTTCTATTTTTGGTGTTGTTTGGTTCGATTATTGTCTTAAAAATCATGTATGTTAATCATTTTCAATATTAGTGTTATATTTGAGTGTCTCATAGGTGAATTTTGACTATCTTTTTATGTCTCGGTAGTCAAGGATTTTAATACGTGCATTCCTTTTTGGCACACACTTTTTATTAATTGTTAGGTTTTGTACGAGATAGGTTAGTCCAAGTACCGGATAAGTTAGAAAATATCGGATGAAGGTAGAAAATATGTTATTGTTGACCATGCTTAGTGTATGTATGTTAGATGATTCAACATAGTCAAGGATTATTTCAATTTAAATTTTTAATGTATGTATTCGACTCAATTAATCGATCTGTTTTTATTATGTCTCGACCGAGATGCGGTCGAGCCTTCATTCGAACCATGGCTTTTTAATTTTTTCTTTTGTTTCGGTTTCGGTTTATAGAGAGAAAGCTCCGATCTTGAATTCAACAAGGCTTATTTATATATGAGTCAAATTAATCAAACAAATCGAATATAAAATGAAAACAAGTTATCGGACAGAAAACTTTGTAAAGGAGTTTGTTATTGGACTAACCTATCCAAATCTAGTACCATCCCAAATCTAAAGCTGCACCAATAAAAAAATTATATAGATGGATGAGATCATTGTGTTGGGAGCTTATTGGAAAGTTTTTGTTTATTCAAGTTTACAACTTAAACATAGGCTCATGTAGGTCTTTTTGTTCTTGCTAGAAGTTGTTTAAGCTATAAACAATCATATATGTATGAATCTTTTTACTATTTTTAATGTAAGCCCTCGTAAATATTTCATCATATGACATTTAACTCCTTATCATTTTACATGTGACTAAATTTGAACTCGTAAACCAATATACCATCGAAATTATTTTATCATATGACATTTAACCCCTATAATTTTACATGTGACTAAATTTGAACCTTTAAACCAACATACCATCATAAATATTTCATTATATGACATTTAACCCTCTATCATTTCACATGTGACTAATTTTGAACCTTTAAACCAACATACCATCGTAAAAGACTCATCATATGGCATTTAACCCCTATCATTCACATGTGACTAAATTTGAACCTTTAAACCAACATACCATTAGAAAAGACTCATCATATGACATTTAAGCCCCTATCGATTATACCAACATACCATTAGATTATACCAACAGATCATACCATCGTAAAAGACTCATCATACTAACAAAATCACTCATCGTAAAAATACATACCAATAGATTATAGCAACATATTTTACCAACAAATCATACCATCGAAAAGACACATCATACTAACAAATCCACCCATCAAACTCATCAAACCAATAGATTATACCAACAGATCATACCATCATATAAGGCTCATCATACTAACATGCAAAGGGTTTAGAAGTATACCAAAGAAGTGTTGGACACAATATACACATGAATTTGTAGATGTCGCTTTAAACTCATCACTTCTTTGCTCAAAAGGATAACAAACTTGCGTGAATCGCATAGGACTTTCGGGAACAACATGATTCACAACCAAATCGGGCGAAACGGGTATTGGAAATGACCGTATCTTCGTAGGAATCGCCCATGACCTGCCACGCAACTTCGGAATCACTCACGATTGTTTCTTCATAGGAATCCGGTAATGGGCTTTCGGGAAGGACTGTATCTTCGTAGGAATCACCCATGACCTGCCACGCCACCTTGGAATCGCTCACGACTCTGTCTTCCTCGTAATCACTCAAGAAATTACCAACATTTTGACATCAATAATTGGGATTGAGAGAGAATATAATCTCTTTAATTGGTGGGATGTGAGGAAGCTTCATATAGAATAGCAGCTAGGGTTCATATATGGAGCAAATCAAATAAGAGCTTCAAAAGCTCAAGATTCTTCAATGATGGCTAGGGTTTGGATCGTTAAGATGGAGAAAAATAAAGAGAGAGGCGCGGCGAGATAGAATGATCTGGAAGAATAGAGAAAGAGGTAGGGTTTGAGGTTTGAATTAATGGATTTGGGTTATGTTAATTACAATAAATTACGACTAAAAGACGAAAGACGTGTAAGTGACCAAAAGTCCTTCGAGACCAACGACACGTATGCATAAATATATGAATCCTTGATAAAGAAACTAAAACCGAAATTTCTTTAGGAATGAGTGCGACCGATCGGTGAATAACTCGAACGTCTCCCACCCTTCAAGTTGTACTTTACGAACTTCATTCGAGGTAGGTGGCACTAACCATATTGTCTTAATTCGTGTTGTAGTTGAAATATCATTTGCTAAATCGTGTTGTTTGACGAGCGGAGGTGGTCCGTCTCGATTTTCGAGCGATATTGGTATCGTCTCGGTTGTTTATGAGCGGAGGTGGTCCATCTCAATTATGTTTTACGTGTGGAGGTGGTCCGTCTCGACAAGCGGAGGTGGTCCGTCTCGGTGTTTACTTTTCTATAATAATATGATGTTATTTATGATACTAAACTTTATGCACGATAGCGTACGAGCTACCCACACCGAGAAATTCAAAATTCTCATGCCCTTTTTCTAAAAATATTTTCGGGTGAGCCGATGGAGTACTAGGAGCGGTAGTGGACTCGGCCTTCCCTCTCCAATAATTGAATGCCTTTAAGACCTTTAACTTCCGTCTTTTAATTTAGACTCTTTATCGTATTTGCTAAATATGGGCTTACGTCGGACCTTTAAGCTTACTAGTACTTTTCCTTTTATGGTATTAATTAGTTTAATTAGGCTTCTGCTTAATGATTGGATTTAATTAAATCAAATCACTAAACTAAGGATCACTCAATTAATTTTTCCTTAATCATTTTCCTTTATCAATTTCTTTTAAAAAAATGTCTCACCTTTTCCTTTCACTAAATAACGACTTGAATTCGGATAAGTAGGTAGAACTATCCGGTTCGGGCGTTACATTTAATGTTTAATTTCAATGTTGATTTCTTATTTTAACTTTTTAGTCATGGGTTTCTTCTTTTACAACCATGAATTGATTTTCTTTTGCTTTGGGTGTTAGATTTATGTATGAAATTAGTGTGTTGATAAATTTATAGCTTTGATTATGCTTATTTCTTGATGTGAATGCTTCTTCTATTGATGGACTTTGACTACTTGATTAATTGATTATTGTTAGTAGCTCTCTTATTGACTATTGTTTATTGCAACAAGAGTTGGATAGACGTTAGAAGGTATTTGAGTGAGGGCTTTGATTAATTAATTTGAGTTATATAGTAATTAGCTACACCGAGAAGGGATTAGTTGCTTAGATTCCCCATTAATAGACATTAAATGCTTGAATGTAAATTTGAGTGTTTAGTGAAGAGACGAAATGTAGGTATTAGTAACCGTGTTGAAAGTGTTTACGTATTCACGATCTTAGGAGTTGATGGAATTTGACTAGGTGCTAGAAAATTTACGTGTTGACTTGAGCCTCATAAGGGATAGGTCTACACACATAAGTGATCGCTCTTAGCAAATATCTAGAAAGAGGCATTGGGACGGTTGTAATTTTATCGCACACACTAGTGGATTGTATAGTGAAAACACCGAAATATCTCTCTCTTGCACTTTTTAGAAGGTTAGACTTAGTTATTTAATTGCTTTCTAGTTTTAGTTTTCGCTTAGTTTAGATAAATTATTTCCGTCACTATAGTATCATGCCAACGCATAGCCTTGAGGCTCCATTGCACTCCTAAATTCTTTGGGTTCGATACTACTTGGTAAAAATATTTGCACATTACACACGATATCATACTCTTGTGGTTGGTATTTATTGCTAAATTATTTGCAAAAATACGTTCAAGTCAATGACGCTGTTGCGAGGATCGAACCCGGTAACCCGCGTGATAAGGCGAAAATACATACCACTAAAATTCTAAATTAAACCCAATTAAACACTAAATCCAAATTAATTATATTTAAATTAACTAAATAAATTAAGTAAATGCTTGAAGTATTTACTCTAAATTTTTTTCAACCCGCGTAATACGCGGGATTCTATTCTAGTATGTTGTATATTTCGGTATAGGTTTTTTTTTTTTTTTTGACGATGGTATAAGGTTTGAAAGCACACTACTATGAAGCAATATGAATCTACTTAATGTCATCATAATAATACAATGTATATGTTTTGTCTTATCTAATTATCTCCAAAAATAACTTGATTTTGACTTTTAAAAATATATATTTTGAATTTTTAAATAGAATAAATAGATATTTAAAAAATTGCGTAGAAGGAGAAAAAATTCATATAAAATAGGAAACAACTTTGGTTGATTTGAATAACATAATAAGAAATAATATATTAAAATTTCGTATATTTTAGATATGTATAAAATAGATTTAAAGTTTTTGAACATGAGTTACCTACTTTAGAAGATGATGAATGAAAAAATGGAATTTGAGATTGTGTATCTGAAAAACTATTGAATTACAATAAATTCTCATATAAAATATTTTACAGATGATCCGCGAAATAACCCAATAAAAAAATTACAGATCCCTAAGCGAGTTGGGTTTTGTGGATATTTTCGAAAATTCGTGCAAGGGCAAAAATAAAATTTTTGCTCCTAGGTGCTCTCATGGTTGTTACTATGAAGTTAAACATGTGTTACTAAAATAACAAATATATGTTACTGTAAAATAAATAATATATATTTGTCTAAAATAATCGCCAAAATGCCAAATAAAAAAAAAAAAAAAAAAGGTCAAATAACTCTCTCATCTTATATGTGTGGATCAATCAAATAACTCTAATCTTCGACAACTTTATTTTCACTAATAGAGTGTGTGTGATTCTATTATGATGGATTTATTTAATCTCAATATTAAAGAAAAATTGTTTAAATGTGTCAAGAAAAATTCAAGGATTTATTCGATCCTCGTATAACATTAGGGTAAAATAAATTTTCTTGTAAGGGCAAATATGCGTATTAAACTCGCCTTGAGTAAAAATAAAAACCCACTCTTAGGTTGTGTTACTATAAGGTTAAACACGTGGAACAAAACCAATACTACACATGAACAAATATTTTATTTTTTTAAGGACTAGTAACACGTATTTGTCCTTATAGTAACACATATTTCTCCATCTTGTAACACATGTTTGACCTTAACACACACAGGAGTGAGATTTTATTTTTGCCATCACGAAGTTTTTTTTTTGAAAAAATATGTTCTTGTATTAATACAAACATGTTCTTGTATAAATAAATATGTGTTACTATATTAATAAATCGTAATTAGAGTAACAACTATATTAATTTCTTTTCGGGAATCATCCCTATCTTCTCTTTATTATTTGTATCATTGCTTGTTTCTCTTTAATTGATGTCGTCGATGGATTTCACTATTGTTTTCGCGTAGTTCTATATTGAATCGCCTCCTAATCCACTCCTTCGTGATTTTTTCGGCGTTTACGTGCTTCTTTTGCTCTGTCATTGCTTACGTGTCTTAATCTGCATATCATTCATATTTTGACCCGTTTAATTGATTGACCCGCGAGATTTGTGTTTGTAGACATCGAAATTTTGAATTTCATAGTCTTATTATTTTGTGATAAACTCTACTTTTGGAGTTAAGAATACAAGAATATCTCCAAGATTTGAGAATATAGTTTTCCTTATTTTTGAGTCAATGATATCTCCGAGATTTTGGGATGTCTTTTATTCTTGCTCTCTAAGTCATTTATCTCTTATAAATAGAAGTTAAAATAGAGTTTTAGTAGTTCGATGAAATAAGTCACAAACGACTCCATCAACTTTCTACTATCAAATTATATGTCAAATCACTCTATCAAATCGTAGTAAATCCGAATAAGTCGGCTGAGACCCCGATATTACAAATCAAGTATGAGTCTTTGGAAAGAAGAATCGAGAGATCAACGAGAGTTGCAACCCACAAATTCTCAATGGAAAATATGTTTACCATTCTTTTATTTGCCTTTTATATATTTATTTGTCGGTGTTAAAATTTATTGGTTAACATATTGGCACGCCCGGTGGGACGATTTCGCTCTTCATCTCTACTCTCTAAAGCTCCATAGAATTCATGGGGCATGTCAAATCACCTTTTGAGTTCTACATCGGAATTTCGAGACCAAGTTGCAGCGGTCATGTGTCTCTACGAGGTCTCGAGGTAGCATTTGTAAACATCGAAATTTTGAATTTCAAAGTCTTAATATTTTACGATAAACTCTAATTTTGGAAATAAGAATATAAGAATATCTCAAAGATTTGAGAATATATTTTTCCTTATTTTTCAAGTCATTGATTTCTCCAAAATTTTGGGATATATTTTTATTCTTGCTCTCTAAGTCATTCATCTCTTATAAATACGAGAGTCAAAATAGAATTTTTAGTAGTTCGATGGAATACGTCACAAACTACTCCACCAATTCCCTACTACCAAATTGTAGGTCAAATCACTCTATCAAATCGCAAAGAAATTCGAAATAAGTCCCCGAGACTCCAGTACTATAAATCAAGTATGAATCTTTGGAGAGAGGAATCGAGAGATAAACGAGAGTTGTAACCCATAAATTCTCAAAGGAAAATATGTTTACCATTCTTATTTTTTTATTTTAACTGTAATTTTATGGTGCAATATTTTACAAGAGACTCACTCTTGAATTATACATATAATTTGGGTTTGAATTTGAATGAAGTTATAGATATGATTTCAAAAAATCTATGAAATCCATAGCACAAAAATGTTAGAATTAAAATAAAAAAATATTTTATAACGAGAAAAATTAAAAATGATATCTCTAAATTAAGTTTTGATTTTAAATCAAAATTACCTTGAAATTTGAAAGATATTTAACTTACCATTTCAATTTAAATAATAATATTTTGAATAATAATTTGATTTTAGTATATGCATAAATCTATTGTGTTTTGTATACAATATAAATTTATAGTGTTACCATTTTTTAAAAAGTTAAAATATTGATGATGAATATTAATAGCCATTTGGTAGGCATGTTTAGTAATAAGATAATGACCTAATTTAGGCTAAATTAGATCCTTATCTTATTGCTAAACATGTCTACCAAACACTAAGAATTTTATGTGAGAAGTATCAAGAATTAGAATAAATAATATTATATTTGATCAAAAGTATTAAAAATTGAATGAAATTAAAAAGTAATATTTAAACTAACAAATATTTAACTAAAATTATCAAATATATGATGAAAAAATATCATTGAAATATATGAGACTTTGTCTTAGTTTATATATATTGATACTACTACGACTTGCGATACACGCTGAGACAGAGAGATGGCTTCGCAATCCAACGATCCTCGGCTACCATCGGCGGCGCGTCCGTACAAGCCACCGGTCATCGCCCAGCAGGATCTCCCCGTTGATTACTCCGGCTTTATTGCCGTTGTGTTCGGTGTCTTTGGCGCCATGTTCCGGGTACTAAATTGTTTCTCTCTGTCTCCGATCTATGTTTTCACACAGTACTTTCATCTAATTTTGATTAATGTACATGGATTGCAAAAGAATATTGATGATTCATCGAGTTTAAGTTGGGTGAATTCATAATACTCCTTATGCCAGTTGAATTTATCATAGATTTTGATTGTTGTTAATAAATTTTGCAGTACAAGATCTGCTCGTGGCTCGCAATTATATTCTGCGCACAGTCGCTTGCTAATATGAGAAATATGGAGAACGATCTCAAGCAGATCTCCATGGCCATGATGTGAGTTTTAGTTGTGTTTACTACATGTTATCCACATCTAGAGATGCGTGAAAGTATAGATTAGTGTTTGTTGTTTTGTAGCTGAAATCGTCTGTATACTCTTGCCATCCATTAGATTTTCTGCAGCATGTAGAGGTTCTTAATTTGTAAGGTAATTGTTTTTCTTTTATTTTGACAAATAAGGAGGAGCCCCTACCCCATGTGTTTCTCTTAGAAGTTAGAACAGATTAGCATTAGGTAGGGTTTCATGGGATAGGATTAGGGGACGGTATCCTTAAATAAATGAATTCGTCTCCATAGTCACTGGCTATAGAATGATTTGGTGAAGCTCTTTAGTATACTGCAAGTTCTAGTTATAGCAGAGTAGACTCGATGGTTTTGTCTTCAAGATAATTCTGCACTATATATCTGGGAGAAGATTATGGAAATGTGATAATTACTCCCTTGAAAACTGCTGGGATGTGATCCTGGATCATAATTCTTGTTTCCAGATGGAGGTGTGTAGTTTCTGTCAATCTGTAGGAACACTTTTCAGCTGAGTGATTATTTCTATGGCAAAGTTGACACCTACCTAGGCTTTTGTTTTCATGGAATCTTTCCCCCTTCCTCTCTAACCGAACCTCTGATATTTCTTCCACATCTGTTGGAAAAACACTGACTAGATCCTCTACTTCTGAAGTCATGTAGTCTTGAAAACCTCATCTTTTTGTTCTGTGTAACAAGGTTTAGCATAGGGCACGGAACCCTGAGTACTAAAACGGAAACATCGTTCTCTTTCTGTTCTCAAAACCTAACAGTAGTGGCTGTGCTTCTCTGATGCTGCAAGATGGAATTCTACAGGTGATGCCAACCACAACAGCATTTTATCCTGAACCAGGACCAGAGATAATGAACATGATTTGTTCTTGATCATTGAGTATTCGACCAGAAGAAGCCCTTAAAAGGTCACAAATATGTTTCACTTGATTGAGATACTACTCACTCATGGGAAGTATGCCCTTTCACAAAATTTGTAAATGAAGCTTATACTGCATAATCTTGCCAGAGATTAAAATGCAAAGTTGGTTTTAAGACACTCCCAAATCTCTGTGGCAGTGGTGAGTCCTACTGTGGTTAGTCTGGTGACTAACAAACTCTCGGAGAGACTGATAGAGATGACAGTAACCATGAGGCAGCAGAATAGAGTATTAATAAAATGAAAAAATGGAAACAGCACAGAGACAGCAGAATAGTCATTCTGCTGCCATGACACCATAATGCAAATAGAGTATAGACATAGCTAGGTAAAAGCCAAAGCTGTAAATATTAAAAAAAAAAAAAAGATTCTATGCTATATTCACCGATGAATAAAGTGATCATACAACCTTTCTTGAAATAGACTAAATATCATCTAGACTAGGGCATATCTTAACCTTTCATTGAATGCACACAATATGAGGTAACAAAATTCTGTACTAGGGTCTGTTGGAGGTGATCCGATGCAGATTCTATGAGGCTCGAGTTACCTCATCTTTGATGACTAGATAATATCAGCATTTGATTACCACGACTAGCATTATCCAACATTGCTTTTAACGCACAATGTATAATTCGAAAACTGATGTACGCAAAGGCAAAACTACAAATTAAATCATGGAATAATGATGTGGATAATGGATAGTTTCATAGTTATTCTATTTTAAGGATCACTTTGTTTTACTTTCTAGAATACAATTACAAACAATAGAACACCTTTTACTGCTATAGATTGTCCCAGATATTTGTCTTTGCACACACACTTTTTAACTTACTAACAATACAATCCTCGTTACCATCTCTTAGCTTCAACTTGTTGACCTCTGTATTGGTCTTGCACTGGATGACTACACTTATTGTATTCACAAACTCTTCAAATTATGTTACATTACAATCTTGAGCATTTTATGCTCCAGTTTGCATGTTTGAGGCAAGAATATGATGATGGATATAAAAATTGTCTTCTTCATTAAGTACATTTCCTTAAAAATATCTTTGTAGACATTATATCCACCATTGGAACTATGAAAAATCAGAAAATGCGCTTAAAGAAACCTCACGCACAGCACCCACCTCAGGCTTGGAAAGGCACTAAACCTGGAGCCCCTGTGCCCCGCGTCTCAGGCGTGCCCACTGTGATGCAATCAATTGTTGTGAACTCTCTAATATAGAACTAAAATTTAACTTTTAGGACCTAACTTTATATTTCCTCCTATTTGCCAGTGTTCCTCCATATCTAAATCTTGTGTAGTTGTCATGGATCTCTAGGTCTATGTGGCTTTATGTTGTAGCGTGTCCGCATTTTGTATTGCTTGGGAAGAACCTCGGTTATAACCTGATGAGATCACTTAACATGTGTTGTTTTCCTAAGTGAGAATGGTTTTACAATCCCTTAGTTTGATGAGCGGTCCTGCCAAATTCTTCCCGAATCTTTACTGCTCCTTGAAAGTGATTTAATACTTTGGGCCAGTGAAACATTGTTAATCATGGTATTGATTTTCCTATCTGTCCCATAAGCTTCAGTTCTATGAAATCATTGATTCCAAGACACAAAATCTACAAACTGTTATATATTTTCTTCTGAAGGTTTTTGGTCTCACTTGATCACAGTGGATATTGATGACTACCAAATTTTGAAAGTAACCTTCAGCAAGTGTATTAGTTATTCATGCTATAAAATGTAATGATCCTTCGTTTTAGATGTGTGAACGAACGAAGTAGGGCCGTTTGCATAAAAGTTATATTACTAGGATGTTCTTTCTTTGTGTACTCATGAATCCAGTTATCATGCAGTCCTACATAGCCCTACCGCCGTAGATTGTTTTTATAGAATAAATAAAAATATATATTCCTATCTTACACCTTTCTAATAGGTGATGCTTTTATCCTATGACATGAAAACATATTTATGCATATTTTTATCGTACTTGCCATTTGATGTGGCATATCCCAGTTTTTGGGGGCAAAGAAAAGGACTCGAGCTAGGTGTTGCTAATGGAACTACACTCAGAGTTTCAACCTTATTTTAGTTGCAACTCGGAAGAGATTTTAGGGGCGCTTGGTTGAAAATTCATCAATAGGAATGGTAATGAGAATGGGAAGTAGAATGAGAATGAGTATGGGGTAAATATGGTGGTTAATGAGAACAAAAAATAATCAATGTCACTACTTTTCCTCCTAAATAAGATAATCATTACCCAATTTTGATTGACCTTTTCCCCTCCTATAATGGTTTCTCCTCAATTATTCCCCTCCACCACCACTACAACCTTCTTTTGTCTCATTTTTTTAGATTTGGAGCACAACATTACCATGAACACAATTCTTCCTCCAATATTATCGGGCATAGAGGAAAAATATATTTCATTCTCATTCCCATTGAAGAATTTAGCACCCCTCAATTTATTCTTTATCAATATGATACACTATGGTACATTAATTATATACTGTCCTTTCTGTTTGATTCAATATTTATCAAATTTACGGATTCCTTGCACAAATTTCAAATTTTTTTCATTCTTCATATGATTGACATGTATATTCTTTGTAACTTTCACTTTGTTGTTGGTAACCAGGTTCGGTATTATGGGGCTGGTGACAAATTACACGGGCCTGGGGCCTCGTCCAAACCCGAAAACTTAGTAGCATCTTGAACGTTATATTTTCGCACCTTTGGTTATTCCTGCGAAAATCTGGCAGTCAACTTATTGCTCATTCTATTGTAAGACGCAATCGCCTAATTTAGCATTTGATTAGTTGAGTAGAATTTGATAGATTGTTGGATTTGATGTGCGATATGTTTTTATTTTCCGATCCTAATTGAAGTCTTTTTGATGTACGTGTTCAAGTGGTTTCGATAAAATCGTGTTTTTAAAACATGTGAATCTGATAAAGTGGATGAATTGTAAAAATGTTTGTTTTGGATTTCGTAGGGTAGAATTTTGAAAAAATGCCACATAAATGCTAGAAAATGCAGCTCGTGTTGTAAGAATTATGAAAATTTTGTGCTTGTAATAAAAAGGGGGTTAGTAGTACTCTCTTGTCCTATCTCTTGTCCTATTTTAGATTGTTCAAAATTCAAAAATAGATATTTTGTTTTTGTTTTTCCAAATCCAAAATAGTAAAAAGGTAATTCTACCATCCCTCCGTCCTATTTTAGATTGTTCAAAATCGAAAGTAAATGTTTATTTTTGTTTTTTCAAACCCACTATTTTAGATTGTTCAAAATCCAAAGTAAATGTTTATTTTTGTTTTTTCAAACCCAAAATAGTAAAAAGATAATTCTACCATCTCAAACTAAGTCCTTTCAAACATTTCTTATTTACATGTCATGTCACTCAATTACCTATTATACACTTTCAAACTAAAGCAACCTTTCTTCAATAAAGTTAAATTGACTTATTTATTTTTAACTTTATACTTTTAATACTAATAAATAATTTTTTTATTAAAGTTCGTGTTATTTTGATTTTAACAATAAAAAATGGGACAAGGGAGTATGTGATATAGGGCCATATAGCAAATGTAATAAATACCCCTCCTGTCTTCTATTAAGTAACAAGTTATACAGCTTAAGAATGATACGGGTTTTAAGGAATATAATGTTAAATATGTAGTGGATGTTGAGATATGATAGAAAATAGAAAATGTATAAAAAGTGGAAAAAGAGAGATGTGGAAATATTTTTGGCAAATGTGAAAAATGAGTAATTTATGTAGGACGTCCCTTTTCATAAAAATTGATAGTTTAATAGTGGGTGGAGTGAATATTAGGCCCTGCTCGGGTGGTTGTGAGTTTTTGGTTTTAAAAGTAAAATTTGAAAACAAAACGCATTTGGTAAAATGGGTCCAAGTTTAGTTTTTTATTTAATTTCAAAAGCTTTTGCCTAATTTTTAAAACCACAATATTACGTTTTTAAAAAATACACGGTTTTTCCTCTTCTTTCTCTTCTCCAACACATTGCGCTTTGTGTCATACCTTTCCATCTTCTTCAACGTATTATCTGGACAAGATGTATGTTTTCTCTCATTTCTCTAGGGTTTAACTTTCTCTTTTCCTCCTTTAGAATTGCTGCGTTTTTTATTTTTTTATTTATCTTTTCTACAATATATTTATTTGTATTCGAGTTGTATATAATTGATTTGTATGGAATTGATTTGTCTTTTAATATACTTTCTTTTTGTGCTCTTATGTGATAATGGTGCCCTAAAATCATGAAGAATACTTTCATTTTGTGCTCTTATGTGATAATGATGCTCTAAAATCATGAAGAAGGTAGACTAGAGATTATAGTTTTTTTGTTCCCGTTAAAGTAAATAATGAATAGTTTGTTATATATAAAAATAGCTCTTAAAATGGAAACCGGGAATGAAGTCATTGGGGATGACGTGGTAGAGGTGACCGAGCTTACAAGAAGAAAATGTTGAATTAGGAGAGAAGATTTGGATGATAACAATACAACCGAGATCGCTTAACTCAACGATTATGGAATGCATCAAATGTAACAATATAAGTAGTATTATTATGTTTTAGTGTGAAAAAAATATATCATGATATTTTGTGATTTTTAAATTTATATGATTTTACTATTTTTATTATTTTTGTTGTTATTTTTTTAAATTTGTTACTTTTTTAATAATTATTATGTGTGATATTAAATGAATAAAAAAGTAGAAACTCAATTCACAACCAAAATTCAAAATTCAAAATTGAATTTCAAAACTCAAAACCAAAACCGGTTTTGATTTTTAAAAATTTCACAACCAAAACCACCCCGAACAGGGCCTTAGGTTTGGGAGTTGGGAGTGAAGTGATTATATGTTACCTCTTGGGGTAGGAATGATCATCGAACCCAACCGAATAGTAATAATTGCAATAATCTAATTTTTCATAATTGGTAATCGAAATTGATTGGAATAAAGTAAAATTGACATATAATCAAACCAAAATTTTTGTTTCGCCTATGGATATAAACCTAAAATTGAAATGTTATTGTGTTTTATTTTTAAGCCATAAATACTTATACTTATTGGGCCTAAATAAATAAATAACATAAAAATTTCATTAAAATTGACTAAGAAAACTTAGAAATGACTAATGAGATTGTTGCTGTCAAACCTAGGGTTTCTATCATCTATAAATAGGTCTCATTTCACCATTTCAGAACACACGAAGCACACGGAAAGCATCGAAACACACCTGGATTTCAAGCTTTGCGGATCAAGTCCGCAATTCAAGGAGTTCTTCGAGTTCTTCATCAAGAACTGCGCTCAATCCGAGATCAAGGTGCTAAGCCCCTCCGATTGACCTTTTTTCCGTAGGAATTCTTCAAGTTCTTCATCAAAGACGACGTTTGATCCGAGATCAAGGTGCTAAGCCCTCCGATCGGGCGTTTTCTCCTCCGAAGTTCGCCAACAACGGTTTCAACCCCGACAAACTCGAAAGTCAAGTCAAAATCAACCACGAAGAGAGAATCGGAGGAATTTCTAGAGATTGTACCGAACAATCGTTTGATTAAATTAAATTATTTTTGTAATTCTATTTTTCGTTATTTATTTATTTAAATACAAAAATTTGTGTTTACAAATTTTGGCACGCCGGTGGGACACGAATAAGCCCAAAGCTTATCCTTGCATAAGCAAAAATAAATTAAAGGAAAACGACACGTACCTCTTTAAAGAAGAGGCCCCACACGTGGCAATTAATTGGGCCTCCAAAGCCTAATCAATCAAATTGGGCCTCCAAAGCCTAATAAATCAAATTTGACCTCTAAAGTCCAATAAAATGAATTAGGCCTCTAAAGCCTAATAAATTAATTTGGGCCTCTAAAGTCCAATAAATTAATTTGGGCCTTTAAAACCTAATAAATCAATTTGGGCCTCTAAAGTCCAATAAATCAAGTTGGGCCTTTAAAGCCTAATAAATCAAATTCGACTTCTAAAGTCTAATAAAATGAATTGGGCCTCTAAAGTCCAATTAACCAAATTGAGCCTTTAAAGTCCAATTAATCAATTTGGGGCCTCTAAAGTCCAATTAATCAATTTGGGTCTCTAAAGCCCAATAAATCATGTCGTTTCTAAAGTCCAACAAATCATATCAAATCTAACAAATCAAATCATGGAAGCATATTCCCGAAGATGCCAGAATATTTCCCGGTTCAACAGTCGACTCGTTAAACCTAGGGTTTCCATCATCTATAAATAGGGTCTCATTTCACCCATTTCGTAATACACAGAGACACGGAAAGCATTGAAAACACGGATTTCGAGCCATGCGGATCAAGTCCGACGATTCAAGGAGTTCTTCGGGTTCTTTATCAAGAACGGCGTCAATCCGAGATCAAGGTGCTAAGCCCTTCCGATTGGCATTACTCCCGCATAATTCTTCAAGTTCTTCATCAAAGATACTGCTTTTATATTATGACCTTCACGATATTTGAAGCATTGATGCGGTGTTGAAGGTATCATACCATATTCATGCAACCACGGACGCCCTAGGATATTGTATGATGTTTTTGCATCTATGATGTGGAATAGTGCGGTGAAGTCATCTCGTCAATCAATAAATGTAGCATTATCGTGCCTAAAGCTCTTTGTCCTTCTAGATTGAACCCTTGGATCATCAAACGACTACTTGCGAGGTCATCTGCTAGTATCCCCAAATTTTTCATCACCCTCAAGGGCAAGATGTTCACTCCCGAACCTCCATTAATTAGGATTCGGTTCACCTTTTTTGTCAGAGTATAACCGATTATGAATAACGGTCGATTGTGAGATTGTGCACTAAGTAGCAAGTCCTTATCTCAAAAGGTTACAACTACCGAACAATCTTCACTTTTATCATCGGGCTCTTGCCGATCGGGTTTGTTTTGTTGTTTTTCTTATTAACCATGCATGAGGCATTGTCATTTTTAATGGTGAGGAAATTTGTGGTTGCTTCTTCTAGCACAATCCTCCCTCGCTTGTTAGCCGCATGATTTTATCCTCGAGTGTAAAACAGTCCTGAACTGGATGGCCTACCAATCGGTGATACTTGCAGATCTAGGATTGTCGCCCGCCCGACTTTTTCTCGGTCGTTTCATTTTTGGAAGTTCGATGAGTTTTGCTGGATCGGATCATCGAATATGCCAAAAACATCTCGAGTCAAGAAAAGGGTATTGCTTTCGTTGCATCTCTCTCGAGTTCTCCTTTTTACCAATTGTCTTGCATAACATTCTCGCTCTTTATCATTTTTATGAACTTTTATAGTTGTAGCGATTACCGCCATAGATTCTTTGTTCGAGACTTGGGCGAAGGGCTTGCCCATTTCTTGACTTCCCGATCTTTGGATCTGTGGAATTCTTGAACCGGTGGTCCTTCAACTCTGCTTGCACACATGCTTAACTCCATATCATGAGCTTTGGTAGGCTACTCTTCAAATGACCTTGGGTGAATTGCTTGGAGTATGTATCGAAGACTCCACCGCATCCCTTGAATGCATATCTCGATTCTGAAGTTTCGTGACAATCTATCTTTGCAACTTAGGCTCAAATTTCTCCATCGATTTATATAATCGATGATCGACTCTTCTTTCCACCGACGAGTGTTTGTCGGTTCAATCATGCTAACCATTCTTCGCGCATCGTAGAAACGACACGTGGAAAGAAAAAATAAATTTGCCTACGTGAAAAAACAATTAATTGAATTGGGCCTTTATAGTCCAACGAATCAATTTAGGCCTCTAAAGTCCAATTAATTGAGTTGACTTCTAAAACCCAATAAATCACGTCGTGCCTCTAAAGCTCTAACAAATCAAATAGCAAAAGCATATTCCTATAGATGCCAGAATATTCACTGGCTCAACAGCAGCCTGGCCAAACCTAGTGCTTCCATCATCTATAACAGTGCCTCATTTCAAATTTCGAGAGTAAACACACAAGCACACACAGAAGCACACGAGAAGCACGAGAGCATCGAAATACACACTGGATTTCGAGCTTCACAAATCAAATTCACAAATCAAATCCGGCAATTCAAGGAGTTCTTCGGGTTCTTCATTTAGAACGACGTTCAATCCGAGATCAAGGTGCTAAGCCCGACGCGGCGGAGCTTCCAACGACGACAGCGCGTTCCGAACGACGGCGGCATGCGTCTTGGCAGTGGCTGCTTCTCCGGCGCGGCAAAGGACGATGTGGTCGTATGCTGGATGCGGCGGCGCTTCGTTATTGCAGGTGTGACGGTGCTTCAACAGCGGCAGGGGCGGCGCGTTGGTTGCTGCTACCGGCGTTCGTGGCGGCGGCGGTTTGTAGTGTCTCAGTGGTGGATCAGAGCAATAAACACGTCAGGCTCGGTGAGAGAGGCAGCGACTTCGGCTGCTGCTGTGACGGCTTGCGACATCGATCGCTGCCTAGTGCGTCGCTGGCGATAACCTGGCCTGAGGAAGAAAGGCAGCAGCGGGATTTTGCAGAATACAATTTGGAGATCTCTTTTGTCAGTTTTTTTTTCAGCGTGGGTTTAGGGATTTGATTTCAGCGTTTTATCTGCAATTCCCTTTCTTTTTTTTTTTTCTATTCACAGCGTGAATTTTGGAAGAAAAGAGCAAAATTGGGGATTTTTGTTTGCTGCGTATTTTTTGGAAGAAGAAGGTACAAAAAGAAATTTTAATTTTTTTGGATTTCCGCCTAATTTGTGGAAGAAAGCTGATTGGGATTTTTCCTTTTTCTGCGTGAATCGAATTTTGGAGATTTTTCCGTGAAGAAAGGAAAAACTGAATTGAAGGCTTCTGCTTCCAGGGTAAACTTATCTGCCAGGATAAGCTTTGGGCTTATTTTCACATTGGGCCTTTTCCTTTAATTTATTTTTGATATTTAATATATGATTTCCATGTGTCGCATCTTGATTCTAAGAATTAACCGATCTAAAGTTCAATAAATCGAGTTGGCCTCTAAAGTCAATAATAATGAATTGGGCCTCTAAAGTCCAATTAACTCTAAAGTCCAATTAATTTCTAAAGTCAACAAATCAATTTGGGCCTTTAAGTCCAATTAATTAATTAAAGGCCCAACTTGATTTATTGGATTTTAGAGGCCCAAATTGATTGATTGAACTTTAGAGACCCAAATTGATTTATTGGACTTTTGAGGCCCAATACGATTTATTAGGCTTTAGAGGCCCAACTTGATTTATCGAACTTTTGAGCCTATGATTTATTAGGCTTTAGTATTTCAACTTGATTTATTGAACTTTAAAGGTCCAATTTAATTTATTAGGCTTTAAAGGCCCAATTCAATTTAATGGGCTTAGAAGCCCAAATTGATTTATTAGGACTCAATACTTGGATTGGGCCTAATTAATTTAATAGACCAATTAAATTATCAATTATTTATTATATTAGAAATTATATGCATTTAAATTCCTAATAAATAATAAATTTAATTGATATTTAATATATGATTTCCACGTGTCGCTTCTTAATTCGGCAATTAAATTTTGCTTGCTTACAAATGCCCCCTCGCACTTCGTTCACGAGTGATCTTGTCTTCGATGGGGATGAAGACAAATTAAAGAGGATCAAAAGCCTACGTATCGAAAGCTCATAAAGGCCCCACACGTGGCAACTTAATATATTTAAGAGGAGGCCTTTAAAGAGGTACGTAGGCAACTTAGCAAGCAAAATTTAATTGTCGAATCAAGAAGTCGACACGTGAAAATCATATATTAAATATCAATTAAATTTATTATTTATTAGGAATTTAAATACATATAATTTCTAATATAATAAATAATTGATAATTTAATTGGTCTATTAAATTAATTAGGCCCAATCCAAGTATTGAGTCCTAATAAATCAATTTGGGCTTCTAAGCCCATTAAATTGAATCGGGCCTTTAAAGCCTAATAAATTAAATTCGACCTTTAAAGTCCAATAAATCAAGTTGGGCCTCTAAAGCCTAATAAATCAAGTCAGCCTCTAAAGCCTAATAAATCATAGGGAAAATTACAACCTAGTGCAAAACCCAAGTGTTTATTACATCCTAGTGCAAACACCTTTTTGAAATTACAAGTAGGTGCAAATGGGGTGTGTATTTCCCCAATTGCCCTTATTTCCCCACCCTCGCCTATTTCCTTTTCTCTCTTCGCCGACGTCAATTCCTCTTCTAGTCCACACTTGCCTCGTTTTACCGACGATGGTCACATCAAATCGCAAAGAGCCGGTTTTATCAGTTCAAATTCAAATTCAAATTTCTTCCTTTTTACGCACTATTTCTCTTTTTTATCTATTGCGACGAAGCATTTCATATCCGTAATCAAGTGGAGAGATGGATTTTTCTCTCGAATTTGAAATTAGGCTTAATGTAGACGGCATTATTCCTCATCTTTTTGTTTATGATTTTTATCTCCTTTTCTCGTTTCACCGATCTCTTATGTTATTCACGGTTATACGAGGAAAAATTATCTTTTGTTCCTGTTACTTTTGATGGAGCACAAAATTGTTATCGTTGTCAAATTCCGCCATGAGCGTAAGTTGATCTCTTTGAATGTTGATTCCACGTTTATGTGGTTTGAATCACAGTACGTGGGACCCGGATTGAACTTCGCCTATCCAAGTTTCATTTGTGTTCTCGGTGGGTTCGTATACGAATACATGTTTAAAATGTGGAGATGATTTCCTGAATATGATCTTTCTTTGTTGTCATTTAAATCGAGTTTGGTGGATGTTCTTGTTTCTGTTGTAAAGATAATGTTCAGAGTTTGGTGGATGGCATGGTTTCGTCTAAGCAAAGGTTTAAGTGTTACTGGATGTGAAAATGGGAAGGGAATTGATTCTTATGATAAAAATGATAGTGGAAAGTCTAATTCAAAGGGTATTGATTCGATCAACATGGAAACGACATTCCCGTTAATGATCATCTTGCTTCTCTTCCAAAGTATATGATATCTGTCCAAGGTCTTTGAAGACCCCTATGCTTTCGACTTATGGGCTAATGTAATGAATAGGGGTGTTGGTGCTTCTTTCTCGGGTGGTGTTGTTCATTTTAGGACCGAACTTATAAAGTATTGTTCTATTTTGGGATTTAATTTCATTTTCATTAAGAACACCGATTGGAGTGAATTGATGCGTGTTTTTAGGGATTATTTTAGTGCAAAAGTGAGCTAAAGTGTTAGTTTTTGTGCTTAAATGTGAAAAGTATCACTCTTTTTGCCTAAAAAGTATTATTTGTGAGATTTTGATGTTTTTCGTCCATTTTGCGAGGGTAATTCGGTGGATTTTTACCAAACCGAGAGTACCACTAGGCCTAGAATGAAGAGACGATCATATGGAACGAAAACGGGGTCGGGGCCGAAGCCCCGCGCGAAAAAAGTGCCCTGGACTCGAGCTCGGATCGAGGGACATGAGCCTCAAGTCGAGGGCTATGCGAGAAAAAGGACTAAATTGGGAAAAGGCGTAAGCCTCGACTCGAGGCATGACCCTCGAGTCGAGGGCGAGGAATTTTGCAGGAGCCTCGAGTCGAGGCCTGACCTCGACTCGAGGGGGAGGTTTTTCCAATTTTTGGTATTTAAGGGGAGAAGCGAGCATGCAACTTAATCGATTGATAATAGCATTAGTAGCGGTTTTGGGGCGATTTCTCAAGCCCCAAGCCAATTTTTTTCCTTAGGTTAGATTAGATTGGTAGATTAGATTTAGATTTCAATTGATTGTTGGTAGATTAACATTAGATTAGCATTTGATCCTTGTTTTCCATTCAATTCAAGCTTGTAATTCATTTGGAGATTGTTGTTGAAGACTCAAACATTCCTATTTTGGTTAATTGAAGATCAATTGGTGATGTTTTTCCTCTTTTGTCTCTTTAATTTCTTAATTGTTGTGATTTGCTTATTGTTTGATCAATTTATCTTCTTCCCATGGATTTCACCATGGGCTAAATCTCTTGTGCTTGGGTTAATTGAAATTGATGATGATTTGATTGATGATGCTATGATTGTTGATGATTGGAGATCAATTGAGTAGATTGCTTACTAATTGTGATTCTCATTTGTGCTTCATACATAATTATCTCTTTAGATTAGTGTTTGATCACCCTAGCTATAGGCGAGAGTTGCGCTAATGTGATCCGGGATTAATCGGGTGATAATTGTGTATGAATGCGTGGATTGGGTGCTTCGGAATCGAGAGATTAGTTGCACTAAGGATACTCACGTTAGTTTTCTACCTAATTGTGATTCTTCATTGTGCTTTGTGTAAAATTGTCTCTTTAGATTAATGGTTAATCACCCTAGCAATAGGCGAGAGTTGAGCTAACGTGATTAGGTGTTAATCGGGATTCAATTTTGCATGATTGTATTAATTGGGGATTTCTACATTGAGAAATGGGAAAGACTAAGGATACTCACATTAGGCATTGTGATTTTAATGGAGTGATTAATTTCATGATGGTTTATGCTTTCTATCTTAGTTGATTTGCAATTTGATTCAATTGTAGCTTGTTGATTGATGATTCATTGATGGATGTTAATCCTAGCACCTCTATCTCACCATTTATTGTTGTTTTTGTTCTCGCATCTTAAGTGTTCGATCATTTGTTTGCTTGTTTTTGTTTGTATTTTGCAAGTGTTTTGTTGTCTTTGTTCCAAACCATTGTTGCAACTCTAGTCACTAAGAACTCATATTTCTAGGGCCTCATGTGCATACTTTTTCCCTTGGGTTCAATATTTTGTTGATTGGTCTTAATAACTCTTACCCTATACACTCCAATCAAATGGCGCCGTTGCCGGGAATTAGTTTTTGCGCCTTAAGTGAGACTTAGAAAGTGTTTGAAGTGACTATTTGTTGCCTTTGTGTTTGTGTTTGTTTTGTTATTTTTGTTTGAATTTGATACTTTGCTATCTTGTCTAGATGGAAGGATACAACTCATATGCTTGGAATCAATATCATTATCAAGAGAGCATGGTGTATTCTCCACACTTTGAAGAATTTGGATACAATAATTGGATGAGCTTTGAAGATAATTCTCAATTGCAACATGTTCCATCCAATTATGAAGATTGGAGATTTGAAGAAATTCCTTCCCCACCTCAAGAGATGTTTCCATACTATGAGCCTTATGATCAAACAATTGATCCATGTCTTGGATTTGAGTGTCAAGGAGCATCGGGAGGTGGTTATTATGATGATAGGAGGAGCTATGAGAATGACTATCCAATGCCACAAGCTTCTCCTCAAATTGAAGAATGGGGACTCCATGATGTGAGAGCTATATTGCAAGAAATGTTTGGAGTTCTATTGAAGGGAATTGAGAACAATGACCCTAGATGTGAAGAAATGTTACCCTTATATGAGAACATTTATGAGATCAAGGCATTGGTTGATTCATGGCTAGAGGGGAACATGGAGATCACCGAAGCTCAATCCATGGTCATAAAAGTCAACTCAAATATTTTCTACTCCAAGTGAAGGACATAACCATCATGGAGAATCAAGAAGAAGGGGAGGAAGAAAATACAATTGAAGAAGATGTGGTAGAGGGTCCAAGCGAAGAGGCAAAAGTAGAAGACTTCCTTGTCAAAAGTGAGGAAGAGGAATGTCCATTGATGGACATAGGCTTTAATGAGGAAGCAAATCTAGAAGCACCAAATAAGGAATTGAAGATTGAAATGAGCATCTCTATACCTTCAAACTCTTCAATTCATACTTTTATTGAAAATGATGCTTCTAATGATTTTATTTTACCTCTTGTGCACTTTGACTATAGGAAAGCATTAAGGAATTGCTTGGGCATCCTTGGGAAAAAGGAATGGAGAAGGAGGATGGCGAGAGAGCAAGAGGCGAATCCACCAAGAATAATGTTCAAGATATATATGGGTGGTTGGCCTATCTATTATGTGGACCTCCTAGATTATGAAGCTCAAAGATTGAGATATAATGGGAAGGAGGATCGCTACCCTTGGCCATTCCGATGAAGGACGTTTGAAAGTGAAAAAATAAGTCCGGCAAAGGACAATAAAAATAGCGCTTGATGGGAGGCAACCCATCCTTTTTATTTGCTTTTGTGTGTTTTTGGTAGTTTAGTGTTTTTGTTCGTTTTTGGGGATTTGGCTTGTTGCTACTTAATTGCTAACGCTTTGAAAATGATGCTCTATGCTTTGAGATTCATATAGTGTTGAGCTTAATTGTTGATATCATTATGAGTTGCATATATTTTGAGCCAAACTTGAATGCATGTCTTCATTCAAGTTTGGGGGTGTGTAATTTAGGGTAGAAATGCATCTCTTAGTGATGATTATTTGATGAAATTGATTTGCCCGTGTGTATGGATACTCGCTACGAGGATTGAAAATGGATTGAAATGGCAAAGGAATTAAGGAATCGAGAAGGAAAGGAGAGCTTAAAAGTTGGTGAAAATGAGCAAAAGGAAGAGAACCCGGTCTCCTCGATCGAATGAGCGATCGGGCTTAAATCGAGGGACCAAAACGGTAATTTCTTGCATATTTGGGTTCGTTAGGGGTATAAAGGTCATTTTTAGGAGTTTCGGGGTCGGGTCGGGCCCGGAATCGCAAAAATTCCTTTGACTCGACCTAGTGGTCGAGATTGCACACCCCGGGTCGAGGGATTTACACTTAGTCAAAATTCAGGTTTTGCATGATCCTCGAGTCGAGGGTGGTACCTCGAGTCGAGGGGTTAATTTGTCGCATACCTCGAGTCGTGTGTAAGACCTCAAGTCGAGGCTTTTAAAAATTTCGAATCCCTCGAGTCGAGGCCTGACCCTCGACTCGAGGCGCGTGTTTTTATAAATATGCGAGGTTCAGACACGTAATCCCGACTCGAGGGTTTGAGCAGTTAGCCCAGCTTTCTTCCCCACCCTATTTCCATCGATTTTGCCTCATTTCACCGTGCATTCATCCTCAATTCACCACATATTCATTACATTTGTATAAAGATAGGATTTTGAGGGTTTTGGAATCAAATTTGGGGATTTTTGGTTGAGATTACTTGGGTGTCTTCCAAATCCGATTTTTGGCCAAATTCGCAAATAAGGTATGTAATTTCTACTCATATTGGCTTCAATTTCGTAGTGGTATTGTGATTATTGCATGGGTGATTTTATTAGGCCATTTGATAATTGAATTGGAATTTCATGTGGGCATTTTGACAAATACCCTTTATGCATGATTATTGTGGATGATTTGGAGCCTTGTATGAGCATATTTGGATTGTTTGATAAGTTTAGGAGCATGCTTAGGGTTGAATATGAGATGTTGCTCGCTTATTTTGTGAAGTTTGGTTAGAAAATGAATTTTTGGCAAAGTTGGGAATTCCTAGTGTAATTGTTTGGATCATTTAGTCAAGTTGAGTTATTGTGATGATAGAAGTGTATGAATTGTTGATGCTTAATTGTCGAATTACTTGCTAGATGGCTCTTGATTGTTTCTTCGGAATTTAGGGAGCTAATTTGCATGATTTTTGATGAGCTTATTGGGTGTTAATTAATTGTTGAGGCCATGTTAGTAAGTATACACATGTTTGAGGATTATTTGAGCACTTCTATGGATTGTATTTTCATGATTCGACTCATTGACCATTGTTGAGGCTTAGTTGCTAGACACTACGGATTGTGTTTATTTGAGATGTTCTTGCTTGTTGACTGCTCATGGTTAGATGATACTATTTGTGCTCGTATTGTATTCTTGGATATTGATTTTCGCTTCTTGGGATTATTTGTGCAGAACAATGTTTAGGGGGCCGACGGAAACAACCTATCTCGAGGTGGAGATCTCGCTTGAGAGAGAAGCCGCCATCCGATTTGCACACGGGATGCCCGCCGAGCTCGAATTCAGTGGGATGATCACCAATGGAGGACACATATTGATCTTTACTCTCCGAGCTCTATAACCGGGTGGTCAAGACCAGACTCGTTGATCACGATTGCATGATATCTATGGGGATCGAGGAGGATATCCCTCGCCTGTTTGAGCAAGTTGGGATGGGGGCTTCTTGGCGAAGAGGCCTAGGACATATATCGGACTCACTCTCGAGTTTCTTTGCACGGTGAGAGTTGATAAGGCCAGAGGGCCAAATTCCCGAGGAGTATTACTTTTGAGCTCAAGGGGCACGAGTATTCGTTGACTCTGGACGAGGTCAACGAGATTATTGGAGCACCTACGCACCTGCACCGATCATTGTTGAACATACGGAAAGAGTACAATGCTAAAAAAATTTGGAGAAGGATTTCAGATTCGGGGCTCCTAATCAGCCCGATTTTGTTCCGGGAAAGTCAAAGAGCACGCATATCCGAACCCGGTCATCCGATACCTAGAGAAGATTCTCACGAGCACCATATTCGCGAGATCGGAGGGAGGAGCCGTGGTTTCCGAGGAGCCGACACGTTATTTGGTGCTTCTTACATGGAGTGAGATTCAATGCCGCCGCATACCTCTGCTACCTATTCGAGAGAGCCACGAGCACAAAGTTCAAGAAGATTAACTTTGGTGGCATGATTACCTTGATAGCCGAAAGCATCTCGGGATCCCTACGCACAACCTTAGAGAGCAAGGAGGGCCCCGACCTTACCCTTGATACCATGCGGCGTATGAGGACGCTTGACCGCATCGGTAGGACGTGGTGCCTAGAGCAACATCATGGTGGCAGATTCCCTCTTCCTAATAAGAGGTTGACGGCAGTCTTCGGTTCTCGAGCCTTTGTGACCATCAATCTGCGTATGTGGTCACAAGCACACACCGAGGCGATAGATGCCTATACGAGAGAGCACGGGATGTTCTTCGAGATGAGGGGGATGATGATGATAATGCAGGCCAGCGGTGGTCGATTCCGATTCTTCGATGATGAGGGAGATGCGATTAGAGCAGAGGTTGAGTCTCGAGGACGAGGCCGACGAGGAGCCCGAGCATGAGGAGCCGCCTGGCCCGGATGGAGGAGGATTATCAGCCAGAGATCAATATGTACCGGGCAGGATGAGATTAGGAGTAGAGAGTACGAGGCGGGAGTTCATCTCGAGACCGTGGGTTTTGACGGAGCAGATATGGGCGGGCAGTCGGAGGATGCACATTGAGAGTCTCGACCTGTCCAGATGAGATGTACCGATGATGGAGGAGTCTCGTAGATTCAATGAAGAGACTAGGAGGATGCAAGAGGAATCAATGAAGACTCAAAACGATATGTATGCCCTCCTACAAATGTATGAGCTCGTGGAACTTCTGGCCGAGCTACCCTCCTCCACCGCCACCGTCCGACTACTAGGACTATCCCCTATTCCTCATTCCCTCTTTTTGATCTTTAGATTCTGAGATTCTTGTTTTCCTTTGTACTTTTGATGGTGATTGTACTCTTGATTGACTTGATTCGTGATGATTGGATTTGATTGTTGGATGATTTTATTGATGATTTTTATTATCTTGATCTTATTGAGTTTGATGGTCTATTGATGATTATACCTTGATGATTTCTTTGTATTCCTTATTCCTAGGCTTTTGAGATTCTTTATTCTTTGATTTTGAGCTTAATTGTGGATTCATTGATATATTTTTAGTATCATTCATGTGGTAGTGAGTATGCTTGAGATTATGTACATGAGCACTTGTGTTTGATTTGCAAGACATATTGGATTTTGATATGATCATGAGTAGATTTGTACAAAAGGGAACCATGTTTGGTTTACAAAAAGGGGGAAACATAGATTGGTTTACAAAATATAACTACTATAAAAAGATAAATACTACTTCTAGTGCAAATATGCATACGGTGTTTCCATCGCAGCCTAAGCAACGGAAAACAAGTGCCATATCCATTTGGTATTAATCTGCGACTCAAACCCGAAGAGGTATTTTGTCTTCCTGTGGTACATAAACAGTACCGTCCGGTTCCAACCTAATTAGTATCCATTCTTCGTTGGAGGACCTGATACACAGTGGTGTAAAAAATAATAACATGTTGTTGTTTACATCCAATGTATCCAGATTGATAAACAATTTAGACCAATCATTGTTTTCATAAAACCAAATGACAAACCCATCTTCACTTTTGCACCAAGTTTTATACAAAACCGCTTTGATTCATCCAAAGATCCTATCGTATATCCATGGCCCATAGAGATTGTTTCATCGTATGTTAATAAAATCATACTCTTCATCACTACATCAAAACTACAAATCCCATAATGTTGTCCATGATTCTCAAGCCGCTAATGCAACTTACCATTCACAAACACCCCGGATAATGGCATGGTCTCTGTCAAATGGAAATTTCCCCGCATTTCTCCACATTCTAAAATTGCTGCAGAATATACTTACATCCAGTTTGCTTCAACATTATTAAACAAACTTATCCTTAATAGTTTATACTGCATGCAATTGGATCAAGCCCTAAACCAAATATACAATAACACCACTTACTCCGTCCGGGGCATTGAATAGGCCAATTTGGTATTTTTATGCTGCTTGTTGTTGTTGGATTTCCCAAGAAGAACTCGCTCTCCCGGCTGCGTAAAAACACACTATCCCGGAGCGGTTGCTAAAGTCTCCCATTCTGCGTCAAATTCTATCACGACTCGTTAAATGCAGAGCATCGTTAGTCTCTTTTTCATAAACCAGAGCATGGTAACCAAATTCTTCTTGTAGAAGGAAGTTGTATTTCCCTGTTTCCTCATTTGATTCAAATGTTTTTCCAATACGAAAAACGACTTGAAATCATTCCTAACCATGTTCTTGACGGCTTTGAACCTCGCTAATGGTTTAGGTGGAAGCCTTGAAAGGATCTCCATCATTATTTCCGCGGAAGATCTCTTCACATCTGGATTCTTTGTTTTGGGTTTCCATTTCGAGTGTTGATAAGAATTTGTTTTCGGTTTCGAGTTTCTATTTCGGTGAGAGGTGGCGTGTTATTATTTATTTTGATCATTGATTAGTGTAAAAATTGCATGATTATTGTGTGCTTAATTTGCTTCAACTCGATATCATTTGCATATTAATTCGCATTTAATTGACTAATTGCATTTAATTATTTGATTTGGTGCTTTGAAAGTGTTGATTTGTAGGTTGAGGCGAACTTTGAGTGCAAATTGAGAAAATTTATTGTACTCAATTCAATGGAGAAATTGCATGGGTTGAAAGAGGGCCGAGAGAGCTTTGCAACGCAAAAAGAATCGGATAAAACAGAGCTCGTATGAAGAAAATATGATCAAACGAAGTTATGGGTGGCAAAACAGTCGCATACACCTACCAGATTGGTGAGTGCACCCACCCAGCACACCCACAATATTGACAAGTACACCCCCGGCGTCTTCAACAATTCGGCGCCATTCCCGATCATCCCAGAATCTGCAACAACCCCAAATCATCAATCAATCCACCACAATCAACCCCAAATCACTCAAATCCAGCACACCCAGGTCACCGTACCTCCTCGCCATCACCCATTTCAGCCCCAACCACCGCGACATCCTCCAAGAACAGAGAATCGGCCACGCCACGCTGTGATTTTTACAAGCGCCTCCAGCCACCATCCAGCGCCGCCGTCTACTTTCTCGGCGTCGATCTCGCCCCACTCGAGTCAGATTGTACGAAGGGAAGTGACTCGCCCGAGTCAGAACAACCAAGCCGAGTCGGAGGATTTACGAAAGAAGGTGACTCGGGCAATCAAATTCGACTCGCACGAGTCAAAATTGTCCAAGTCGAGTCACTGATTTTACGAAGGGGAGCGACTCGGGCATCACGTAAGTGACTCGCCCGAGTCACCTAAGACCCACCACCGCGGTAAGAAGCGCATTAACGTTTCTCTCCTCGGCGATTTTCCCTTTTCTCTACGCCAATCGGAGGTAGACACATGGATGAGCAAGGGATATCAGCGTGGATAAGGAGAGATTTCATTCGATTTTCGAGAGAAATGGATTAGAGAGAAGACAGACACATAATTCACGCATTACAGGGAGATACTTCACACACTTTACACACACTAGGGATTTTAGAATTAAATACACACACTCACACATAGTAGTAGGTGTTTTTCATTTTCTTTTCAATTTCTTGCAAATTTGAGATAGATTTAATTCAATCAAGTGTACTCAACACATTTAAGGTGATACCCATCATTATTCTTTTAATTTTTATGGTTTATTTCTTAATTCCCATGCTCTCTTCTCCTTTAATTTTCGTAATTTTCATGGGTTTGTTTCAATTAGCCATGATTGGCTAAATTTCATATGTGCTTGGGTGTAATGATCCCTAGATGAGTTGATTTTGGTGAATTGATGATTGGGTGTTCATTTGTTGAGGTGATTAATTGTCTTAATGATGCTTTGTATGATTTAATTGCTAAGGTAAGCTTTGATCTTGTGTTTATTGATTTAATTAATGCAAGGATACTTCGTTGATTGAATTGATGCATAGGTGTTAGGTTTACTTAAGTGATTGAAATGGATATTTGGTTAACACAAGGATACTTGGTTGATTAATTAGAACCTCATTAAGGCACATTGATTACTTGTTGTTGCTTGTAATTAGTGAGGGGGTGAGAGTGTCGTCTCTTACATTCCTACGTGCTTAATCGATCATTTAGAACCTAGGCTTATCAAGTACGGTTTTATTTGAATTATTTGTTGGTTATCCCTATGATCCCTCTTAGAATGAACACTTGATTGTTGATGATCCTAAATTGACGAAGTCTTTGGTGATTTGCACCCGAGCACTACTATCTTATCCTTGGTGCTTGTTGCTTTGTGTTTTGTTTAACTTCTTGTTGAATTTGTGTTGTCATTTTGTTGCTTTAATTTTGCAATCTTGACTAGCCACTATAATTCTATGGAAACGTATGTTTTCGAGGCTCCATTGTACTCCTAGTCCCTTGGGTTCGATATTTTGTTTGGTCGTAAAATTTCTTATCACTAAAATTCAAACGATCAAAATGGCGCCGTTGCCGAGGACTAGTTGAGGACACTTAGGTGAAACTTGAATTCTAGTTGAGTGGAGTTACTAGTGGCATTTATTTTTCTTGTTTTGTTATTTCTTGTTTTAAGAATTTGATACTTGGTCTCTTTTTGGTAGGTGCTTGTTCGAACTTTGAAAATTGATAACGAAGCTCTACCAAGAAGAAGGAATCGGAGGAGGAATCGTAGGACTTTTGATAGAGAAATGGAAGGGGATCCACCCCCACATGGAGAGGGTTGCTCATGAAGGAGGAGAAGGGAGATCAATATTCAAGGCATCCATGTAGAATTGAGAGGTACCCAACCTCAAAGAGAAGAGATGGTGCATCAAAATCCACCAAATCCCCAAAATCCTTACCCTTACCCTTACCCCTATCCATATCCATATCCACCACCTCCAATTCAAGGCCAAAATCCATATCCATACCCACCTCCATATCCACCATATCCTCCATATCAAGACCAAAATTACATTTCTCCATACAATCCTCCACCACCACCCTTGCCTAACAATCAAAACCCACAAAATGCCCCACCTCAAAGGGAAGGTAGACCCATTCGTGCTTATTTTGAGCCTCATTCACGGGAATATTACGATGGGATAGCTAGGCCGAATATCCAAGCTAATAATTTTGAGATTGCACTGCTATGATCAAGCTTCTCATGGAGAATCAATTTGAGGGAAGAGATGGGATAGATGATCCTCACAAACACTTAGATAGATTCTTGGAGCTAGCGGATACTATGAAGTTCAATGGAGTCACCGAAGATGCTAAGAAGTTGAGGATGTTTGCATTCACCCTCACGGGAAAGGCCAAGCGGTGGCTTAGCAAAACCTTACCGCCGGGAAGCGTGCACACTTGGGACGAGATAAGTCAAAAATTTTTGCTTAAATTCTATCCTCCTTCTCGAACCGTCCAAGCAAGGAATGAGATTGCGGTTTCAAGCAAAAGCCAAAGGAGAGTATCAAGGATGCATGGGAATGTTTCAACAATTTGTTGATATCGTGTCCCAACACGGCTTTCGGAAGAGCAAACAATATGCTTCTTTTATTGCGGAGTGGATGAAGCATCTCAATTACATTTGAATGCATGTGCTAAGGGGGACTTCTTATTCTTGACCTCACAAGAAGCCATTGAGATTTTAGATGGTGTAGCCAACAATGCCTCCCAATGGAACACCAATCAAGGCCCCAATCAAAGAGTAGCCAATATGGAGCAAGGAGACTTAATGAAGTCTATGATGATGACACTTATTGATAAGGTGAGTTCACTTACCGCCAACCAACAAAGAGATGTCACTCCTCCTCCAATGATGCAAGATGGGCAAACTCTTAATCAAGTTGGGCCATGTGAAGATGTAAATTATATGGGAAGGCAACCTCAAGGAGGATATCAACAAGGCTACCAAGGAGGAAAGCAATTCAATCAAGGGCAATTCCGACCACCTTATCAACAAGGAGGTCAATCTTCTTTTCAATAAGGAGGCCAATTTGCTCATGGTAATAACTCCTATAACTCAAATGTTCGTAAGAATGAAAACTTTTCATATGCAAATCCTAAGGCCGCCGTACAATTCCCACCCGAATTTGATCCAGGAGCTAAACCGCCTAATGGAGAAGGAAGCCTTCAACGGATGAGTTGTTAGCCTTGTTGATCAAGAAGACAAGAGAAAGATGCTAAGCTCGAGGCAAGATTTGATAAGATGGAAGCAAGGCTTGACAAGATGGAAAGCTTATTTGGGAGCCAAATTGCCCAACATGGAAACCAACTTAAGACTCTTGAATTCCAAATGGGTCAATTAGCCACCACTTTGGGGAATTTGCAAAATAAAGGGAAGTTTCCTTCAAATACCGAGGTAAACCCACGAGAGCATTGCAATGCTAATCAATTGAGGATTGGTACCGAGTATGATAGACCTTCTATGCAAAAAGATGATGAGCGTGAGAGTGGTGATTCTAATGAAAAAGAAGAGGTTGGTGAAGACGAGGTAATGAAGGAAGAAGTGGAGGACGAGTTCGAGAGAATGAATGAAGATGAAGAGGAAAAAGGAATGATGAAGGATTTGGAAAATGAAAAAGAGAGATGGTAGAAGCAATGTCAAAGAAGCAAGGAAAGGTGCTTGAAAGAGGTGAAGGGTCAACCCGAGTTCCTAAGTGGAAGATAGCCAAGGAATTGAGG
This sequence comes from Paraleonurus japonicus, assembly GCA_030762865.1. Taxonomy (NCBI): domain Eukaryota; kingdom Viridiplantae; phylum Streptophyta; class Magnoliopsida; order Lamiales; family Lamiaceae; genus Paraleonurus; species Paraleonurus japonicus. The sequence goes on from CM061056.1 coordinate 24,500,420, forward strand.
GAGAAAGAAGATCATATACCTTGTGACCGTTGGGGAGTGCCCAAGACACCTATCCCACCTCCCTTCCCAAAGAGATTCATGAAGCAAAAACTTGAGGAAAAATTTTCTAAATTCCTTGAAGTCTTCAACAAACTTCAAATCAACATTCCATTATTGGATGCTCTTGAGCAAATGCCACATTACTTTAAGTTCTTGAAGGAGCTCATGTCGAAAAGAGGAAGTTCATTGACAATGGGACAATAACTTGACCGAGGAGTGCAATGCTATTCTCAAACGGAATCTTCCCAAGAAGCTCAAGGATCCCGGAAGCTTTACTATTCCTTGTGAAATTGGAGGAAGTGCAAAGATGAAAACCCTTTGTGATTTGGGGCGAGCATAAACTTGATGCCACTCTCCATATTCAATCGTTTGGGGCTGGGAGAGGTGAAGCCCACATCCATCAACCTTCAATTGGCGGATAGATCGGTTACTTATCCTAAGGGGATCATTGAAGATGTGCTAGTGAAGGTTGATAAATTCATCTTCCCGGTTGATTTCGTAAGTCTTAGATATGAAAAAGATGAGGATGTGCCACTAATCCTTGGAAGGCCGTTTCTTGCAACCGGGAAAGCCATGATAAACGTGGAGAGTGGAGAGCTCAAGTTGAGCTTCAATGGTGAAGAGATCACATTTTCGATCTATGATTCTTTGAATGATGATTCAAGCAAAAAGGAATGTCACTCGATCCAAATATCCACTCCTTTGAGAAAAGAAGATAAGGGAGAACGTAAAGAAAAGTCTCAAAAATTGCCTTTGAAAGATCTCGGAAATGGAAAGAAGAAGAAGAAAAAATTGAAGCAAACTACCAAAATTTGGAAAATTGCAAGTTTGGGGGAGCTGGATAGGAGAAAGTCTTCCCGGTGAGGAAAAGAAAGAAAAATGCTTTGCTATAGGAGATACAGTCACGTGGTGTGAGTCTAAGTGGGGTGGATTGCTTTGTGGGGAGAAGTTAAAGAATCGAGAAGTGTTGATCGTAAAAAGACGTGCAAGTTGGAGAAAAACTTGAACTTGAAGATAAATGGGGTGGCCGTCTCTATACCAAAGAGTCATTTGTGAAGCATGTGAACCCTCCTATCCCGAAGGAGGTGCCAAATATCGAAGCAAAAAGGGAAGTTTGAACTCAATGGAGTTTCGTCCGGCATAGGACGTTAAAACTAGCGCTAGATGGGAGGTAACCCATCCTTTTTCTTGCCTTCTTTGTTTTGTGCTTGTTTTTGCTTTCAATAAGTGTGTTTGTATTTTCTTGTTAGGAAGTCGAGGTTGTGCATTTGAGGCTTGGTGAGGCTTGCAAGCTTGAAGAAGAGATGGTACTTGAAGACCTTTAGGTACAACACCTTCTCTAGGCTTGGACTTGTCTAAGTTTGGGGAGGTGTGCCTCTTTTCATGCTTTTCCATTTGCACCGCGCACTTCATTTTTGAGCTTGCATGATATACTATACTTGTAAATGATTTTGGATGTTGAGCTTTCATTTCTTAGTGGGTAGTTGTGTGCAACTCAATTAGCTAACTATTTTTACCAAACTTTTAATTGCTTGACAATGAAAAAGTTTGGGGGTGTGTTAGTTTAGCGATTTTCGTTGCACCGACTTGCCTCTCATTTGTAATGAGAAAATTATGTGAAAATTTTTGTGAATTTGGAGCTTATTTGTGGATTTATTGCATATATTTGAAGTTTATCTTTTCTTTGGATGTGTATTGTGTGATGGAAAATTGATTAAGGTGATCTTGATTGTGGGACTTGTCATGTGCTAAATTGGTGATCTTGTGATTGAAATTGGATGATGAGTTGAGTTAGAGGGTGATTTAGTCATTGTAATGTGTGTTTGTGTGGAAACTTTGCTTAGGAGAGCACTTTGTCTACCACTTTTAAAACCGGTGAGATTTGGGCCATAAGAGGGTGTATGTTTGACCCGGTTTTGTTCTTGTGGTGTTGCCTTCCATGTGGTCATGATCTAGAACTTGCCCTTGGTCTTATTTGAAGCTTGTCTAAGTCTAATTTGTTGAAAGTGATAAGAGACATTTTCTTTGTAAAAATTGAGTTACTTAGCCAAATTGTATCCCCACCAATTGATGAATTCCATAGTTAGCCCATTAGAGCTTTTGAGTGATGAGTGAAACACATGACTTGTGAGAATTGGTAGACAATTTGTTCGAATTTGCTATTGTTGAAGCACAACTCATGTGAAGGTGATTAATTGCTTTTTGGCTTGATGATTCATTTGAGGAAGATTGCTTGATTGCATGATTGTGTCGATAAGTCCATGTATTAAGTGAGCCTATGCAATTTTCCCCTTTTGTTCTTTAATTTCGTTGCTCGGGGACGAGCAACACCTTAAGTTTGGGGGAGTTGATTAGTGTGAAAATTGCATGATTATTGTGTGCTTAATTTGCTTCAATTCGATATCATTTGCATATTAATTCGCATTTAATTGACTAATTGCATTTAATTATTTGATTTGGTGCTTTGAGTGTTTGATTTATAGGTTGAGGCGAACTTTGAGTGCAAATTAAGAAATTTATTGTATTCAATTCAATGGAGAAATTGCATGGGTTGAAAGAGGGCCGAGAGAGCTTTGCAACGCAAAAGAATCGGATAAAACGGAGCTCGTATGAAGAAAATATGATCGAACGAAGTTATGGGTGGCAAAACAGTCGCATACACCCACCAGATTGGTGAGTGCACTCACCCAGCACACCCACAATATTGATAAGTACACCCCCGTCGTCATTCCCGATCATCCCAGAATCTGCAACAACCCCAAATCATCAATCAATCCACCACAATCAACCCCAAATCGCTCAAATCCAGCACACCCAGTCACCGTACCTCCTCGCCATCACCCATCTCACTCCAACCACCGGCGACATCCTCCAAGAACAGAGAATGGCGCCGCCGCCGGCTGTGATTTTTACAAGCGCCTCCAGCCACCATCCAGCGCCGCCGTCTACTTTCCGGCGTCGATCTCGCCCCACTCGAGTCGGATTGTACGAAGGGAAGTGACTCGCCCGAGTCAGAACAACCAAGCCGAGTCGGAGGATTTACGAAAGAAGGTGACTCGGGCGGCTGAAATTCGACTCGCCCGAGTCAAAATTGTCCAAGTCGAGTCATTGATTTTACGAAGGGGAGCGACTCGGGCATCATAGAAGTGACTCGCCCGAGTCACCTAAGACCCACTTTCACTGTTGCGGAAGAAGCGCATTAACGTTTCTCTCCTCGCCGATTTTCCCTTTTCTCTACGCCAATCGGAGGTAGACACATGGATGAGCAAGGGATATCAGCGTGGATAAGGAGAGATTTCATTCAGTTTTCGGAGAGATGGATTAGAGAGAAGACAAACACATAATTCACGCATTATAGGGGAGATACTTCACACACTTTACACACACTAGGGATTTTAGAATTAAATACACACACTCACACATAGTAGTAGGTGTTTTCATTTTCTTTTCAATTTCTTGCAAATTTGAGATAGATTTAATTCAATCAAGTGTACTCAACACATTTAAGGTGATACCCATCCTTGTTCTTTTTAATTTTTATGGTTTATTTCTTAATTCCCATGCTCTCTTCTCCTTTAATTTTCGTAATTTTCATGGGTTTGTTTCAATTAGCCATGATTGGCTAAATTTCATATGCATGTGCTTGGGTGTAATGATCCCTAGATGAGTTGATTTTGGTGAATTGATGATTGGGTGTTCATTTGTTGAGGTGATTAATTGTCTTAATGATGCTTTGTATGATTTAATTGCTAAGGTGAGCTTTGATCTTGTGTTTATTGATTTAATTAATGCAAGGATACTTGGTTGATTGAATTGATGCATAGGTATTAGGTTTACTTAAGTGATTGAAATGGATATTTGGTTAACACAAGGATACTTGGTTGATTAATTAGAACCTCATTAAGGCACATTGATTACTTGTTGTTGCTTGTAATTAGTGAGGGGGTGAGAGTGCCGTCTCTTACATTCCTACGTGCTTAATCGATCATTTAGAACCTAGGGCTTATCAAGTACGGTTTTATTTGAATTATTTGTTGGTTATCCCTATGATCCCTTTTAGAATGAACACTTGATTGTTGATGATCCTAAATTGACGAAGTCTTTGGTGATTTGCACCCGAGCACTACTATCTTATCCTTGGTGCTTGTTGCTTTGTGTTTTGTTTAACTTCTTGTTGAATTTGTGTTGTCATTTTGTTGCTTTAATTTTGCAATCTTGACTAGCCACTATAATTCTATGGAAACGTATGTTTTCGAGGCTCCATTGTACTCCTAGTCCCTTGGGTTCGATATTTTTTTGGTCGAAAATACTTGTTGCTAAAATACTACGATCAATCATTACTTTATAGGTGCTCTTGCAAGAATTCCAAACGTCAAATAATTCGGGGATGGTTTTAGGCGCCATTTTTTTGTAGTACGTTCAATGTAACCAAGGTGACTGTTATTTGTAATAATATATTATATTCGTTTTATATAACATTAATATTTTGTGTTTTAAATATTATTTATTTAAGGGAGCCCCCTGAATAGACTAATGTGTATGCATTTACATGTTTCCAAGTTGAATTTTTAAATTATTTTGGATAAAATAATTCATAAGTAGCATAATTTACTGGATAATTAATATATGAGTTATCATAGTATATTAATATTTTTTTATCATGAGTAGTATTAAGAGTCATTTTTATTCACCGAATAGTTTGTATTTTTTAAGTAATAATTGTTTTACGTATCCATTAATTATTATTATTATTTTTATTTGAGCTATATATCTATTATTATAATATTGAGTATGAAAGATATAGTAGATCTAAAATCAGATACTGGTTCTATTTCTTTAATACTTTGATATGAACGAATTGTAAAAGGAGACTAAACACTTATGCATGTGACTCAAAATAATAGTACTTACTTAAGTTAACATTTATACGCTTAAGACTACATAATTATGCTAAAAATCACACAAAACATGTTTTGTGTTTTAATATATGTCCAAGAATATTTTCAAACTAATCTTCAAATGACATTGGATCCATTAACAACTCAACCATTTTCGCCTGTATTCTCCTGCCGAGTGTATGATAAAACTCCCTTTTTCGGTTTCTTTCCCAAGATTGCATTCTCAATATTGAGGCGAGACTACAACTCCACAGTCCACAAATTCTTCTCAGATTGTCAGGGCCTAAGTTCGTGCGAGGGATTCTTTCGATTGCCATGAAGTAGTGGGTACTTAGGTATACCATCTACCTTCACCACACGCAAAATTTGCACAACGTACTCAATCGATAATAATAAGAAATCAAAGTTAATAACATGTGTCATTATTACATTTTCTCAGTAATTATAAATCTTTAATTAATTTAGTATATTACCACCAATCTTGATCTATCCGGATGCACGTCCTTGTTTGAACTTCTAGGTTTCATAGAATTTTGTAACCTCCATTCACAAGTTTCTAAATAGAACTTTAGCAGAGTCCAAAGGTCACCAATACCAATTTTTGTCATAATGGGAAATAACAACGTATTATCGCCGCTTTAAGTTCTTCGGTTTGTCATCAACAAAACTATTCCTATTCTTCCCTGACAACTTTCGCTTGTTATGAATCAAATCCTAGAAAATTATATTTGCAAAGAACTAATTAATCTTTTTAACTAAAAATTTGCATTGAACAAAACTTTAAAAATAACAATTTACCCAAAGCATATTGAGGAAAAAAATAACAATTTTTCCAATAGCTTTCGATTTCCTTGTATTTAATCGGTAACAATTCGGACCAAGCATCAATAACCTGATACAAAATAAATTAAACCATGTAAAAATCCATTTATCAAGATATTTATTATATTAAAATTAAAGTAAACAAATTTTACTCATGAAGAGGATAGCCTCTCATGGTGAAGTATACATATTATGTCCTTTAAAAGCACCTCGGCCATTGTACATTTTCCTCTCAACAGATGTACCTACCATTTTAAAATATTAGGGCAAGTATTATAAAATAATTAAGTACTTATAATGTAGTTAAAATACCAAACTTTTACTTACATCTCTCTTCCATCAACCCAGCAATCTCCGATCAAGCTTTTAATATAATCACTAGTCGCCTCCTTTGCTTTGTACTTTTTTTCCATCCGAAATCACGATTCATTTCTGATACTTTTCAAGTTCTTCCATCTCGTTTGTATTGATTTGTGGAGTTAATTCCATAGGTTTCCTATCAGCCTTTTGTGTTCTCTCCTTCACCCTTAGTGTTAGTGATGTCGGCTCAACTACCATTTTTCCCTTCGTTTTCCTAAGATACGGTGTCCTCTTGGTCTCTGCCTCCACTTTATGTGCATCCACCTCCTCCATGATGTTTATTGTATCCTTCATATCTTCATTTTCTGCAACCAGCTTTTCATTTTTCTTTCTTTCAATGTGGAGATCTCGCTATTGTGGTCAATCTTTCAATATTCTCTGGATTTTGGTATATTTGTGTTGCCGTTGGAACCATCAATCTTTGTCGCTACTAGTTTTGATGATCTGTTCTCCTCGATTAAAGTCAATATCTCCTTTTCCAAAGTTGTTACTTCATCCGTATGTACATTATCCCTAAGGTTCTTGTCATAAGTCAAAATCTTATCAATTTCTTGTTTTTGGTCCCTTTTTAAGCTGCTCCATGTCTTTCTCCATCCTCCCAATCTCATCCCCTTTTTCAACAATAGTCAGTTTCAATCTTTCAATCAACTTATCCTTTTCGCACACAACATTTTGCAGTCTTTCCAACTCCTTCTCAAGCTTGTTTTTTTCATCTAGTTCACCGAACTTCTCTCCAATATTCAAAATTTTTGTTCCTTCCTTATTCTCGACAAACATCATCCTGTAATACCACTATCTTCAATTTTTTCCCCAACACCCTTCTCTCCATTATTAAAGTCTTTTGCTCCTTCCTCACTCGACGACCTTCAATTATTTTTCCATCATCCTCATGTTGACAACCATCATCATTTTGGAGGTCATTTTCGCCATTAGCGGACTCAACAACATCAAGTTTCTTTAATTCTTCAACCCTCCCCAATTTTTTTCATTAACATCAAGATTATTTACATTATACTTCCGAGATATATCCAAATTAAACATTGGAATATCATGTGGCATTCTCAAATAAGAATTTTTTTCCACAAATGCTCCCTCTCCATCACGAAATATCCATAATCTTTTCACCGACAATGATTTTTTATTTGACATATCCTGATTGGGGAAAACATACCGCATTTCGATGGCATCTCACCCGCCTTCATCATGGTCAACGGAGTTCCAAGATTAATCGTTGAAGGAACTTCATCTTCTTCTGATGAATTATCAACCTTGTTCTTCGAATCTTCCTTTGCTGAACTTCCAGAATCACTCTCGGGATTACTGAACTCTCTGCTCCAAAATTTCAACAAAGAACTGAAATGTTCTTTTTCTACGCACTTTGGTTTAAGAACAACTCTATGTATCTCATAGAATATATGTAAACAAAAGTTAATCATATATGTAGCAGAAGATATTAGTATATTTTTAGTTTTTGTTGAATGGTTATGTACCTTTGACTCATTAAGCTTACAAAGATCATAAGCGATTCACCTTCTTATTCAATTCACTTAAATCCCACCTCAAAACCGTGGGAATCCATTTTCGCTGATCGGATCAACTAAATTAAGATGCTCGCACAACCGTAACTCAAAGGAAATTTAAAGTCCACTATTTAAACATTGTGAAATATACATATATATATATATATATATATATATATATATATATATATATATATATATATATATATAATTAAAAGCATGATACATACCGGAAGTAACATAAAGCACATCCCCCAACTCTAAAATTTCTTGAACCCTTGATTTGATTTAACAAGAGGTCGCCTATCAACTTGCACCAGTCATACTTTTATTATATCTCTAAATTTATCAACGAAGACAACGAAGTGCCATGAAATTATGGAATTATGTGTAGGTGCGAGCAGAATTGCTAATAAATAGCGGTGTGTTAGCCTTGCAAAATCTCTACATCCTGTTTTTGTGGTCCTACTAAGCATCTCTCTTAATTTATCCAGGATACATGTGCTTATACAATAGGTAGTTCCCATTCGAAGCCTCAATCTCATGCCCGAAACATCTTTTAATCCACTTTGGTAATTCATAATTACTCATTTAATGGAATTACATCACTTCCACAACTCACTCCAAAAATTAATTGAACATCCCTACTGGTTATCATTAGTTTCTCCCCCTATGACAAAACATTTTTTTTTGAAACATTGAATGTCATTAAAATGCTCGAATATCATCCTCATACTTATCGTGCATCGCTTTTTCGTAACTTCGTGTTCTCCTCTCGATTATTCCATTGAACAAGAACCAGAAAGGTGTCTTCTTTATCTCTTTTAGATGACAGTCTTTAAAGCTTAATTCTTTTAATTCTTTGTGATTGTCTTTAAGTTACTCGTATAATAGGTTGTATTCTTTTTTACTATAATACTTCAAATTAAACGAAAAACGTATGTTAAATATATGACAAATTTTGGATTTTATAAAGCATGCATACACAAAAAAAAAAATTGAATCTTTTCTTCATACACTTATTCACATACCAAAACCATTCTTTGGCTTCGTAACATCGTCATCTTCATCTCAAGTAGATTCTTCAAGTAACTCGCTACCGGGCCGTTGTTGTAGCTTTAACTATTTCCCGCGTCTTTTCATTTGATTATGAATTCAATAACACTCCAATATGATATTAAAAATGATCAGTTTGTAAACATAAAATCATATTCATACAATAACTTTGGAATTGTCTGATCCAGATGATCTCCTTTTAGTTCTTTTTATGACTTTCCTTTTCAAACGCCCGGGTTCTGATTCTGTTTAAAAAATTATTAAAAAAATTATAATTGATAAGCTTTAAGTCACAGTCATAATACATTCCAGAGAAAAAGTATTCGTTAGATTAACTTATCATACCGTAATCGAAGATGTTGCCATTCTATGTCCAACTTGTATTTTCGTAATCTTCTCTTTCGATTAGGGATTTCTTCAAAAATCAATGTACCATTACATAATTCTAAAATATTTTGAAAGTAATTCAAGAATGTTCTATTATAAAAAATGATGTACCGTAATCTGATGAAGTACTATCATCTTTTGCCACGAATTTTCCTAAAAATATTATAAAACAGCTTAAAAATTTAAATGAAATCACTTTTTTAAAAGTAATACGGTTAAATGTTAATTGAATAAATTTGCATACCTTTCATCCTTCTTGACGTACCTTCTTTTTCTTTTCTTTCTCAAAGACTGGTACTCCACATGTAACATGGAACAAACAATTGCAAATTATAATGCCTTTATTGCAAAAATTTTCAAAGTAATGCAATTTTATCATGCATAATTGCAATATAATGAATTGCAATTTAACTCATATAATTGCAATACATCTCATAGTAATGCAACTCAAATATCGCATGATTGTAACTACATTACCATTATTGCAATTCATCACACAATATTGCAATTTATACTTTACTCCATTTTAACTAAAAGATAGTTTTCACACTTATTTTCAATTCTGTCTATTTCACAAGAAATTTTGCTAAATACACATTGCAACTTTTCCATCGGTTTTGCAAACTAACAACTTATTTCTCGCAATACATTACGGAGCATTAACAAAATATAATTTGCAATATAGGCATTATAATGATAGATACATCGATTCTTGATTCTAAAATATAATTCATGGATAACCCATTGTTCAAATGATAATTGCCGAATGATAGATCAAAACCCATTGCCGAAACTTATTTCTCGCAATACATTCTTGGAACATTAACAAAATATACTAAAACTCACCTTTTTCAAGTTCATCTTTCGAATCTCTTATTTTGACACCCATTCTCTTGTTATTTACGGCTTCATAATCGAAATCTTTCTTCAGGTTTTTGGTTTCCCCATTTTTCCTATATGTATTCTTAAATCAGTAAATTTAAGTATTTAACTCAAATTATATAATGAGTTATACAATTCATTATACATAATCGTTAAACGAAACCTTTTAATTATGAACTCAGTATATCTATTCCCTATCTATTATTCGACAAGAAACAATTTACACTAGGATAAACGTAAAAGAAAGCTATTAATGTAAAATCGAAGCTAAAATTAATCGCTCAGGTACATTACCTTACAGTAGTAAATACGGTGTTTTCGGAGCAGGAAGGTCTTATCGGTGCCGAAATAGTGCTCTCATTGCCGGAAATGTCCGTCTTCTTTCGTCGTTGATGAAGATTGTCTTTCAAATATTTTCTGCGTTTGAAGAGAAGGATTTAGTGCACGATATTTTGTCTCGATATATTTATTATCATATAATTATACTCAAATCAATCAAGAAAAAGGTGCATTGGGAAGTGTTTATGAATAGTGCCTTATTAATTGACTTCCAATCACCCATTTATTCCCACATGTAATTGGGAAGGTTAAAATTGGACTTTCACTTGATATTTTGCACCTCCTTGTAATAAGGAAAAAAATTAGACTAAATGGTAATAAGTGGTTATATTTTGCACCCCCTTGTAATCCCCCTAAATCATATTGGGCCTCAAAAGTCCAATAAATCAATTTGGGCCTCTAAAGCCTAATAAAACAATTTGGAGTTTAATTTAATTTATAATTAATATACTCCTTTCGTCCCGTATATATCTTCACACTTTCCTTTTCGATTCGTCTTAATTCTATCTTCACTTTTTAAAAGGAAATAACCATCAACATAAACATCCTTACAATACCATTTTATTTTCAAAATTGTCGCTCTTATTGTAACCTACTTTATTTTCTCTTCTATTTTATCCCATTAAACCACCCAAAATACTCTTAGGCTCCATTTGGATGGAGTCATTTGAAATCCATGGATTTGAGGATAATACACTATACATTTATAAATCAAAATGGAGAAAAACTAAATGAATGCATTTGGTTCACACAAATATTACTTATAAGTGAGAGGATTTCAAATACCCAACAAAACCTAGTCATTTGAAATCCTCTCATTTCTCCCACTTGTGCTTAATATTTGAGTGAATTAAATTCATTCATTTAGCTTTTCTCAATTTTAGTTTGTGTGAATGCATGTTATATCACCCTCAAATCCCTTGATTTCAAATCCACTCCATCCAAATGGGACCTTATATTTTATACTTTCTCCTACACTTTATTATCATAAAAGTCAATAAAGTTAACTTTTCTTAAAATGTGTACAAACACAAGTGTAAAGATAGATACGAGACGGAGGGAGTAATTTATATGATAAATTACAATATATATATATATATATATAGGGAAAATAGTGTTTTTGTCCTGTAAGCTTGACCGACTATATTTTTAGTCCTCTTATCTTTTGACCTTTGATTTCACTCCTATAACCGCAAAAAAATCGGTTTTAGTCCTGAAACTCGCTGTCCCGTGTTACCCAACCGGTGATAGATGACGTGAAAATAAATTATTTTTTTAATTATTATCGATGTGGATCGATTTTCTCGTGTTTAATCAATTACCACGTCGACCCGACCCAATCTCGTGCGCCTTACGTGATAGGTAAAAGTGGGAACTTGGGTAAAAATCGTCAAATCCTTCTCGTGCGCCTCACGTGATAGGCTTATCACCCTGTTTCGAAAACATCCTCCCTCTTCCAGAAATCCCAACAAAAGTCGTGACCTATAAGCTCCTTCCACAGAGAATAACGACACGAATCAAAGCTATGTCCTCAACGACGCCGTGCGAATATGGAAGTGTTGTCGAACACAATATTATGTGTGATCAGAGAATACGTGCGCGAATACGCACTTCTTATACGAGAGAAAATCCGGGTAGAAGATTCTATGGTTGTAACAATTGGAAGATATGATTTTGTTCATTTTTATGTTGAATATTAGAATTCGTAAATCCTAAATCCCCTTGATGCTTGATTTTTGTGTTGTTGGCAGCCTAGGGGTGGGGTTGTAATTTTTTGTTTGGTTCGACCCTCCAATTCCACCAGAACAAAAAAATTGATCGAAGAATTGAAGTTACGAAGTGTGAATTAGAAACTCAAATCAATCATGAAACAGAGATGGGGGGACTCGGTTGAAGTTAGCTATAATTGCATCATTTTGTATTATTGTTGTATTATGGTATATAGAATGTAATTTTTGAAATTGATTTTGTATTGGGAATGTAATCTATGCTTTGTTAACACTTGGTATTTTATTGAATGTTATTGAAACTGATTTTGTATTGGGGATGTTAATTTATGCGTTGTTATAAATTGTAGTGTTATTAAATGTGAATTGTATTATGACCAATGTTCAATCATGATTTTTTTGATGAAAATTATGATTTAAAACACTAAAATTGCAAAACGAGGAATAAAAAAATACAAGTCCTACATTTTTTAAGATAAATACTAGTTCATAAAAAGAAATACAGAAACATAAATAAATACGAGTCACATTTGAAAAAATCAATTAGATACGAATTATTTTTCCCATGTTGTCACTCCTCATCGTCTGATGGAATGTCTATGACTTCAACCACTCCTATGGTTTGATCGGCTGACCAGAACTAGTAGATGGAGCACCAAACAATATTTGAAGCCATTCCCAACAAGGATCACCGTACTCCACATAAGCATGGGAAAATGGATTAGACTATGAAAATGAACATATGTTAGACTTAATAAAATTTAAATAATATATACTTATAATGAAAAAAATTATTACCATAACTACGCTGCTCCATACAGTAGGATTAACGTGGACACGATTTGTTGACTCGTCATATTGAATTCCGGTATCATGAGTAACCATGAGAAAACACGATATCTCGTGCGCAATCGCTGCACTTGATGCCAACATTCTTTGAAGTCAAAGATATTTCAAAGTTGCAAACATCTTATCGATATTGACATTCAATTTCGTCTTGTATAAGATATCTTCTGCTTTGGTCGCACCATATTTTTAATCTACTAAAATAATGTATTTTTGTGATGATAATCCATTACAACATTGTGATGTATTTATAGAGGATGAGCGTACAAAAACTGCACAAAAAATTAGTTGTGTCATCCTGTTCACATCAAATTTGAAATTTGAAATTTTAAAAACTACTGATGTATTAATTCTTGTTTGTGTAATCGAAATTTTAAAATCAGCCAGTTGTGTATTTGTCACTATATATTAATAATTATTTTATTTTAGAATTTTATTTTTTTAAACAATTGATGTATGAATTCTTGTTTGTTAAATTGCATCAGAAATATTGTAGTGAGTCAACTAAATAAATATTTAACATTCAATGATACATCAAAAACAGAACGTTAAGGCCCTTCATCATAAGGAGTATTCATCAAAATGACTATTCATCAAAAGGAGCATACAGACTTTTAATCAAAACAGAGCATTATGACCCTTCATCAAAATATTAATTAAATATCAACTAATAAGTATTTCATTCCTTCTTCCTCCCCATATTATTTTTCTTATCTTTGACATTGCCCTTCTTTCCGGCAACAATGTAGCGAACATTGGAGCCTAACACAAACTTTTTTCCACGTTTGTTGAACACCTTACTTGTACCCTCCCCTTTTCTTTTTGCATGATTTCTTGCACGGTAGTAAAAGTCATAGGCTCGGCTCCCTGTTTAGGAAAACAATGATAAACTTCAAAAAAGGCCCTCTAACAATGCTAAATCTATGCATTTAACATCATACCTGAAAGCTGGATGGTTCAATTGGAGTAGGAGTATCAATAACCCGACTCACTCTTCTAAATACATCACCAAAAACATCATTTGTAAAAGTATATGTTCACCATATATTACTTATTTAAATAAAAGAACAATGTTAAATTAAAACATCAGATACTCATGGAACAAACTTCTTACCCAAGTTAATTTCATCACTTCTTAGATTGTCGAAATTTCTTGGTTCGGTTGGAGTAGTTGGATTGACGACTTCAATTGGATTGTCGGCTTCGTGTTTTCTCGACATGGGAGGGTTGTGTATTTTCAGCTTTGCAACTTCTCTTATTGTGTCCACTTTTGTTACATTTGCTGCACTTCAAGCTTGTTTGATTCCTCTTTGCCCTATAAGTGATAGGTCTCCCCTTGGCTTCTTCTTCTACTTCTCAACAGTTCTTCGTGTTCTCTCCTCCTCGGTTTCTTTGGCCTACCACCTTGTCTTCCAATCAAAGGAGGCAATAACATGTGAAGACCAGTGGCGACCACTATGTTCTCCAATTAATAGGTGTAATGGTGTAATCATACACCATTTTGTAAGTGTTCACTCGCCAATATTGAAAAATATACATTAAAATACACGAGAAAATAAAGCAACAAATAACAAACCCTTCCACTAAATAAAATTTCCATGTAGCATGCATCTGTAAACTCCTCAGTGTCTTGCCTTCACAATAGATGACTACGATAGCATGAACACATGGGACCCCAGTCAAGTCCCATTTTCTACAACCACATATAGATCTCTTGCAAATCGACACTATAAGCGGTTCCTCCATAACCTCTAATTAGGGTACGATTCTCACTAGCCTTCACTAGAATCCACTCACCTAGATGTTTCACAAATTCCTGTATTTCTTGTTGAATTTTTGGACATAACGATCCCTTCGACTTCTTCCCTCTATAAAGATTAGACCTATTCTTCACATTTCTCTTCAAAGAAATACTCCATTAGCCACTCCATTATACTAATCACAGTGCAATTCCCTTCCGTGCAAGATGCAACTATTGAAAGACTCACACATATTGTTCATCACCATATCCGTTTTGGAATGCAATTAAAATATGCTCTACTCCAGGTGTTCGAGGCTTAGCGACCAACCACCAACATCACCGACTCAACTCTTGCATATCATTCATCCTTTACAGGTATTGAGGTATTGTTTTGGCTTTAGATGCTTTATACAAAGCTATCTTAAAAGCTTGACCCCTAAAACCAGCATTTCGAAGTAACTATGTAAATGTCTTACACAAGATATCAATGGGAAGATGATTGGAGTGAATTGATACATGTTTTTAGGGCCTATTTTAGTGCAAAAAGTGAGCTAAAGTGTTAGTTTTTGTGCCTAAATGTGAAAAGTATCACTCTTTTGCCTAAAAGTATTATTTGTGAGATTTTGATGTTTTCCGTCCATTTTGCGGGTAATTCGGTGGAATTTTGCCAAACCGAGAGTACCATTAGGCTTAGAATGAAGAGACGGACATCCGGGACGCGGGGTCGGGGCCGAAGCCCCGTGTGAGAAAAGTGCCACTGGACTCGAGCTCGAGTGGGGGACAAGAGCCTCGAGTCGAGGATATGCAGGAAGGACCAAAATCGAAGGAAAGCGGGAGTCTCGACTCGAGGCATGGCCCTCGAGTCGAGGGATGAGACAAAGGCAGCGGCCTCGACTCGAGACATGACCCTCGAGTCGAGGGAGGAGAATTTTTGCAGGACCTCGAGTCGAGGCATGACCC
Organism: Paraleonurus japonicus; assembly: GCA_030762865.1. Taxonomy (NCBI): domain Eukaryota; kingdom Viridiplantae; phylum Streptophyta; class Magnoliopsida; order Lamiales; family Lamiaceae; genus Paraleonurus; species Paraleonurus japonicus. The sequence continues at coordinate 24,515,997 of CM061056.1, forward strand.
TCGACTCGAGGGGGAAGATTTTCTAAATTTCGAATATTTAAAGGCTGAAGCAGAGCATGGCACCGAGGGGAGTTCATAGTAGCGGTTAGTAGCGGTTTTGGGGCGATTTCTCAGGCCCCAAGCCAATTTCCATCTTAGATTAGTGTAGAAGTTAGATTTAGGATTAGATTTCCATTAATTGTTGTTAGATTAGCATTAGATTAGCATTTGATCATTGTAATCCTTTCAATTTAAGCTTGTAATTCATTTGGAGATTGGTGTTGAAGACTCGAAGCATTCCTCTTTTTGTTGATTGAAGATCATTTGGTGATGTTTTTCCTCTCTTGTCTCTTTAATTTCTTAATTGTTGTGATTTGCTTTGTGTTTGTTCAATTCTATCTTCTCCCCATGGGTATTGTTTGTGGTACCATGGGCTAAATCTCTCTTGTGCTTGGGTTAATTGAAATTGATGATGAATTGATTGATGATGCTATAATTGTTGATGATTGGAGATCAATTGAGTAGATTGCTTACTAATTGTGATTCTCATTTGTGCTTCATGCATAATTATCTCTTTAGATTAGTGTTTGATCACCCTAGCTATAGACGAGAGTTGCGCTAACGTGATCCGGTATTAATCGGGTGATAATTGTGTATGAATGTGTGGATTGGGTGTTTCGAATCGAGAGATTAGTTGCACTAAGGATACTCACATTAGTTTTCTACCTAATTGTGATTCTTAATTGTGCTTTGTGTAAAATTGTTTCTTTTGATTAATGGTTGATCACCCTAGCAATAGGCGCGAGTTGAGCTAACGTGATTAGGTGTTAATCGAAGTTTCAATTTTGCATGATTGTATGAATTGGGGATTTCTACATTGAGAGATGGGAAAGACTAAGGATACTCACATTAGGCATTGTGATTTTAATGGAGTGATTAATTTCATGATGGTTTATGCTTTCTATCTTAGTTGATTTTGCAATTTGATTCAATTGTAGCTTGTTAATTGATGATTCATTGATGGATGTTAATCCTAGCACCTCTATCCCACCATTTAGTGTTGTTTTTGTTATCGCATTCTAAGTGTTCGATCTATTGATTGCTTATTGTTTAATTGTATTCTTGCTAGTGTTTTGTTGTTTTTGTTCCAAACCATTGTTGCAACTTTAGTTACTAATAACTTGTATTTCTAGGGCCTCATGTGCATACTTTTTCCCTTGGGTTCGATATTTTGTTGATTGGTCTTAATAACTCTTACCCTATACACTCCAATCGAGACCTAGAGAAAGTATTGTTGAATGCCCGAATTAGACCTTTTTGCTTATCGTATATGGAAGTCCAAATTGAGCCATCACAAATTTCTAGGTTTGTCTTCAATAACCCCAAAAACCACTCCCATGTGTCACCATTTCCTTACTAACCAAGGCATATGCTATAGGGCATGATTATTATTAGGATCCACCCAAACAAGTGACAATAAAATACCCTTATGTGGCCCCTTAAGATGACACCCATCCACCCCAACTAGTGGTCTATACCCCGTAAAAATCCCTCTTTCACTGGTCCCAAATATATATACATTTTATCAAACCTATGCTCACAAGTGGAATCATCAGCATTAATGATTACAGTAGATCTAGGATTCACTCTTCGATTTCATTGGCATAATCCCACAACGGCTTATATTTCTCATCAAAATCCTCACAAGTATTTTGAAGTGCTAGTTTCTTGCACCTATAATCCTGATGTGGTATAATTTCAAGCCCCAGTTCATAAGAAGTGTCATGTAAAAAGTGAGTCACCTTTTTTCCAGGATCATTTTGAAACTAGTACCCAAACCTATCATTTAAGTATCTAGACTTAACACTCTTGATATGGTAAGACTTTGGACAAGTGTGTGTAGGGATATATGTTCTAACTTGGAATGTTAAAAGCATGTATTTTCCACTCACAATCACTCCCCTTACACTTAGCATGAACCACTAAGTTTGTCATTTTTTGTGATGGCGATTGACCTCTTATCAAATATGGCTCCTAAATGAACAACATCAATTAACTCCTTTTCATTACCAAAGATCATGTTCGGTGATATTTCAGGCGATTAAGTCTTACGGAGCTTGTAAACGGAAACTTATGACCACAATTCTCTTCATCGTAATCCAAGGAACTATCAAAATCCTCTCCACTCTCTGCCGGGTTACATTCCCTAGAATTATCATCAAACACTTCTTCTTTACTAGAACTCTCAACCCCTTCATGCTCATCCTCAACCCCTTTAAAGTCACTATCCCGAGAGTACTCAATGATTGTTCAAGATCATCCCCCCATTAACAATTAATATGTCTAACTCTTTACGATCCCTAATAGGATTTGCAGAGTAAGTCTCCCAATCAGTTTGAGTATAAAGCTCCACCGGTTTGTCCTCATTATTTTTTACATATAAGTGAACCACCGAGTTACTACTACTTGCCAAAAAAGCACAAAACTCCCTAAGTGACCCAATATTAAAGTGATTTTACGTTAACCTCATCAAATACATATATATTCCCACCATTATATTCTCCCTCATCACATATTTTACCCCCGCAACAAAGAAGATAGTTAAATCATTACCATTTTCATCCTGTAAAAAAAAAAAAAAAAAAGAAAGGCGAGAAATGACAAGCCACATCACTCCAAAGCAAAAAAAAAAAAAAATTACAAAGGGACCACAAACATTGACTACACAATACTATAAACACAAAGGGACCACAAACATTGACTGCACAATACTTAATACTTATCTAAAGAAAAATACATACCAAGAGAATCTTCAACATACTTTATGTGGAAAAGAAATACCATATGGACCACACTATCACTTATACCCAAAACATACTTTATGTGGAAAAAATAAAGACCATATGCACAGTTATTATCTAATAAAAGTACCAAAACAAGAAAAAAATCCTTACCGTATAGTGGGGGTCGCAATATTTTTGGGATCCCCGAGTCTCATATTTCGTGAAATTTCCAAAACTCCAGCTTTGATTCATGTCGTTATTCTCTGTGGAAGGAGCTTATAGGTACGAGTTTGATGAAGATTTACGGAAGAGGGAGGATATTTTCAAACAGGTGATAAGCCCTAAGGAAGGATTTGGGGATTTTTACCCAAGTTCCCGCTTTTACCTATCACGCAAGGCGCACGAGATTGGGTCGGGTCGACCACTACTACATTTTTGGCATAGATAACGGATATTATCCGTTATCTATGCAGAAAATCAATGGTTATCTAGGCGGGGGTTATCTATGTGGGCGCACATAGATAACGGATATTTTTGATTTTTTTATCCGTTATCTATATGCGCCCTGCTCGAAAAGACGCTCATAGATAACGGATAATATCCGTTATCTATGCCAATTATATCCGTTATCTATTTCTTAGATAGATAACCAAATATACCCGTTTATCTATACTTGTAATATCCGTTATCTATTCCTTAAATAGATAACCAAATATATCCGTTATCTATACTTGGTTTGTCCGTTATCTATTCCTTAAATAGATAACCTATATCCGTTATCTATACTTATTATGTCCGTTATCTATGCCTTAAATAGATAACCAAATATATCCGATTATCTATACTTATGATGTCCGTTATTTATTCCTTAAATAGATAACCAAATATATCCGATTATATATTATTAAGTATATCCGTTATCTATTCATTACAAAGATAACGTAATATATCTGTTATTTATTATAATTTTATCCGTTATCTATTCCTCAAAAAGATAATGAATTATTTTTGTTATCCTGCTCATATATAAATCCGTTATCTATTCTAGTAAAGATCCGTTATCTTTAATATATAATCCGTTATCTATTATCTCATATCTATTTTATTTTATATATTTTTATGTAATATAAAACAATTAAATTTACTAAATAAAAAGAAAAAAACGAGAATGCATGAATTTCATCATCAAATCAAAAGTCAATATTCATACAATAATTCCTGTCAAAATAAAATATTCATACAATAATTCCTGTCAAAATAAAATATGCGTACTATTATTCAACAAAATACCCAATAACAATTACTCGATAACATATAATTGAAGAAACTGGGCCCACTCCGATCGCACTTCATCAATTTCAGCCTTGGTGTATGCTTTCTCCATGAACTATAAAATAAGATATACATATTAATACTAACAAACCACGCAAGATTTAAATTTATATTACAAAAAAATACATTTTGTCAAATCACAATAACATTACCAAAGACCTGCAAAGGAAGCCACATCCAAAGGTCTATCAAATCTCGTTATTTGTCTCATGTATCGGCACGTAGAAACCACATTGCATCGCATCTGGTTGCTTTGGAGCCTAATTTATGAACAAATTAACAAATTCATCATTCAACCATTTTTGTATACATTAGATAATTCAATTATTTACTCAAATGCATAGCGTAGATCCATTATTCAATTATCTACTCAAATATATCAAAATTCACATCTTTCGCACCTTGATAATTTTCCATAATGGCTTCTTTCTTGGTTTGGTTGTCTTCACCTCCGAAAAAAACATTTTCAATGCCCTAAAAAGTAATATTTATTCAAAGTTATTAGATGTTCACACAATAAAATATAAAATAACAATTAACATATAGGAGAAAACATACATATCAACCACTTTGCTTCCCATTTTTCATCGTTAAGACGCGAATAAAGAGGATCAAGCAAGTAAACCTCCTCTTTATGTGGGTCTATGACGCTCAAAATCCAAAGCTCTCTACGTACAAACTCATAATAAGTGTATGTAATTAATAAAATTATCACAAATAATGTGTTCAATGTAAAACATCTTACCCTACGTTACATGGCACGATACAAAGCTGACCGGTAGATGTACCAACAAGTCTTGATGCAAGAACACTGTGCCCTCTGTTATCGATTTGATTTGCTTTATGATCTTCCTGTGCCGGTCTCACATGTCCAATACCATATGGATCCACAAACCTAAAGCGGTGATTGTTCTTTTGTTTCAATATGTTAAACAAATGCCTATCATAAACAAAGTACAACAAATTAATAAGAGAATAATATAAAATTCATATTTCACCATGCATCATAAAAGACTAAAAACTTACAACATATAAACAATAACACAAGAGTAGGATATGGGCACAATCGAGAAAAGATGTCTATATCTTCAAAGTGAACAAATACTTTGTTCTCACGACCAAAGAAATCTTCTTCTAATTCTATCCTTAAGACGTTATCACTAACACTTTTGCGTAGCAATAGAGCATGTATAAATTTGTAGGCACACTTGACATTGCTAGCGTAGTGTCTTAACTTTTTGTGCTCCTTTTTCCCCTGTCATGTTACAAATTGCACACAATTAAAATATGCATTATATGGATAATTTATATTTTATGTTTATGATTGATACCATAACTTTCCCCGTAGTGTGCAATTTCATCAAGTGAGCGAGGCCATGCAACGTGACTTCCAAGTGCTTCACCAACACTCTTGAATTCGTTCGTTTCCACTTGGCAATTCAACCTTTGGATCGATATTGTGTCAATGGACACTCGCATGCAATTTATAGGTAATTTCTTACCATGTATCATTTCGATCGGTCCATATGCTTTGATGATTGTACCATAAGCAACAATGTCCATCTTGGACTCGAACATACAATGCAATCGATTTTCCCTATGATAAATTTATTATTAGATCAAATTCATATCATTTTAGAACATAGATAATACATATTAATATCACATACCTGTTTACTCACATCAGCCACATCAATTATCTCATGCTCATCTTTCTCAACAAGTAAATCTTCAACAAAATCTTCATCTTTTGCAAACTCGCCATTTTCGGTTTGTTATGTAAAGAATAAGCTGGACCTTGTGGCGGGTGATTCACTTGGATCATTTTCATTCTTAGAAGATTGTGTAGGTGGTTTACAAACTTCTCTAACCTCCCTTTCAAGTTTTTCCAACCTTTCCAATCTCTTTTTTTGTCCCCTTCTTTGTACACCGATCAAAGTAAGTAGAAGGAGTGACATGACCCCCAACTCCTCGCACACGTCCAGCATGCTCATGTTTGTCAAGTGCCTTAGAAAGGATACCATCTTTTACCCCATGAAATTCTAATCCAGACTTCTTTTTTATCTATATACTCACTGCAATAATCAATTAAACAAAAATAATATAGAGTGTCCAAACATATATATATGTAAAGAAACCTTTTCACATATGTATTGTTTACTTACAATCTTAGAAACCCTTTCATTCAGCTCTTCTCCTTCGTATTCTCCTTTTTGTCTTTCGTGCTTCCATCCAAAGAACGGTTCTATCTACTTCGAGGATCACCACTCAACAACGATTCCTATAAAAATAGCATAGTACATCAATAAGTAATCTACTTATTACTACATCTAATAATCAACCATATATTAAAGTAGAAAATACTTACATTCTCGGTAGCATAACGTGCATATCGCTTTACGGGAAAATCTGTGAGGATATTTGTGTCTCTCCCTTAACAATTTTTGTTTAAGACTTGTCTCCTAGGATGGTTTTCATGAAGAAACCTTCTATGGGATGCGAATGACATCTTCCTACTATGCTTTAACCTTTTTGCACATGTGCCTTCACCACAAATTGGACATGCACGATATCCTTTGACATAGCATCCCGACAAGTTTCCATACGCTGAAAATCATTGATTGTCCATAAGAGGACTGCTCTAAGAAGAAAATTTTCTTCTCGATATGCATCATATGTATCAACGCCTACCCATAAGCTTTGTAAGTCCTCAATCGTAGAGGGCCAAGTATACATCGATATCATTACCCTGCTTCGGACCGAGAAATCAACATCGTTAGCATCATGAATTTTCTTTTCATACACAACCATGGAGGAAGATTGTATGTAATCAATATTACTGGCCAACAATCAGTATGCGAGATGACATGTTACCATGAGGATTGATGCCATCAGGTGACAAATGCCAGTCTAAGGTTTCTTGGTTCGTAGCAAAGTCAAGCCACTTGTGATCAACCGCCTTCCAAGAAGGTGCGTCACAGGATGACGTAGATTACCATCACAAACTCTACTATCAGCATGCCAAGTTAACTCCTTCGACACTTCTTTGTTACGAAACATCCTTTGAAATCTCGGGATAGGTGGAAAGTACCATAAAATTTTTCTTTGGAATTTTATGCTTTGCCTCTCCATTCCTCCCCTCCTTCCACCTTGACTCCCCACAAGTAGGGCAATGGGTATTGTCCTTGAACTCATTCCGATATAGGACACAATCGTTGGGGCATGCACTAATTTTCTTGTATTTCATCCCTAATGCGGCTAAGCTATTCTTTCTGACATTATGTGACACAGTAACGTATTGTTTTCTGGAAGCATCTCACTAAGCAATGCAAATAGGTCTTGCATACTAACATTACTCCAAGAATGCCTTGTCTTCAAGTTATACGGTTTCACAATGGCTGATAACTTAGTGAATTTAGAACATCCGGATACAAAGGTCTCTCAAAGATCCTCAAGTAACGCTATGAACTCATCCGTATTGTCTATTTTTTCATATGCAGCATTTATCATATCTTCTAAGGGTTCATTTGGAAAGTCTTCAACTTCCACTGGTTTTTGAGTTTCATGCATTGGAAAACTAGCATGAGGCATCTCTCCATGCCAATGCCAAGTCCGATAGTTTTTGTCCATGCCATATCGGAATAAATGTGTACGTACTCGCTCTATCGTGTCATGTTTCATATTCCCACATGATACACAAGGGCATGAAATGAAATTTATATCATCAAAGCATTTTGCTTAACAAATTGCAAGAAAGAATCGACTCCAACCGCATACTGGGACAACCGATCTTTAAATATCCATTCTTTGTCCATATTTGGTTTCAAATTTGAGACTAGTCACCGCTAGGTAAATAAATTCACCAGCTTAAAAATAGATTCGACTAAAAGGCCAACATTTATGTCAAAAGCAACATAAAAGTTTAGGTAATTTAGAGTCGCTTTTGTCATTCTAAATTAACACTCTTTGGTTTATAGTCGTTTTCACTTATTAGGTTGCTTCCTCAAAGAAAAAGAAAAAAATTAGTTTCAACTTGACTAATTTAAATATGAATATTTCTCGGAGTTATTATTATGACATGAAATATGAATATTAATAAATTTAAGATTAGTTCTTGTTTTGTCTAATTAAATATGAATATTTCTCAGGTTATTATTATGACATGAAATATGAGCAGTATCCAATATCCATGATTGGTTAATTTGACCAATTTAATAATATATTAGGTAAATTAATTGAATTATTTTTACAGATGACAAAATTTGATTGGAAAGGTCAGTAGCATAGCAAGAGTATTAGGCGGCTTGATATCTCTAACAGTGCGGTTTCACCGACTCTCTACAGAGGCCCTCCAATCGGGGAAACCACTCTTCTCCCTCACTCAAGGCTTTTCCGCCACATATTACCATAGTAGACCTTAAGAGGCCCAGTTAGCTTTTAACCTATTTTAGTTTTCAAACTACATATTTCACATACTTTGTCTTTCGTTATGATATCGTTATTTGACCCAAAAAATTGGTTGAGACGGTTTACAAAGATAATTCGGAAAAAAAAATCACGTATAAGATGAGTATAAGTAATGTTATAGGCAACCAAAGTCGTAGTTAAGATGAGTATAAGTAAAGCAAAACAATTTTCACTCAACCTATAAACGTATTTCTCCAAACATAATGAAACTAATCTATCTCATACATTTTACATTCATCAAAACGTTTCAATCCTCGCCGCAAAAACAACCCTAACCAACTCTCTCTAGATTAAACACGGATAACAAGAAATATATTCTAAAGAACGCAATTAATCAGAGATAAATCAATTAAGGCATAAAACTACATAAGCAAGCAAAAGTCAACCATTGAACAAAACTGCCAAACAAGAACAATCGTAGCGGTTGGGGGATAGTGCATCTTTCTAGGAGTTTCCGAGAACTCCAAAACAAAACGAAACTCCCCAAACCCCATAAGCAAAATAACAAGAAACAGATAGAATTTATTCAGCTTAACAATCACTAAAGTGTCAAAAAAAAAAGAAATAGAAAATAGAGAATCTTACTCAAATGCCTGCTCAGCTTAAAGAACCATCGATTCTCTTTCATATGCGCAGAGACAAGATCTAAGAAGAAAATGAGTTATATGGTTGGTGGGGGAATGACTCCAAATTGGGTTTTCTTGACAAGTCAAGGCAGAGGGAATAAACACACTCTTGGGGGTTCTACTAAATGTGGAGAGGGAGAGAGGGAGAGTTTGATTTTTTTATTTTTAGGAAGAAACATCACCGATTGATTGGGATTTGGGAAAGATTATTGTTACCGATAGTTTACATCATTAACATTAGTGTCGCATAAGTTTTTCTCTCGCGCTGAGGATGAATGATGATGACATAAATGGGCAATGTACACAATCTCAACATTAGCTAAAGGAGACTTATTTAGTTATTCTTCTCCCGCATATTTAATTTTCTTTTTCCGTAATTACACCTATATATTTGAAGCATGCAAGAGCTATTATAAATCACGTATAATTACATCTTTTTGTTTCTTGTTTGGAAACTGGAAAAATTCAATTACCAATAAAAATTAAGGCTCATTTTCTAGACCAATTAAAGCTTATGAACTCATCAATGTATAGAAGATTACCCAGAAAATATTTTTTTCATGATTTCTGTGTTTTTGCTCTCGTATTTAATTTTTCCTAGCCCGAAAATAGATTTTTATGATTTTGATACATAGACAAGGCTGACACTAAGTGTACCAATGTTCAAAGGGATTTCAAATTATGAATCCCCGTAATAAAGGCATATATATCAAGAACCCATAGTCAATCGATGATATCACGAAGCCAAAGATTATGTCATGAAAATGTTTAAGCCAGATTAGCTGTGAAATGGAAAAAGAAACAGAAACAAGGAGTTCTCACACACATAAACAAGTGCAATTTCACCCAAAATAATGGTCGAATCGAAATTTTGGGCAAGAATCGATCGATCGTCACAAAGGATGATGAATCAAATTAAAATGGCCTTCATCAAGACAAAAACAAACAAATTAACAAATGCGCAAAACCAGAAATGAAAAAAATAAAATAACAATGGTAGATGCAATAAGTGAGCAGAATATTAAATAAACCAATGGATACTCATTTGCTTTTACACATAACAATGAATATTAATTAAAATGTAATATGAAGTTGAATAAATTGACTTTGTTCAACACACTGGATAAGATTGGGTCGAAACTTACAAAGCAGAGGCGCCGCTTGTTTTTCTCTCTCTCTCTCTCCGTTGTCTCTCCCTACCTTCGCCGGCGGAGCAGATCGCGCAGTAGTTGTATCAGTTCTCTCTCTCTCTCTCTCTCTCCCCTATATATATATATCTGTATATATCAATTAAAACATGTACCTGAAGCAAATACGAATTTGAATTTTAGTTTATTTTGTGATGAATGACCTAATTAAGTAACTAAAATTGAGCAGTACTCTCGTTAAAATACAATGTTTCCTCAACTCGTTAGGTTGAATTTTCCGGGGAATTTTGCGTTTAATTCTGAAATTCGATTTTAGGTTAAAATATTAAGTTTGGGAAGCTCATTCATTGCAATTTAGGTGTTAATTTCATCGAAAGGGAAAAAATGTAGATATATGCATAATTTAACTATCTTTGGCTGTTAAATATCTAGAGCAACAATATCCACATATATATCCAATGCATTATTGTGGTGTTTATGTAATGAAGACGAATGAAATTAAATTCAATGCTCGGTTTGAACCGAGGCAAGAATCAAAATTTAGTTGGCTTTGGTTAATTTAGGTATATGGCTCGATTTTGACATATTCAGCTTTTATACAACGAGATGTAAAGAGCCTTGCAACCCTAAATCTAAAATCAATTGAAACCGACAACATTCTTAGTTTCAAAGACCAATTACCATATCTACATCCAACAATATGTATGAACTCCTCCTCTAATACCATAAAAATTGAAGAAATTGCAGCTACATATTAAATAATTAAACAAACACAACATAAGGATGATGAGACAAGAACCAAAATGGAATACCTGTAGTCTTATTAGTCCTCTGCAAAGTGGAAGATCGTGAGAATGAAATACACTCAAGCAAGAAATATGACGAATTCGAATAAGCAAATCAGTAAAAAATACACCGACACAATATAAGTAGAAGCAAATCAGAAAAATTAACAAACAGTAATCTCATATACACTAGGCTATAATCTCAAATTAATCCTTTCAAAATATGGATTATCACGAATTCGAACAAGACACACAATATATTCAATCCAGCACGAATTCGAAATATGGATTAAAGATTCCCACACACACAATATAAAGCAAAGAGAATAATGAAATTACCGAGACAAATAAAAACGTTACCCGTTAAATTTGCCGAGACGGCGTCGACGGCGAGTTGAGAGGGCGGCGGGCGGTCGGCGACTTGGGAGGAGAACGAGGGAGAACGGGCGCTTGGCCAACCGTGCTGGAGAGAGTCGGCGATTCGGGGAGAAGAATGGCTATTTGGAGGAGAACGGCTATGAACGGCTAGTGGCTGAAAAATGGGGATTTGGGAGGAGCACGGCGATGAACAGCGATTAGGCGTAAACAATGGCGATTTGAGAGAACAAAGTGGAGAACGACGAATTTAGTGGCTATTGAAAAATTCTAAGTCTCGGTTTGATACAATTCGATAGATAACGAAAGTGGGTAACCAAAATTTTAAATCCGTTAAGTATAATTAAAAATAATTATTGATTTTGATTTAAAAATAAATTATAATTATTAGATAACAAAACACATATAATCGGATATATAAAAATATAATACCCAAGTTATCTATGATTAAAAATTTAATTCAAAAATAAATTAAATTGCTTAGATAACCAAGCATAGATAACCACATAAAAATCTCCGTTATCTATGAGCGCATTTTAAATTTATTCAAGAACAGTAGATAACGGAGAGTGCATAGATAACGGATTTACAAATCATAGATAACGGATATAAAAATATACGTTATCTATGTTTGGTTATCTATTAGCAAAAATATAGTAGTGGACGTGGTAATTGATTAAACACGTAAATCGATCCACGCTTGTTAATAATTAAAAGAAAAATTATTTCCACGTCGCTCTGTCACCGGTTGGGTAACTTGGGACAAGAGTTTCGTGACTAAAATCGAATTTTTTTGAAGTTATAGGATCAAAATCAAAGGTCAAAAGATAAGAGGACTAAAAATAGTCACCAAACTTACTCGACAAAAACTCCATTTTATATATATTTTGGTTATAGTTTTTATTTCGATTTTAACCATAAAATAGTTGAACTTAATCGAAAACCAAAATTTCTAAAATTGAAAATCATAACTTAATCGATAATCGAATAAAGAACCGAATTTTAAATTTCGAATCGATTAGGTCGCTTATTACAGCTTTTCTCCAAATACCGTACACCCTTAGTTGATAGTCCTGGAAAGAGTTTCAATTGATGCAATATTACTGAGCCTACTAGCTAGTAATATTTATATACAAAGAAACCTCTCAAAAAGAATACTCTATTAAGGAATAAACTCTCTTTAGGAATAAAAATTCATGGTCCCAACTTGGGACCAGCTTATAATTAGGAATAAACTCCATATTGTCATAATTCATATTTTTTCAAGTCCCAACATAAAGTTAAATACACCTCCATTTAGGAATAAATCATAATAATATATATAATTTTACAATAGATTTAAGTTGATTTAAAATACTTGTTCAAGGTTGATTGTGACAATGATTTAATCTTTTGTGTTGTAACCTTAACCTTCAACTTGAGTTCTTTCATTTTGCACATCTCCACACGAATTTTTTCACTCATTTGAGTTCTCTTTTCTATTTTTGGTGTCATTATATGCGTGAAGAAAATGTTGATTTAATGTAATTGATAAAAAAATGTATTATACATAGTATTTATATATGAAAATATTAAAGCAATCAAAAGCAAGTACATGCATCTATGGTGGGTGACTCTTGAGTATTGTCTTTTCATATTACGTGAGTAAATTAGTTCAATTAAGTTCAACACATTACATGTACATGTATCTACTAATTATACCATTATATAATATACATGCATTTAAAAAAAAAAAAATCTTATAACTCTATTTAGGAATAACCCCCATTTAGGAATATTTTTTTGTGGTCCCAAGGATATGACTATAGAGAGGTTTTACTATACATCCTTTCGTTTTGTAGTCGATTGCTTTTAGTTTTACATCTTTACTTGGTCTATTTGAGAAATTTGGAATAATAGGGAGTTTATGTAGTCAATAGATAATTTTTTTTTGAGCAACAATCGTTTATTTTGGAGGAAGTTTTGTGTGAAACTATGTCGCTAATCTTATTCAGTATAATCTATAGTTTATATATTCTTTATATATATAATAGTCTGCAAAAATTAGCAGCTTCATTTTTCCTCTCATTTTACTTGCTTTATATAGAAACTGACTTTTTATAATATATTTAATTCATTCATTCCGACCCGCCAAAAAAAAAAAAAAATCATTCATTTCAAGACATAGTAATTATTAGGTTACACACCTTTACATTTTCACTTTCTTAGGAATAAGTAATTAGTTTTTTTTTTTCATTTGTGCAATATTTTAATTTATTTATTTAAAGTAGTGTAACAACGAGTGTAGTATATATAATCAAACTTTGGTCGGTAGGACGTTCAATTTTTTATTTCTAATTATAAATATTTTTAACATAGGAGGTACACACATATACCACTTCTATTTCAACTAAAATCGTATTAATATATTTTTAAAAATTTATATCTTAACTAAATATGTGATACGATAAATCCATTTCTTACTTGTATAGTAAATAAAGTTTTCTATTTTATTTTCTTAAATTTTTATATTAATTTTGATTATATGAGCTGAATTTTAATTTTTTATTCTTCATATAGATTTTATTAAATTTTTGTTTAATTTTTTCGTTAATGGTGATTGACAGAAAAATATAGACTAATAAAAAGCATTTAGTAAAATAATCTAATAAAAATGAATACATATATTTAATTTAGTTTTTTTATTTTAATTCATTTCACATTAAATAATCTTATTTTTAAATTTAAGGAGAATTACTAGTTACTAGTGTAATTTCATTTGATTCAACTCTTGGCCAACTAATGTTGAGCCCAAAACTACACTGACTCCAATTAGCCTAAACACCCACGCTGACCATTTTCATTCTGATTAAATTAACAGAAGCCAAAATTCTCCCCTACCATAAATAGGCTTAATCAGGGCGTTTATAACACGGCCCAAATAAGGTTCTAACATAGTGAAATATTTGTTACATTTGACTTTTTTATTTGTGATATATTTTACTAAATCATACTCCTCCGTCCGTAGCTTATCTTCACACTTTCCTTTGGGACGTCCCACAATTAACTTCACACCCCTAAAATGGAATACCCTCCATAAACTACACCCTCACAATATCATTTAAATTTAAAAATGTCACTCTTACTTTATTCTACTTTATTCTCTCTCCAATATTTTATCTCATATAACCACCCAAAATACCCTTACACTTTATTCTCTCTTACAATAATTTAAGTTTTCTTAAACAACGTGTCACTTCACATATGAACCTAACTTCTGACGGAGAGAGTATAAATTACATGTTTGTTAATATATATTACGACATAGTTTTACATGAGTCATAATATTTTCAAGTACTTGAAAATTAATTCATGTGATAAGTTAAAATTTTAAAGTTGTACACCACCTACTATTTTTTTTAAATAAAAATATATTTTTATCAATTAACTTGGTAATATAATAAGTGATAATTTTAACTGAGAATGATGTAGAATCCCCATTTTGAACTTACACAAATCTTTTTAGCTACTTCAAATACAAAAATTTAAAATACTCATTTTGAATTTTGAGACTAAAATACCTTTAAAAATGGGTAAAAAGATGGTATACAACTTGAAGAAGTTGTTGGCCCACCACCCCACTGTCTCGGTACCTTTAATTTCCTTTTACTTTGTAAGGAATATTTTTACTTCCAATATATTCCTTTGTTGACCCATTCAATTCTTACCTTCCCCTTCTCACCTACCATATTTATTATTTCTTCCAAAACCCTCCACTACAAGAAAAAGAGTTACACCGACAAAATTATTAGTCGGAATAACTAAAAGTTCATCATAAATGCATTATTATCGGCTAACATATCGTCATAAGAATAAGTCTGCTCTGTATTGTTTTTTACCGATCGAATGAAGTTGTCGGTATTATCACCTTATTACCGACTAACATCTCGGTCGGAACAAACATATTTTTTATTTAAATATAATTCACATATATCATATTTACCGACCAGATGTTAGTCGGAATAAATATATTTTTATTTAAATTCTAATTCCAATATATCGCTTATACCGACTCAACTCTTAGTCGCAAATAAGTATTCGTAATATATATTAATCGATTTAAATTTACTTTTACGTATATTTATACAAGCAAGGGTGTTTTACCGACTAAGTCCGTCGTAATTGCCTATTGATATATATATAAAAAATAGAAACTAACCAAATTTCTCTTTTGCTATGTGCATTAGTTTCAGAGAATAGCATTATTTTTACAAAAATGAAAGTTTCTGAAAATTTATAAAAATGACCACCAATTGATAGTTTAGTTGGTATTAAGAAAAATTCATAATGCATAACACCTCTTCTCTAAAAGCAAAAATCAAATAACTGAAACTTCTATAACTTTAATGAAAAGAATACACATAAGAGCAATCTATATAGCAACTAATGCTAGCATACACATATGAGAAACTTTCCTTGTAGAAACCCACATCACACTTCTCAACTCTATTAGAAAAATACCACAAGAAAGAGGTTTATATCCCAAGTAAAGTACCTTTAATGTGCAACCCATGAATGTAAGAACCTTTAATTCCAATATACTCTTGGATGCTCTACCATGTTAGTAGACCCGAGAGAGAAAATTAAGAGAAATATTAAATGCGTAAAACATTGCTAATTTATTGTTTAAAATGCAAAAAAGAACAACATAAGTAAAAGTTTACCTCAACATTGAAGCCTAATTGCCGCAAAGAAAAAACTAGACACTATGAGTTTCAATATATAATCAAATAGAAAGAATAATACATGTATAAAAAAATATAATATAGCAAGGATGAAATATTTTTTTGTGTGTGGGAAGGTAAAAAATATTGTAGAGGAGTGGGAAATGAATTTGTAAAGATATGAGAAGGTGTAGTTTTAAAGGCTGGAATTATATTTGGGCGCCAAGATGAATTTTTTTGGGAAGAAGTTAAAATTTGAGCGGTATATGGACTCTTGTACTAAACTTATTACCGCCAACAAGTGGTCGTGAATTACTATAGGAACATATTATCGACTACATTGCCGTCGTAAAAATGTACCTAAATAACAACTTCTAAATAAGTAATAAATAAAATTATACCGACAAAATGTAGGTCATTAAATATGTTATTCTCGATGAACAATCCATTGTTACAAGTATGTGTACAATACACATAATATTTAGTGATATTTTTCACATATTATTTATACCGACCAAATTATAGTCGTAAATAACATATCTTTCTCGACACAAGCTCTCAACCGACCAACATTTGGTCGTAATTAATATAAAGTTGTGCCAACTAATTATTTGTACTTACAAGTATTTGTACTTTACACAATACGCTCAGAATATTTATTTCACATATTATGTATACTAACCAAATATTGGTCGGAAATAATATGTATATTTATTTTCACAAGATTTAAATTGATATAAACTCGCTACCGATCAATAATTGGTCGTAAATGATATACCAACATTACAACACATTAATTGGTGGTTGATATGCAATAAATATATAATTTTACCGTTGAATATTTGGTCGTTAAAATTATATTTAAAGACCAATTGTTGGTAGTTAACACCGACTTCAATTTCACTTCAGATAAACGTAATTAATTCCAACCACAAATCCGGTATTAGAAGTTGTATTTAAAACCCATTGATGTTTAATTATTTTTTCCTTCGTGATCGCTTTTTATACTTCACTATATTGTCTCCTCCACTTTGGTCTAGGTTTACCGCACCGATTATATTTGTGCAATTGAATAAGGTATGTATATTTACTATTTTGATCTTATTTGTGAAGATTAAATAAATTTTACAAAGTCATTGTTTAATTTTTCTTATTATGTTTATGTGTAGTAACAATGTCTAGAGACTGTAGTTGGATGTACAATCGATTGAATGATAGAAATTTTCTAAATCAAGAATTCGTGAATCACATATATATATTTTTGGATTTTGTGTACTCGATTCTCGATTTCAAAGTGGAAACAAGATTAGATGTCCTTGTAAAAATGTTCAAATAGGACATTTCATACACGTGATATAGTTGGTGAACATTTGTGTCGTGGGGATTCATTAATCAATATTATGTGTGGGAAGCCCATGGCGAGCAAATGAATGATTTTCAATTTCTCGATGGCACGGAGGAGCCTCCAGCTTGCTTCCGATGAAATAAGAGATGAAATGGAAAGTCCGTATAAACAGATGGTGTTTGACACATTTGGTCCTCAATTTCAAACTAAGGACTCTAACAAAGGAAGGTGAGGCACTAAATAGAGAGGCTTCAAAATTTTATCAATTGTTACGATCATCGACGTCATGATATCTCAAGGCATTGATTAAACAGCTTTTAGAATTTGTGTCGCAATTTCTACATAACAAATCAATGAACAATGTGACAGATGAGGGAGTCAAGGCTTTCTAAAGCTATGCAGGGCCTCGGTTAAGGAAGAAGATCGACATAAAATTCCTCACAATATGTACAAACCGAGGAGTATGATGAAAAAACTTGGATTTGGTCATAGTACGATAGATGTATGTTACAACAATTGTTTCTTATATTATCAAGAAGGTGAACAATATGTTTAGTGCCCTGCTTTGCCATGAGCCTAGATATGAAATAAGTACAATGATCGGGAAGAAGATTCCTTGAAAGAGACTATGGTACCTCGCCAATTACTCCACGGCTACAGAGGTTATACATGTCACGTAAAACAAGAAACACATGACATGGCATAAAAATGCTATGGGGACAAGTGACATTGTGATCCACCCACTTGTGGTGAGGCTTGGAAGCATTTTGATCGAACTCATTCAAATTTTGGCTGTCAAGGCATGCAATGTAAGACTTGGTCTCGCACCGATGGCTTCACCGCACCGCCATTCTCGCAAAATCGTACTCATGTTGGCTAGTATTTATTACACCATATAATCATTCTACCACCAGATCTCCTAATGAACCAAGAGCACATATTTCTCGCCTTATCATTTCAGCCCAAAAATCCAGGTACAAACATTGATGTCATGCTTCATCCATTGATTGATGAATTAAACAAGATGTGGAGCATCTGGTTGAAACTTATGATAGTTTCGTAAAACAAAACTTTATCATGAGAGCTGCTCTTATATGGACAATTAGTGATTTTCCAGCCTATGGAATGTTATCGTGGTGGATCACACATGGGCGCTTGTCTTGCCCATATTGTATGAAAAGAACAAAGGCATTTCGACTTAAGAATGGGCGTGGACTGTCATCGTCGCTTTTACCTAAGAATCATCAATCTCGTAAGAAACAAAAGATTTTTGTATGGTAAAGTTGAGAGTGACTATACCATTGAAAGGATTTCTCGGAGCTGAGATTTTTGAACGAGTGCAACAACTTTCTTATATTCAGACCGAGACGACATATAATCTTGAAGGGTTCGTGTACACCACAATTGGAAGAAAGTAAGCATATTTTGGGAGTTGCCATATTGGTCTACACTTCTCAACCTACATAACTTGGACATCATGCATTGTGAGAAAAACTTTTCGATAATATTTTGGCCATAATTATGGATAACGCGGATAAAACAAAGGACAATGCTAACGCAAGGAGAGATTTGGAGTTGCATACTAGAAGAAGGGAGTTGTTTCTAAAACTGATCAAAGAGGAAGGGTAATTAAACAGAAAGCTACATATACTTTGAGTAAGGATCAAAAGAAGATTGTGTGTGAATGGTTGAAAGAGCTACGTTTTCCCGATGGTTATGCCTCTTCTTCGATTAGTTCACATGAGAAGTCATGATTGTCATGTGTTCATGCAAAGACTACTACCTATCGTATTTCGTGACTTCTTACCAAAAATATTTGGGGCCCATTAATAGAGGTGAGTAATTTTTTTCGAGCATTATCTCGCAGAATCAAATTCGTCGGTTGGATATGGAATCAAGGTGTGCGTGAGTGTTTTTGCAGAATCGTTGTCACGAATGTTGGCACATTCGAAAGAAAACACAGATGAAAAATAAATGATCGTAAATATACAATGGAAGTCTTAAACACTTTGCAAGATGAATATCAAAATTTTGCATACAAACTATGAATAAGTCTATACCGCTAATCGACGAATTATCACTAAAATTATTAAGTGATACAATCGGTGAAAACATAAGCCACACCGTGAATGGATCTACGTATATAGTGACTAGATGTTAATCAATCTAACCTATCACTAATACAAATAATGATCCAATGTTGAGTGAAATATTGAAACATTCACCAACGGAAGTAACGAGTATGAAACATACAATAAATTCTATAATCTATGTCAATAGACTATGCTAGATTGTGTTTCCCTCAACTTCAAGTTTTAATCTTCACAAAGAGCCATGTATATATAGATATTCGACTCTTAGTGTTGAAGATAACTTCCACATCTCAGACCGCCATCGTTGTTGTCCTGGATTGTCAGCATAATATCCAAAGCACATCCTCGCATTTCAAGATTAGGATTAGCACTTGTTCCGCCCCGCTATGTCTCGTATCCGGTCACCATCATCAGCCGTACTCCAAAGATCAGCAGATCCAGCACCATCGGCAGCATTCGTGCAACAAGAGTCCCACTCCCCCTGTGATACGAAAGAAGCATTTTCCAGATCTTTTTGTGCATTTCAAGATTGCTCAATGTACATTTAGTATTAGTAATTGATTTATCTATCATTGCAATTTGATCGCGGATAAATTGCGGTTGTAATTGCCGTATGTTGGCAGCGTGTGTGCCAACATCTCTCGGTACATTAGCTGGCTGATTAGCGAAACTCACTGTGGGCATTTGGATCTCTATAAGGCGCATCAATCACTCTTGGTCCACTTCTCCGTACATGGGAGATCCCTAAACTTAGTGCAAATAAACCGATTATCTCTCGAATTTTCCTCCAAATCCAAGAGTTGAAATCATCATGTATATCAAGTCGATATGGTAGCAGACCTTTACTCTTCAACTTTCCCGAATAAGTCATCATATTCTCAAAGATTGTTTTCCTAGGTTGAATCTTTGCAAATGACCAATTTTGTACATAAGGACACTTGTTCGGATGTTAGAGTGGTGGTGTTGGATGAGGGCAGCCAATTGTACACAATCAATTTGTGCAGTGTGACACTATACAAACCGGTGAGGACCGAGGAGTTCATCCTATACCTCCACACCGTTTGTCTCCCTCCGATGATTACACTTATCACCTCATCAAGGTTATCAACTGGGATCTTCATCATCCCTAGTCCTAAGAAAACTATTAATCGTAGTAGGAGTAACCTCAATCACCTTTCCCTAAATTTGATCTTTCCATAGTTCTTAGAATTGACCCTAGAAGTACTGTTCTTCAAGTTAGCATAAAATTCATACACTCAATCAATCGGATAAGGAGTAGCAAACTCAAGTGCAAACAAGAAAGACCTTTCTTTCGTATAACCAACCATATTCACAAAGAATGAAATCATCCATCTTAATTATCCTTTCCCCCACAATCAGCCTAATCCTCAAAGTTCTAAACTTATCACTATCAACCCCGTTATAGCTATCGTCAATCGAGAGGAAGAAGACATATGCAGAGAAGAATCAAGATGTACCTCATCTGATTTTTCGTAGGATGAGCTGGATGTTGCCATGGGTGAGGCAACATCCTCGTGCACATTCTCGTGGACCACTGTCTTTTCCTTCTCCTTTCCAGCTGACAAGCATATCACCCAGAGTTTGATTCATTTCAATCATTAGTGCTCCCCCGGGACTGGGTAATCGGAACATCACTTGTTCACTATCACCTTTTTCGGGCTTGCCTCTCTCATTTCATCACTTGAAGAGTCGAGTCGAAAACTCGAATTGGTTTTGAAGCAACTCCATCATCGTGCTTCGCTTCTTCCCGGTTTTAGAGTAATCTACTCATCGACCCATCGTCCGGTAAGAGTGTCGCTTTCGACCCCCGGCCCTAGTGGCTTGATGACGAATAACACGAAATCGGGCGGTGAGCTCTCCGTATCCGTAGAGTCAAACAACTTCCTCCATTGAAGCATCTTGAGTGGATTGTGAAGGCGTAAAGACTAGATGTTTGTATTTGTCAAAATCAACCTCTTCATCACCGACTTTGACAACCGGGTAAATCGTCTCGCTAATAAGGGTTTTGAAGGCGAGACAATTTGATCAAGTGGCCCTCAACGAGCTCAACTGTTATAGGGTAGGTTTCAAGAACAGGGCTTCGCTTAATCTCGCCGCCATCCCGATTTTGTGGAGTTCTCGCCCAAAATCGGAGTTTTAGTGAGTTGTTCAATGGGATTCTCGGTGTGGGTTGGTGATAACGACACATCCATCGACCCAACCCTAATTGATGCGGGTGATGTCGGGCTGTGCGCCAACACTGTCAAACATTTTCTGCGGCTATTGTTGCTAAGAGATGGAGGTTTCGTGAAGAAGAAGATGAAGGCGAGAGTTGGCGTGTTTGGATTGTGAAGGTGAAGAGTCCTTTCGATCAGCCATTAATAATCATGCAAACACTTTTCAAATTTTATTAATTAAATAATAAATTTGAATAATTTAAGGGCTGATAAAGAACTAATACCAGGAGTATAATTAACAATACCTTCAAACATTTGTGCTTAATTCGAAACTATGATATAATGTGTAAAACACACCGAGTATTAAGGACCTTAAATAGGAAAAAGAAAGAACGTAGAAGTTGCGATCACGTCGGTGTTAAGAATAAAGAATTTAATCACATCCCTAAGAAATAGGACATTACCGAATGTGTGGAAGTTAAAATTCAAACATGCATAATAACCGCTTTAGTAAAAAAAAATAACCGCACAATAAAATTAATTAGACTATATAGTATTGTTGGGAACAATTTAAATTAAATAAATCGCATAAATTAATATTCGAAAATTATCAAACTCATAGAGGTAAATATACATATGAGGACCAGTAATGTTATTCACCGAATGTCGGCACACACACTTCTCAACACAATTTTTACATGAAATTAATCATTTGTGTTGCACTATATTTTGCTTTTCTCACTTATTCACATTGATCCATTTTTCCGTAAGAGATCATTGTAGTTGTTAGCTCCGTGTCCCATAATTACTCAATGGATTGTGAATATATTGATGCATTTAAGTCACATTTTGAAAAGAGTACATCGTAGTAGTCAACTCCGTGCCCCATAGTTACTCAGTGACATAGCATCTAATTGTGAGTTTTAATTAATTGCATTTGAGGGAAGTGTGTCCAGGACAATTATATTAATCACAGTTCTAATACTATTTACACAGGAGAGTTCGAAAACACTAAATATTACAATACTTAGAAAAATTTAAATAAATTGTTTTAGTGTTGTTACAAATATTAGCACATTTGTTACAACACACAACAATAATAGGTCTAATTAGTGCATAAACCTAGAGATTTTCTAAGAGAAGAAAACCTCTCATTATCAAGGGCTTTAGTAAATATGTTCGCAATTTGCTTCTCGGTAGGGAATGTATTCCAACTTTACAACTTCTTTTTCTACAAGATCCCTAATGAAGTGGTGTCTTATACTAATATGCTTAGTTAATGAATGTTGCACATGATTCTTAGATATATTAATTGCACTTGTATTGTCACAATAAACAAGAAGAGTATTGCTCTCCAAACCGTAATCATCGAACATCTTCTTAAGCCATAGAAGCCGAGTACAACAGCTTTCCCGTGGCTATATATTCGGATTCAGCCGTTGATTGCGGTAATTCGGGCAAGAGATATTAAGACAACCAAGTTTATCGAACCCAAGGAAAAAGTATGGCCGTGAGTCCCTAGAAATGCAAGTTCTCAATGACTATTGTTGCAATTATGATTTTGGCTCCAAAAACACAATACAAATGCTAGAATTAAAACCAAACAAGTGGTAGGCAAGAACAAACAGCAAAAATCAATTGGGGATAGAGGTGCTAGGGATAATATCCATCAAAGAATAATTGATCAACAAGCTTATGATTGAATCAAATTGCAAATCAAACAAGTGGTAGGCAAGAACAAAGTGGTAGGCAAGAACAAACAAGAAAATCAATTGGGGATAGAGGTGCTAGGGATAATATCCATCAAGGAATAATTGATCAACAAGCTATGATTGAATCAAATTGCAAATCAACTAAGATAGAAAGCATAGAACCATCATGCAATTAAGTCTCCATTAATCACACAATGCCTAATGTGAGTATTCATAGTGCAACTAATCTCTCAATTAAGAAACACCCAATTCATACAATCATACACAATTATAATCCGATTAATCCCTAATCACGCAAATTAGGCTCAACTCTCGCCTATTGCTAGGGTGATCAAACATTAATCTAAAGAGATAAAAATGCATGAAGCACAATTAGAATCACAATTAGGGCACTAACTATCTCAATTGATCAACAATCATCAACAATCATAGCACAAGGCAATCAAATCATTCTCAATTTCAATTATCCCAAGCACAAGTGGATTAGCCCATGGAGCAAAGTGCAAAATCCATGGGTGAAAAATCTAATTGCACAATCACAAATCTAATCACAACAATTAATGAATAGAAATGAGTAGAGAGGAAGAACATCACCAATTAAGCCAAAATGAACAATATTTTGAATGCTTGAATCTTCAAATATGTCTTCAAATGTACACTCCTCTTCACTTGAATTACAACTTGGAATGAGAAAACTAATGGATTAAAGTACAATCTAAGGTACAATTAATGGAAATTTATCTAAATCTAAAATCTAATCAACCTAGAATGAGAATTAAGCTAAGAACTCAGAAAATCGCCCTAAAAATTGTAAGTAATCGCTATGAGGAAGGTTATGCTATGTTTTCCGCTCAAATGGCTTTAAAAAGCAAATTTTCGAAAATTGGCACCCTCGACTCGAGGTTGGGACCCTCGAGTCGAGCTTCCTTAAATCGTGGATACGACTTTCTTAAAAATACCCAGCCTTGACTCGAGCTTCAGCCCCTCGAGTCGAGCTTGAAAAATCCCGACCCTCGACTCGAGCTTCCACCCTCGAGTCGAGGCTTCTTCAAATTTTGAAATTTTCTTGCTTTGCCTCGCACCCTTGGGTCGAGCTCCACGGGCCTCAACCAAAGGTCGAATCCAGGAAATTTTCTCGACCCGACTTCGCCTTCGACCCCCGCTTGCGCCCTCTGTCTCATTCGTCTCTTCGCCGTATGAATGCCGGTACTCTCGGTTTGGTCAAATTCCACCGATTTACCTCGAAAACGGGACGAAACATCAAAAATTACACAAGTGATACTTTTCAAGCAAAGTAGTGATACTCTACACATTTAGGCACAAAATCTAACACTTTTCACCACTTTTTACCGAAAGTACCCCATCAAATTATGCATCAATTCACTCCAATCATCCGTAGATAAGGAGACACAATTATGTTTTCGGCTATGTCATGAAACAAGATTGTTACCCATGTAGAAACATCCTCCACTTGTACTCTTTCTATCATCACTATCACATGCCCAATTTGTATCACTATAACTACCAAAGAACAATTAGTGTATTTGCTATACCATATTCCATAATCACATGTGCCTCGCCACATATCTAATAATCCTTTTAATCAATTCTTGTGAGATTCTTTAGGATTAGCTTGATAACAAGCACATAAACAAACACTAAACATGATGTCCGACCTACTAGAAGTCGTATACAAAAGACTACAAATCATTGACCTATACAATGTTGGATCAACATTCTCGCCAACACTGTCTTTACACAATTTTTGTGTCGATCTCATAGGTGTCTTCATGTGTTTAGCATTGTCTAAACCGACACGACCACCTTTTTGACAACCCAACTAGAAACACTAATTTCACAAGAAAAGTGAGTTGTGAATAATTTTACAAGAAATGACTCTTGCGCACGTGCGACTTTTTTTTTTAAATGCTTTAACAGAAAGACAATGAACACTTCTTAACATGACAAAAAGGACTCATAACATCATATACAAAACTTTATGAAATACAACCTCAAAATACACGTCAACGGTTTGACCCAACAGTCGTCATCTATGTACACAGCCACTCAAAACCCGCAGAGCTGCACAACTTGTCCAAAGAGGGACCACAACATCACAAATCATCGATTAATTACCTACAATGCATAAACCGAGTGAGACATAAATCTCAAGAACTTAAATTATGCACAATATAAAATTCTCAATAATCCTTCCAATATACTCACTTTTGAAATATCCTAATTCATTTCTAATCGCGTCCTAATCCATTTCTATCGCCCTGCCTAATTCATTTCTAATCGCATCCTAATCCATTTCTATCGCCTCGCCTAATTCATTTCTAATCTCCCACCTAATTCATTTCTACTCAATTCGCGGGCCCCCGTGACTTACAGATATATGCCGACGTACATTCGGTAAAAGCCACCACGTGGCCAATATAAATACTCTCTTTTGAAACCACCTAATTCATTTCCTAATCACTCGCCTAATTTATTTCTACTCACAACTCACCAATTCAATCTCCCTATCCATTTTTATAATAATCACGTAACTCGAAGTTCATTTCACAATAATCATGGAACTCACAGTTCAATTCAACAACAATTGAACTCACAGTTCGATTCAACAACAATTGAACTCACATGTTCGATTCAATAATAATTGAACTCACAGGTTCAATTCGACAACAATTGAACTCACAGTTCAATTCGACAACAATTGAACTCACGGTTCAATTCGACAACAATTGAACTCACAGGTTCAATTCGACAATAATTGAACTCACAGGTTTAATTCATAAAAATCACCGAACTCACGATTCACCCACATCAATTATTGAGCTCACGACTCTTTTCACGATAATTAACAATATCATATATCAAAATTTGCATAATATTCCACATATCAATGTTAAACGTAAATGAATTCACAAATTACTCAATTTATGCTTTGTAGTCACAAATAAATTTCTACTTACCTCAAGTCCGTAAAACGTTGATAAATCAAATCCTACACTCTTTTTATTCGCCTTTCACTATCAAATAAGAACAATTATTAATAATTTGAGGGTAGGATTTTGTTCTACTCATCACGAGCTTCAAAACAGATAAAATTTATCAATTGATGGAAGTCGAATACTTACCAAAATACTTGAATTTCGCACTCTCTCCCTCTCTCCCTCTCTCCTCTCTCGCGCTCTCTCTCTCTCTCTCTCGAATATGACTATGCTACGAAGAGATTGAATATGGCTATGCTTGAATGAATATAAGCTAAGCCACTCCACCGCCTAAATAATTAGCTTTTAAGGTAAGCTTCCAATATCTTCTTTATCTTATTATTTTTATTTGTTTTCGTTTATCTAAATATACTCATGCATATTGCATACTCAAGTCACGCACATATATATGTATATGCCATATCATTTTATTTAATTTAATTAAAACCTAAATAATAAAATTTAATTTATAAAAATAATAACATCTAATTTATATTACCAATATAATCAAATAAATTGCATTGATACTCAAACACTATTAAAACCCAATCACTTATAAATTAATTTTCTCACCACTAAACATATAAAGACATATTTAATTAATTCAATATTTAAAAGCATAATAAAATATTGCAAGATAAGATAATTAAAAATCACAAGTAGCACATAATTAATTAAAATGCACTCAATGCATGAAATATATTAATTAATGAGTAGTGAGAAACTCGGGTATCACAATTATAATTAATTTTCACGTTAACACTAGAGGTAGTAACAATTGAGTAGTACACAAAGAATTAAATAAAATCTTATAATAAAGTTAATTATTGTCTCACTACTAAGTAGGTAAAATATATATATATATATATATATATATATATATATATATATATATATATTTAATACAATATTTAAAACAAGATAAATTAGTATGAGATTATAAGTAGCACACAAATAAATAATTGTATGAAGTATATTGACTTATGAGTAGTTGACAATTTATATATATTACTTTGGATTTAACAATTTAGTTAGAAGTTTATGACTACTAATTCAATAAAATATCATATATATAAAACTTAAGGAGTAAAATGAAAAGAATTTTAAATAAATGACGTGTCACTCATATATGTTAATAAAAGTGAGTAAATTTTATGGGTAAATATATAATGAGAGATAGGGATATCACATAAACCGAACCTCTTTACAAGATTTTTGGCATATTTACTTTGACAAAAGAAAATAACATCTTTGCATTGTTTAATTTGAAGACCTAAAAGTAATTCAAGTCTCCAACCATCGACATTTCAAAGGTAGAGGTCATTTCATGCACAAATAATTCAAGCATTTTCTCACATGTAGAACCAAATACAATGTCATCAACATATATTTGAGCAATCATAATATCATTTCCCAATGTTTTATAAACAGAGTCCTATCACTTTACCTCTATAGAAACCGAATTCAACAAGAAAATCAGTTAATCTACCATATCATGCCCTAGGTGCTTGCTTCAAACCATATAATGTCTTCTTAAGTTTATAAACATGATCAGGAAATTCATGATTTTGAAACCCCTTAGGTTGTTCTACATATGCTTCTTCCATAAGAATTTCATTTAGAAATGCAGCCTTGACATCCATTTGATGCGCTTTATATCAATGTAGCATGCAATAACAAGTAATAGACTTATAGATTCAATTCTAGCAACATGAGCAAATGTCTCATCAAAATCAATTCCTTCTACTTGTGTATAGCCTTGAACAACTAATCTAGCTTTGTTTCTTACAACATCGACAGATTCATCAGCTTTATTTTTGAAGATCTATTTGGTACCAATTACATTCACATTATCGTGCCTAGGTACAAGCATCCAAATATCATTTCTATCAAATTGATTTAATTCCTCATGCATTGCATTAATCCAGCTTTTCATCTTTCATTGCTTCATTAGCATTTTTAGGTTCATTAAGAGAATGAAAACATTCAAAGTTCACCTTGTTGCACATAGATGTCATACAGATTGATCTTACCACATGTCTTGCATCAAAACTCAATTTTCTCCTTGTTTGTACACTTGATTGTGGTTTACCTATGATATGTTGTTGTGGATGATTTTTAGGATTCTCGGGAAGATGGTATCAGAAGCGAGGATAAGGCATAGTTATGTTAATTTCTGGATGTTGAGGTGATGTTGCTTCGGATGTGGGCATATTTGTAGCAACATTCTCAATCTATTCAGAAATATCGTAACCTTGCATTTGCTCAATAAGATCAGTCACATCTTCTTCAATGATATTATCTCGCAAGACTTGCATTATCATAAAAATAACATTCATAGACTCTTGAACAAGATTTACCCTAAGATTGTAAACACTAATAGCTCTACTGCTTCTAGCATAACCAAGAAAGAAACCCTTATCACTTTTTGAATCAAACTTATGAAGTCTGGTCTCTATCATTCAAGATGTAACAAACACATCCAAAGACATGAAAGTATTTCAGATTAGGCTTTTTATTATTCAAAAACTCATAAGGTGTTTTAGTAGAATTAGGTCTCAAATAAACTCTATTTGATATATGACAACCGGTATTCAAAGCTTCACCAAAATCTTTTTGAAAGTTTCTTGGATAAAAGCATTACTCTAGCCATCTCTTGTAGAGTTCTATTTTTTCTTTCGGCTACACCATTTTGTTGAGATGTTTTGAGAGAAGAAAACTCTTGAATTAAGCCTTTGCCTTCACAAAAATTAGTGAATAAGCTGTTCTCAAACTCCCTACCATGATCGAGACCTTATTCTTTTCACCTTGGTGTTATAAATATTTTTAAACCGTTTATAGAGAATTTAGAATACTCCAAAAGCATCGGATTTCTCCTTAAGAAATTCAATCCATGTAAACCTTGAATAATCATCTACTATGACAAAAGAATATCTCTTACCACCAAAGCTTTCAGTCTCCATTGGTCCCATTAAATCCATATGTAAAAGTTCAAAGCAATGTTTCGTAGTACAATATGTCAACATTTCATGTGATATTTTGACTTGTTTACCACTTTGGCAGGATCCACACACATTTGACCTACGTATTTGTAACTTAGGTAGACCTTTAACAACATCAAATTTCAACAATTTGACAATATTCCTATAATGAGCATGTCCAAGTTTTTGATGCCAAAGTATACTTTCATCGGTTTGAACATTAAAGCATGCTTGAATTGAATCAATTAAATAACAATTATCAACGATTTATTACCAACCATAAGACAATTATTATCATTGTTTAACACATAGCATGAACTTTTATCAAACTTTACATGCAAGTCATCATCACATAATTGACTAATATTAATCAAGTTTGCAAGTAAACCTTTAACATGTAAGACTTTTGTCAAGTTTGGAAAACCAGAACATTTAACGTACCTATTCCAATGATTTGACCTTTTGAACCTCCTCCATATGTAACATTTCCACCATCATAAACCTTATAATCGGTGAGATAACTTTCCTCACCGGTCATGTGCCTAGAACACCCACTATCAAAGTACCATAGTCCAGAACACATGCTTTTAAAGAGGTATAGACAACATTACATACATTTGACTTTTCACCCAAGTAGATTTTTTAATGTATTTTTGAAAAGATTTTTGAATCGTCTGCTTTGAATGTTGAGCGTAATGTGACAACATTTTCAAAGACATTTTAGCAAAATTTTTGTCCTGTCTTATCCTTAAACATTTTGGTATTTTGTGACCTTCAAGAAAACAATAATGATAAATATCCTTCTTTTTAGAATCATTTTTCAGTTTTCAAGTTCAACGAAGGTTTTGTAAACACAACAGTTTATTATTGTTTCAAAACTGAGTAATATTACCATTATAACCAAGACTATGTCTACTAGTACTTCCGATTGTTAGTGCATCATCAAGTTTCTTGAACTTTCTGAATATCTTTGAAATTCGGTGTTGTGCCCTTGATCTCGCTCTTTAAGGTTGCATATCTCCAGATCTTTCCTTGTCAAAATGACCTCAAGCTTTATCACTAAATCCTTTTGATATGACTCTTCAATAGTCATGTCCTTCAAGGCTTTTTGAGTGGATTCCAACTCCTTTTCAAGTTTAAGATAACTGGACTTACAATCTTTGCAAATATTGTTAGAAGTACCGCTTTATCTACACAAGAACTTGAGAAACAATCAACTTCTAGAACTTCCAATGTTTCCTCAAATGTTGGCACATTTGACTCGACATCGGAATCATCCAAAGAAATCATCAAGAGTATCATCATATATAATTCTTGCAAAAACATATTCTTCATTTTTATCGAATCATCTTCACAATCGGACTCATCACTTTAGGTAGCATTGAAATTTACCTTTTTTCTCAAAAGAGTGTTGACACATTCATTAGCATAATGACCAAAACTAGAACATGCATCACATTTAATATTTTTCCTATATTCGGATCATATTTGATCTTGTTACCTCTATTAAATTGTCTAGGTTGATTAACATTCCTATTTTTATCGTGAAATTGACGTGAACTTCCAGCCGATCTCTATCATGATTCTTAATTTGCAAATTATTTCTAAGTCTATTTGCTCTCTTTTTAAAAATGCATTAAATCGCTTAGTCAAGAAAGCAATGTTATCGGCATTATCGGCACAATCATCAACAACATCTTCATCGAATCTATTTCAAGAATAAAGCGGTTGTTTATCAAGATTTGAAGATGTCTCTCCTTTGAAAACAGGAAATTTTCTTTTCAGATTTCTCATTATCTCTTTGGAAAAATTCATTTCATACGTTTTCAAAATACTCACCAACTCATTTTGTGTAATAACATCTGTATCTTTAGCTTCCTCAATAGCACATATCTTAGTATCAAAATGTTTAGGAATAGTTCTTAAAATTTTATGTACTAACCTTGTATTGGATATAGCTTCCCAAGTGCTTGAGACTCATTGGAAATCTCAGTGATTCTTTCATTTTAGGAGGATATGGTCTCATCTTCCTTCATCCTTAGATTTTCAAACTTGGTTCCAAGCATCCGCAACTTTGTCCTTCTAACACTCTCTGATCCTTCACAATGTTCTTGTAATCTCTCTCATGCATCTTTTGCGAGATACACAATTAGAAATTATTTTGAACATGGAAACATTCGTAGATATGAATATGACATTGAGTGCCTTTGAGTTGAAGTCGGCCGTGGTAACCTCATCATTCGTCCATTCTAACTCCCTCTTGATTTGAGCTTTAGTATTATCGATGGGTACCTTGTTGGTCGAGTCCATCCGGTTAAGATACTCCTCCATGCACGTTCATCAATGGACTTGATGTACATGCGCATCTTAGGCTTCCAAATCGCATAATTCGTTCCATCAAGAACTGGTGGCCTAACAGAGCTATCATAGGATATTCCATCGCAATAATACACACCAAATGCAGGATCAAAACTCGGGAACGAGTTTAATGGCTCAAAAGTGCCAATTGAAGGTGTGCGTGAGTGTTTTGCGAGAATGTTGTCACGAATGTTGACACATTCGAAAGACAACACATACGAAAAATAAATGATCGTAAATACACAAATGAAGTCTTAAATACTTTGCAAGATAGACATCAAAATTTTGTACAGACTATGAATAAGTCTATATCGCTAATCGACGAATTATCACTAAAATTGTTAAGTGATACAATCGGTAAAAACATAAGCCACACCGTGAATAGATTTACGTATATAGTGACTAGATGTTAATCAATCTAACCTATCACTAATACAAATAATGATCCAATGTTGAGTGAAATGTTGAAACATTCACCAACGGAAGTATCGAGTATGAAACATACAATAAATTCTATAATCTATGCCAATAGACTATGCTAGATTGTGTTTCCCTCAACTTCAAGTTTTAATCTTCATAGCAGCCGTGTATATATAGATATTACGACTCTTAGTGCTTGAAGATAACTTCCACATCTCCCTTGAAAGTAGATAACTTCTTTGTAACTTCCCCATGTTCTTTTCAACTTCTCACTCTTGCCTTTTCAACCGCATGACTTAAGGAAACCGCCAAAAGTCTTCAAACCGTAAAAACAAGACATTTCGTTGATTAAGGGTTAGTGGAAGTGGAAGGACGAATTACGATGTTGTGACCGGAATGTTGACACATTCGAGTAACACTTGTCATAGACATCAACGAGAATCATTAGAGAAATCAATCATTGAGACTATATGTAAATTAGAGAAATTTTTCCCCCGAATTTTTGACTCAATGGAGCATTTGGCAATTCACCTTCCATATGAAGCCAAAGTTGGAGGACCGATATGAGATCGATGGATGTATCCATTTGAGAGGTATATGTACTTGAACTTTTCATTTTATTGTGGATATATTCATTTACAATTATAATACAATATTTTTTTTTATAATTATAGGAGAATACGAGATTTGAAAAGATTTGTACGCAATAAAGCACGTGTTGAAGGATCAATATGCGAGGCGTATCTCATTTCGAGATCACACACTTTAGTTCTCATTATTTTGAATCAAGTAAAAACAAGATTGAATCGCCCAGTAGAAATGAGGTTTTAGTTGATCGAGGCCTTGAAGGTGAATTATCAATATTTACTTGCAAAGGTCTACCACTTGGACCCATTTTAAGGACTCGTAAATTGACAAGTGAGGAGTACAAAGCTATTGAACTTTATGTACTTATCAATTGTCCGAGAAGTTGATGGCTGGTTGAGGTACGTATTATTAAATTTATATTTATTTACGTTAACATATTACAAAAATTTAAAATAAAGATATTTTTATTTGATTCATTTATTCGATGATGAAATGGGTTGGGCACACCTAGATGATCAATTTGTTTTAAGGATAAGGACAAATCAATTTGTTTCTTAGTTTAAGCATTGGGTACGTAGTGGTCGTTATGAGGTAGATTCACGTCTCAATGCATTGGTTGATGGGCCCGAGTGGACCATAAACACTTATAAGGGGTAATTTGTAAATGGATATAGATTTCACACGTGCGCATGGGCGATCAAGGAAGACAATGAATAGTGGGATTAGTGTGAAAGCAAGTACAGGGGATGATGATCAAATGAACTTCTATGATATGTTGCAAGAAGTGGTATAAATTACGTATTGGGGTTTTGGACAGCGACAAATAATTTTTCTTTTCAAATGTGATTAGTATGATATTACGAGAGGGATGCATATTCATCCTAGGTACCACTTAGTTGATATTAATCCTCGTTCAAGATTTTCAACTTCAGAGCCTTTCATTTGTGCTAGTCAAGCCGCCCAAGTGTACTATACTTGTTATCCTTCTCGGAGGGGCTCCTCGAAGAAGGAGTTAGTGGGCGCTTTGTACTATAAAGGCAAGACACGTGATTGATATTTCATCCATCGGTGAAACATATCAAGATACTAACCCACCACCTATTAATAGATTGGAAGAGCTCAATGATTTTAATGAGAATGAGATACAACTTGCCACCGATGACATTGAAATTGTTGAAGAAATTGAAGTTGCGGATGATGATGAGTTAAGTGAAGAGGAGCAGTTTGATGATGAATATGAAGAACGGACGGTGGACCGAGAGATACCCGAAGAAGATGATATTGACGAAATGTAACAGCTTTCATGCCATTTTCTTTTATTTACAAAATCACTTGGATGCTTTAAATTTATCCTTGTTCTTTTTAAAATATTAATTTGGATGCTTAGAAAGCAAAAATGAAAGACTCAAGTCCACATTCTCATGTCATTTTATTTTGTTTACAATAATCACTAGATGCTTAGAATATGTTCTTTTAAAAAATGATATGAAGGCTGCTGCATGATTATAATATGAACCTTTAAAATTGGAAGAGCCATAAATGTATTACCACGAAATCAATCGATCTATATGGTTTCCATCTCAAGCCCGCTGCAAGATTATAATATGAGATTATGAAATTTTGACACTTCTCAACCAAGAAAACAAATGAAAGGTGGGAAATTGCACATCCATCTTAGACATCAATCTTTACATATGGGTTTTAGAAACTTTAATCTCCCTTAAATTCAAATTCAGGGAACATATCATGCCAAAAGTCCAAGAAGAATATACACCACTCAAAATCAGATTAATATTAGCCAAAACCACAAATACCAAGATCTATACATCCTACGACTCCCTTAATAAATCATCAATATCGAAATGTGCACTTGTAAAATGTCTTCCCTCACCTCCACCGATGAAGATCCAACACCATCTTGATCGCTTGAGTTGCTTTGTATTTGGGAACGAACAAGTTCCATAAATTTAGCGTGTTCCATTCTCCTGGGACTCCACGAGAGCTTAAAGTTGAGTGCATTTCTCGGTGGCATCATTTGCAATTTTTTAACTTCATCCAGTTGGTTCCTCAATTCTTCCACCTCTCGTTGTGATGCTTACGAGGACGAACTAACACGCGGAAACAAAAAATGTTTTTGTGTGTTAAGACTCCAAACTCTTCAGATCCACATGGACCGAGAGACCCATAATCATGCCTTTCTTTGGTGATCCTACAGCCTTTCGTCCGTTTCTCGGCATCAACGGCTACTAGCCACCGTGGTACGATCCTCCCTAAAGTCTATAATGCAATCTTCAACATATCGATTCTATTTAAAAGATGAAAGAGTTACAAAATTATGAGTAATCAAGTAATGTGCCATATGAAAATAATAAGGTTACAACTTACATTTACATCCTTGAATTTTGGATCAATCCACACCGGGGCCGCATTAGGGTCATTGGGATTGCGCATCATGTGGGTGTTAGCATAGTTCTCTATATAAGGGATCGCAAGGATACCCGTTCTTGTGCCTATTTAAATACACCGAGCTAATTACTATTTAATATGAAGAAACCTTGTACTATAGGATAATACTTTCTATGAATGACAATTAGTTCAGGTTTATAAACATTACAACAATACCTTCTCAATGCCAAAGACGCTCCATAGACTTAGATCTGGTGGTGTGACTCACTCATGGGGCCTTCCTCCTATTTGTCATTGCAGCTTTACTCATTTTTAAAAACATAGGACTTTTCCGATGGCGAGAAGTTCATCCCAATGTTACTCGGACACCACTCGGCCTCTTTTTACTAATCTCGTACTCTTTGTGTCCATTATAAAGCGCTTGGATAAAGAACTAGCACTACTCTTCTCCCAAAGAGCTCTAATTGCTCCATCTTTAACGAGGATCCCACACATATGAGAATGAATTGAATGAACAAAGGAACTAGAAAATAATATTTTACACGAATTTATTCCAAAGAATCCTCTTATCATCCTTTGGCATCTCGGTCAATTAGGGTGACCCCGTCTAAGTCCTGTTCTAATATGACCGCTAATGGTTCATGGCACCTTTTTATCGAGGCCAGCCTCCTAGAGGAGTGAGCGAGATGTGTCTCCTCTCTGCTCGATTAGATGGAGCCTCCTCTCCTTTGTTACAACCTCAACCTTTCTTCCTCTTCAAAAGCGGATCAACGGTAATGTTTGTTTGGTTGGGAGATTTTGGGGAGGTCGGGACAGCCTCTAAATTAGTAGCTACTGATTTTAATTTTGTCATTGCTCTTGCCTTACGAGTAGACATCATCCCGAAGGTCCGAATATCAGTTTGGCTCCTTGCACGTTTATTAGTTGGTACAAAATCTGGCATACTATTGTTTTATGGTGTTCCAAGATTGTTGATAAGTGATGGTCTTATTTGAACATGATTGGTCGAATGCCAGACGAAGAAAAATGTCCCAATACCATCAGACATCCGAGAAAAACATGAATGTTACAAATTATTATTTTAAGTATATATCAATCAGTTGTACCCACTTTTATGAAGTAAATTGGAAATACAAAATAATTTAAAATAATCTAAGAAAATGAATAGTTAAAGTGTCTAGTTTTTTTATTTTTCACAAAATTCGGTCATGTCCATCTTCAAATCAAGCCTTGAGCATGAAAGTATATTTATATGAACATGGACTGTGTATATCAAGCATGGAAGTGGTATAAATGTTATGTGCTAATAGAGCTGCATGGATTTTGCTATTAGCAATAGGCATAAGCATTTACATCAATCTATTGCTCAATTCTCTAATAACAATTTGAACAGAAAAGAGATTTAATATACATTATATTAGGAAAAATAATTAAATAACTATATTGAAAAAGAAGTATAGTGGAATATTAAGATGAGAAATAAAAGTTAATATAAACAAAGAATAATAATGTCGTAGCTATGTCGGCATCTAAGAAGTTGGAGAGGAGGCTAATTGAACAAATGAAATGGCTATTCTAATTATTTTGATGCAAATGAAATGGTATTAACATAACTATATTACTGAATGTTAACAGAGGCATCAAAAACATTCCCTAGAGGTTATTTTGATGGAGATCGATCTTACTCTTCATCGAGTTATTTTGTGCAAATGAAATAGTATTAGCCTAATTCAAAAACAACATAGAGTAATAAAGGACAACTTCTACCCTGTTTAATGACATATACACAGTCATTGGGCATATTACTAGCCATGCGTAGATATTACACTTTCCGCTTGCCTACTACTAAAAATGTGTATGAAAATATTATTAAAAAAAAAAGTAAACTCATCTGCCATCAATTCGCTTGTCTACTACAAAAATTTACAGGAAAATATTATTAAAAAAATAAACCTCAAATCTGCCATCAATTTGCTTGCCTACGCAGGAAAATATTATTGTAAAAAAAAAAAAAAAAGCCATATGCCATCAATTTAGGTGTTCAAACAGCCAATCATATAACTCTCCA
This sequence comes from Paraleonurus japonicus, assembly GCA_030762865.1. NCBI lineage: Eukaryota > Viridiplantae > Streptophyta > Magnoliopsida > Lamiales > Lamiaceae > Paraleonurus > Paraleonurus japonicus. The sequence continues at coordinate 24,553,339 of CM061056.1, forward strand.
CCATATTATACAAAAACTTTACAGAAACACACATCAACTCTCCACCATATTATGTGCTATCCTCACTCTGACTATACAACTCCTCAACTTTAATAATTTTTATGAAAGATAAAGGACATCAACTTCATTCGTTGTAGGTTTGCTACATTATAAACAAGAAAATAGTATTAAAATTTTCCTAATTCTCAAATAGAAACGGCAATTTTAATACCTTTCTTTCCTTTTGACAAAGGGCGAGTGCATTATCGGCGAACAGCCGACGGCAATCGGTAGATGCGAACGGCGGAGAACGGAGGACTCATGCGGCTGCGAAAAATTACTCGAACCCTAAGAATTATGGCGTGAATGTTCAGTAATTTTGATGGCTTTTTCTTTGTAAAAGTAATTTGGGCTTAATCTTGGGCAAAAAATTAACTTGGGCTTTATTTGTGGCAGGGCCTCTGGTTATTAACGACAAATATTTAGTGGCCCGGGTTATTTCCACACACACCAAAGTTCGGAAGTACACACACTTATCCAAGTTGACACACTTTTTTATAAGTACACACACCAAATCTCATAACCGTCCCTCCCACTAACCACGATCCTGTATGTGTTGTTCGAATTTTGTTTCGCACATTCATTGAAAGTGCGGAAAATAAAATCGCACACGATATTTCTAAGTACACACACTTTGTGCGAATTTTTTCGAACAAAGTGCAATTGTCTTGACTTTTTTTTTTTTCGCACGAGAGGGTATCTGCATATGTTGATTTTTTTTTCACAAGTACACACACCATTGTGCGAAAAAAAAATCCGAACATAGTACAAATGTGCGAACAACCAATTGTCGAAAATTTGAAACCCGTCATCTTCACACAAAATCGGCGACAACGTTCAAATACACGTAATATGGTAATGTAAATGCATATTTTGAATACAAACTACTCAACAAATCATTTTAGAGCAACAAAAACACAAAAATACAAGAAAACCCTAGGTATAAATTAAACAATGAAATAACCGAATAAAAACTTACAACAACATATTTTCATCACTTGAAGTCCCCATTCACAGCAAAATAACTTCATCACGTTTCTTGGTTGAGTTTCATGTTTTCGAGCGACATATGTTGGGGTTTTGGAACAAAAAAAAAAAGAAGCTGGAGTCGTTCATGTGCGTGGGAGAAGCGCGCAACATTTGGTTCAGTGTGTGTGTACTTGAAAAACTAGTTTTTGTACCATATTTTACTTTAAGGGTAGGTTAGTCTTTTTCTTGTGGTTTGGTTAATTTTTTTCAAGGTGTGTGTACTCAAGTTTGGTGTGTGGAAATAACACGGGCCATATTTAGTTTGTAGTCGGTATAAATCCGTCGGAAAAACTCATGTTTCTTGTAGTGCTCACCTAATGTGATTATCGAACTTCTCACTACTCATTGGTCAATATATTTCATGTATTGAGTGTATTTTAATTAATTATGTGCTACTTGTGATTTTAAATATTTTATCTTGCATTATTTTATTGTGCTTTTAAATATTGAATTAATTATATATACCTTTATATGTCTTGTGGTGAGACTATCAATTTATAAGTGATTGTGGTTTTATGAGTATTTGAGTACAAATACAAATTATTGTGACTGTTGACAGTATAGTTAAATGTAGATAATTTGGTAATTATTTGTATTAATAAATAGTGGAAATTAAATAATTACACTATTTCTTTTATGTTAACTGACATAAAGGTTTACATATCCATAGCATTACTTAATGATATTTAATAATAAAATAACTTATTTACACTTTAGTTAATTAATACAGGTGTGCGTGTGTATATACTTCCACTTGTACTTTGGCATGAATTAATAATAATAATAATAATAATAATAATAATAATAATAATAATAATAATAATAACATAGTAAATAGAAGAAAAATAGGATAAAGCTAACCAGCAATGAAAAGTAAGGGAGTTGGGTGTAGTAGCTGATATACATAATTGATATACGCACACAAACATAAACTAGCAGAGAAGAAAGAAAATAGAGAGGAGGCGTCAGTCAAGGGAAGAAAATTGTAGGGATTTGATAGTGGAAGACAATAAAGTGGTTTGAGAGTTTGAGTTATTGAAAATTGTGGATTCAAGGTAAGTAGAAATTTATTTTTGATTACAATGCATAAATGTAGTAATTTCTGAATTTGTTTACATTTAATTTGTGATATGTGAATATTATATGAATTTTGATATTTGATATTGTTACTTATCGTGAAAAGACCCCGTGAGTGAATAATTGATGGAGGCTGAATCTGTGAGTTCGAGTGATTTTTATTAATTGAACTGCGAGTTCAATTGTTGTTGAATTGAACTTGTGAGTTCAATTGTTATTGAATTGAACCTGTGAGTTCAATTGTTGCTAAATGAATCTATGAGTTCCATGTTTATTGTGAAATGAACTTATGAGTTACGTGATTATTATAGAAATGGATTGTGTGATCGAATTGGTGAGTTATGAATAGAAATGAATTAGGCGAGTGATTAAAAATGAATTAGGTGGTTTCAAAAGAGAGTATTTATATTGGCCACATGGTGACTTTTATATTGAGTGTACGCCGGCATATATCGGTAAGTTTGGGGCCCCAAAGAAATGAGTAGAAATGAATTAGACAAGTAGAAATGAATTAGGTGGGAGATTAGAAATGAATTAGGCGAGGGTGATTAGAAATGGATTAGGCACGCGATTAGAAAAGAATTAGACAAGAGTGATTAGAAATGAATTAGGATATTTCAAAAGTGAGTATATTGGAAGAATTGTTGAGAATCCTATATCGTGCATATTTTCTCGCTTCTTGAGATTTATATCTCACTCGGTTTATGCATTGTAGGTAATCCGATGATTACCGATGAGGTTCTTGGACAAGCCGTGGCGCTCTTGCAGGAGTTTTGAGTAAGCTGTGTATGACGACTGTTGGGCGGGACCGTGACTTATTTTGCTTTTGTTATTGTATATTATGTCCTGTCTCGGATATGTCTGTCATCTTATCATAAACTAGCATATGTTGTTAGTTTGAGAATCTTGAGGAGTGATGACTTTGTTGGACTCTAGTGTGAATGTGAACAAGTTATGTTTTGAGTACGTAATAATGTTATGCCGGTTAAAAAGAAAAAAATATTGCAGATTTACAGGTTATTTTATGTTTAAGTTCATATTGTGTCTAGTTGCGAAAATGTGGTCGTGTCGAGTGGTATCGAACACGGTTCACTTGTAGACTGTCTATGTACATGAGCTCGAAACTTGGGAGCCCGACTATTCCAAAGTAAGTGTTTATTTAATTTTATTTATACTATTTGTATGATGAATTATATTGGCCATGTGGTATAGGACTGGTAGTGTGAATAAATAGATATGATCGGGGAAGAGGGTGATAGCGGTGGTAGGGAAAGGACTCCTAAACCGACGACACCGATCGTTGGTGTTGATCGAGAAAATGTTATTGCTCATTTGGATTTGGTTGAGTGTCGGGCCCAACAAATCCAATAACTCATCCAACAAAGGGATACAAATAAACAACGTGAAGATGTGAACCGACCACGGCCCGAGCGAAACTGTTGATTTAGTTTCGAGAGATTCCGAAACTAAATCCCCTTATATTTGAGGATGCAATCGACCTCTTAGCTGCCGAAGATTGGTTGAGAACCTTGGATAACATGTTTCAAAGATAGTAGAATCCCTGTGGTGGAAAAGGTTTTGTGTGCATCCTTCATGCTATGCGGTAGTGCTGGACATTGGTGGGATCTTGTCAAGAGTATCGAAAACATTAGTGCTATGACACAGGAGAGGTTTAAAGAAATTTTTAGGAATAAGTATTTCACATTTGTTAGAGCAATGAAAATGAATGAATTCATACGGTTGAAGCGAGGAACAATGATCACATAGACAGTTACCTCCGAAAATTCGAGCAATTATCCGTGTTTGCGGAGCATATGGTTAGTATCTTGAAACGTTGAAAGTGGAGAGGTTTCGGAGGGTTTGAGACTGAGCTCTATAGGGATGTGAGCATGGCGAGAATCTAGGGAGTGACGTATGCACAAGTTGCGGAGAGAGTGCAAATTGCGAGCAGTGAGATGCGAATAAAACACGCACAAGAGATTCGACGTCGGTTCCAACATAGGCGAGACACCACAATGGAGTGTGAATAATAGAAAAAGGCCACCACAATTCCAAGCACCACGACCTAGTTTCCAACCTAGACAAGGACGGAGGCTGGAGCAAGGAGGCCCGGATAAACGTTTCAAGATGGATCGAGGTAAAATTTCACTACCACCACCACCACCCATGTGTATGAATTGTGGTACATGGTGGAGTTTGTCATCTTGGTCCAAGGACACTGTTTTTCATGTAGGGAGACAGGACATATATCTAGTACGTGTCCGTAAAGTGGTAATCAAGGGAATAAGGAAGAGCTCCAAAGACGAGTCTTTACTTTGACAAAGGAGGATGCTAAAGAGAATCCGGTTGTAGCGGGTAAACTTTCAACCTTTGTATTATTTGATTACGGAGCTATGCATTCATTTGCATCCATTGAGTATGTGAGAAGACTAGGTAAACCACCTAACCTAACGAAGCCAAATTTGATGTGATGATCCCTTCCGGTGATTCAAACCAAACCTATAAGATTTTATGAGAATGTGTTATTCCCATAGAAGGTAGAGAAGCGTGTGCGGATTTGATTATACTGGATATGAATGACTACGATGTGATTTTGGGTATGGATTGGTTATTGAAATATGGTGCTACAATTGATTGCCGTAAATAGTGTATTACATTTCGGCCCGATGGGAGATGAGTCTTTTTCTTTGTCGGAATGAAGAAAAGACTCGGGTTTCCATTTATATCAACAGAGCACGAAGATTATTGGAAAGTGGTTGTGAGGGTTATTTAGTCAATGTAATGAGTATTGCATGGCAACAATGTTCAACTGTTAATGATGTACTGTTGTACGAGAATATCTTGAATTGTTTCCGGATGATCTTCCGGGATTACCACCGGATCGTGGAATAGAATTTGTGATTGAACTACAACCAGGATTCTCTCCTATATCAAAATCACCATATAGAATGGCGCCAATTTGAATTGAAAGAGTTGAAAGTACAATTGTAAGAGCTACTGGAAAGGGTTTCATTCGCCCTACTTTTAACCACCGGGAGCTCCAGCTTTATTTGTTCAAAAGAAAGGCGGTACATTGAGAATGTGTATAGACTACCGGGAGCTAAACAAAATCACGATCAAGAATAAATATCCTTTACCTAGCATTGATGATTTGTTTGATCAACTTCAAGATGCATCTATCTTTTCGAAGATTGACTTGAGATTAGGGCATCACCAGTTGAAAATAAAAGAAGAAGATATCCCTAAAACCGCATTTAGTTCGAGAAATGGGCACTGTGAGTTCTTAGTAATTTTGGACTGACAAATACACCAGCAACGTTTATAGACTTGATGAATTGGGTATTCAAAGACTTTCGAGACAAATTTATTATTATATTCATCGATGATATCTTTATTTACTCCAAGACCAAAGAAGATAATGCGGTGCATTTGAGGAAAGTGTTAGACATTACGAAAGAAAAACAGGTTATATACAAAATTCAAGAAATGCGAATTGGTTAGATCGATTTGTTTCTTAGGACATGTGATATCGGGAGCAGAGATTTCAGTTGACCCAAGCAAAGTTGAAGCAATTAATAATTGGCCACAACCTACAAATCCAGTCGGAGGTGCGCAATTTTCTTGGTTTAGCGGGGTATTATCGTAGATTTGTCGAAGGATTCTCCAAAATTGCTTCTCCATTGACACGATTGACCGAGAAAGAGCACAAATTATAAATGGACAGATACGTGTGAACGATGTTTTCAAGAACTAAAGAAGTGACCGACATCGGCTCAATCTTGGCAATTCCAATTTGAACTGGAGGTTTCAAAGTATACAGTGATGTTTCGAAGAATGGTCTCGGTTGTGTACTAATGCGTAATAGTAATGTGATAGCATATGCATCTCGGCAGTTGAAAGATTACAAAAAGAAGCTGTCCTACACATGACCTAGAGCTTGCGTGGTATTTGCACTTAAAATTTGGAGACATTATCTCGTACGGGAGCATTGCGAGATCTACACGAGATCATAAGAGTTTGAAATACTTCTTCACTCGAAAAGAACTGAACATGAGATAAGAAGATGGTTAGAACTTGTGAAAGACTATGATTGTGTCATCAACTATCATCCTGGTAAAACTAATGTGGTGGTAGATGTATTGAGTCAAAAGTCGCGAAAAGATAGCAGCTTTAACTCCGGTTCGAAACACGAACTTCTTGACCTACAAAAGATGAATATAGAACTTGTTGAATGTGGAACCGTGACAAAGAAAGCTTACAGCGCTAACACTTAAACCCACTTTGATTGTGAGAATCCACCAAGGGCAGCAGATCGATGAATATTTTGCTAACGTAAAGAAAGGCCTCACTTACGCGAATCATCCGACTTTTAGTTATCGTGAGAATGGTGTATTGAGATACAAAGATCGATGGTATGTGCCTAATATTTACAAGACTCGTGAAGAGGTGATGACGGAAGCACATTACCCGGAGCCACTAAAATGTATAGAGACTTGAAATTACATTACGGTGGCAAATTATGAAAAAGAATATTTCTCAATACGTAGAACAGTGTTTGACTTGTCAACAAATCAAAGAAGAACGTCGAGAGGCCCGCGGGGACCTTACAACAAGCTGTTTATCTCGGAATGAAAATGGGAGAATATCACGGTGGATTTTGTTACGGGATTTTCCAAGACAGGTTAAAAGTTTCGATGCAACTGGGTCATTGTGGATCGATTGATAAAATCAGCTCATTTTCTACCAATTTGCACACATACTCTATGGACCGTTACGCTCGAGATATATATACAAGAGATTGTCAAGACTTCACGGCGTACCACTCACTCTTGTTTGAGATAGAGACTCCGTTTTTGTCTAATTTTTGGAAGAGCCTACGGAAAGCTTTAGGGACTTAATTATCTTTCGATGTGCGTATCATCCATAGACAGATGGACAATCGTAACGAGCGATACAAATTCTACAAGATATGCTTAGAGCTTGTGTGTTAGATTTTCAAGGCCGGTGGAGTAAATTTTTGCCTTTGATAGAGTTCTCTTATAATAATAGTTATCAGTCCACTATCGGAATGGCTCCATATGAAGCACTTTATGGTAGAAAATGTCGATCTCTCCGTACATTAGGATGAAGTTGGAGAAAGAAAGCTTTGGGTCCAGATATGATTCGAGAAATGAGTGAAGCAGTGGAACAAATTCGAGAAAGGATGAAAATCGCCCAAAGCCGACATAAGAGTTATGCAGACAAAGAAGAAGAAAGTTAGAGTTTAAAGTAGGTGACCAAGTAGTTCTGAAAGTTTCTCCAATGAAAGGAATAATGCGATTTGGGAAGAAAGGAAAGCTTAGTCCGAGATACTTGGGTTCATTTTCCATCAGAAAGAATTGGCAAGGTTGCTTATAAACTTGACTTGCACGCATCGATGTCTCGAGATACATAATGTGTTTCATGTATTTGCATTGAGAAAATATATTAAAACAACCCGAAACAAAGAAATTTCATTAGTTAAAGTGTTATGGAGAAATCGATCGGTAGAAGAAGCCACTTGGGAAAGAGAAGACGAAATGAAATCCAAATACCCGGTCGGTAAGGAAGTTAGGTGTAGTTGTTGGTCCCAGGACGAGATGTGCAAGGAGGTGGAAAGTCTAGAAGGGGGTTGAATAGACTTTACCACACTCTAAATTTTTACAACTTTTCGTGAGCTGAGTGTGAGGTTAGCGAGACTTTGCAAGTCTTCTACGAGATAAGTACTCGAGTGTTAGAGACAACTTCTTGAAACAAGAAACCTTTCTAGGTCTTCTTGATAGCAACCTTTGTAGTCTTCTAGTTGTCTGCTCTCACGATCAAGTCTTCTGTCTTCAAGTCTTCTGTCTTCAAAGTCTTCTCGTCTTCAAAGTCTTGTCTTCGGTTCTCATACTTCTACAAGTCATCTAGATAGATTTTAGCAAGGTTACCTTAAACAAATATTCTAACATATCTAGATCATCACCGACTAATGATTCAATTGTTCTTATTACATATAGGTTTTAGAAACATCATCAAAACAAAATCAAGAACTAACAAATTCCCCTTTTTGATGATGTTAAAACCTTTTGAGAAGCGAAAACAAACAAATACAAGAAACAAAATAGAGACCTTAAATCCGGATCCCACGGAAAAACTTTAGACAACGAGAAGTTGTCTTGATCGAAAATAAGCACTTCCATTAATATTAGCAAATGCAATACAAATTACAAAAGTGCCTATAGACTAGATAAAGCAAAAACATAAGCGAGATAAAATAGCAAAAGATAGACATAAACCAACTTCTCTTCATCGTGATCTGCACCCATCATCCCTTCTTGACCACTTCCTCCATCGGTAACTTTCCACCTTAGTCATATCTTCTATGACCTTCTAGCACTGACAGCCAATCATAGACTCTATCATATAGTCCTCGATTATCTCAACCAACAGTGGAGGTCTAACCTCCGCAAGACAAGTCTTGAGCGTCCTCCGAATACTTAAGCGGTCCAGATTCCCATCAGCCGTCACCGGTGTAGGGATCTTTTCAAACTCGGGCGTGAAGATTAAGATTGAACTCCACCGAAGCTTTCAAAATGTCTCGCCTGAGACTTCCATGTCTTTCCTCCATCCACGCAAAGAAGGTCACATCCGTTGTTGCTCCAATGCCAATAGTCGACATACATAATATGAGCATATGAAATCCCTCTTGGCTGCATTCCAATCATTCATCCTTTCCATCGGACAACAGCTTGTCCACAAATCCTTCAGAGATTGTGTGGAAGGATGAAGTCCATATCAGCCTCTGCTCCAGCAGACTTCTTCTTCGATCCGAGAAGGTTTGGAAGCAAACCTTCTCGCAACAAATACTTTTTCCTCGAACCTCCTCCGGGTTCAGCACTCTACTTTCATGTGCAAGGAATTTAAGACCTTGCTGGGTAACATCCTCGGTCATCCTCTTGGCCTCAAGATCAACCAATTAAGCTTCTGATGTAAGGCTTCAATCTCTTACTCGCAATAGCTTTCTCTTTTCAGCCATTGTTACAAACCTCCTTCTCTTGCCGGGTTGGGATGTTTCTCCAACAACAACATCAAATGAGATCATAGGGATCGTAGCAACAGTACCTACGGTGTCCCTAAGAGTCGCCGATTCCCGAGAGCCTTTTCGGATCTGCTTTCTCCCTTCGTTCCAATAGAAAGTCTTATATCGCCTTTAGCCTCTCTTGAACTCCAGCCAATTCGGACTCATTTCCTTTCGAGATCGGTTCCCAACTCTTCTTCCCCCTTTTTAACATCTATCAAAAGGGGTGACCACTTGGCATCCAGGCACGAGTGCGTCCAAAGATGTCTTTCCGATAGGCATCGAACTTCTCAACAAATTTGTTCAATTCTACTAGCTCTGCGGTTATCGGGTTGGCAATCTTGTCTTCAACATCGAGCCGCTTTGCTTTGTCAGCTAAAGAACTTCCGCGGCTGGCAGATGTAGCTTCAAAAATGTTCTTATTCTCTTGCACAACAAAGAGAGAACCGCTTTCCCATTTCTTGTAACGACAAACGGATGGATTCATTCTCGATCAATGCCATCCCTTAAAGCTTGGTGCATTCCTCGCATCCGATGCAATTGCATGTCAATCGGATGCTTTACCTTAACCTTGGCCTCCTGCAAGCTGCGACTCCTGCCTGCAGAACCTGTTTCCACTTCTCCTCACTTTTCTCCTTAAGATCCCTCATAACTTCAACCTGAATCTGACCTCATTCACATTGTTCAACATCATTCCACCGAGTGTGTCAATGATGTTTTCTTTGTTGATAAAAACATCACGGCGGTAGTCCCTGCGAATTGTTTCGGGGGCCATTTGAATCGCGGCATCGGTATATGCTTTGGACGATTCAATGCTTGAAGCCAGTGGAGCATACTTGGCATCAAGAACGAGAAAACATGGTGGCATACTAATCCTTCAACTTAGCAAATTTAGTAGTATATGTCTTATACAAGTTTTCATGAACAATGACAGGACATGAAATTTGGTAAACGAATCGAAGGAAAATCGGGTAAAGAAGAGGGAGGAGAATTAACAACTTTCCTAGCCTCGGTTGTCAAGACAACGTGAGGTCCAATGCTCTCCTCGGCAGGGTTCTCGTTCACCCAAAGAACCTTGCTACTAGGCAGATTAACTTGATGATCTCGAAGAGTGATCAAAGGCCTTCGCCACTCCGGCCTTGCTACGCGATCCATACTCCCAATCGGAGAATACATTCTTACCCATCTCTTCGATCAACAAAATCAAATCATCTCGTTGTACCCAACCGAGCATCTCTCCACAGAATGATATCTATCAACGGCTTCTTTTCGACTTCATGATCCGGCAATCTTGGATACTTATTGTCCACCACGAAGTGGCCTCTACTACTAAACATTCTTTGAACGGGCCTCGAACTCTTGAAGCGGGGCTTAGTTGAACATCCTTAATAACAGGATTCACCTCGGCAACTTGGGTGGTTGGCTCGGCGCGGCACCCAACTCCGGTTTCATCGCTGACTTCTTTGGAGGACAAGTCTTCCCGAAGACTGGAAGGAGCATCATGAAAAGACGGAGAAGAGGGAAAATATACCTTCTCCTCACCAGCAGACTCTAGTGAAATAATGTCTTCCATCTCCTTAGACAGAAGAGTCCTCAATCTCCATTGCATCAATAGCGAAGCCCCCTTTAGACCAGAGACAGTAGGTCCGCATAATCTTGCTCCCTGGTTCGTGCTGACCGAACCTATCTGGGCACCACGGATGGTTTTCGACCCTTCTTCTTTGGTAACTCTGAAATAGGAACTTGATCTTCGCTATCGAAGAGTCAATCCCCAAAGCTTTTTGTACCGACTTAGCAGACTTAAAGCTTGCTTCCCTCTTTGGACTTGCTGATTTAGAAGACTCCTTCTCGGGTTCACTATCGGCAAACTTTTCTTCATCACTAGCATTATGAACATCTATTCCATCACCTCCTTCAGTTTCTTCCTCGGCCTCCGAGGAATCCTCCCCACTCTCCGAAGAGTCTATATCTCCTTCATCGTCATGTTTCCCCTCGCATTCGGTGGCCCAAATAAGTCTCCATCTTTGTTGAGCATGAACTTAGCCTTTGTATAAGACTTTGTCCATTTCGGATCCCAAACAACACCAGTAACATCCTTTCTAACAAGATAGTAATCTTGTTAGACATCGACACATCTTGCTCTACAGCCCAAATTTTTACCCCCAAGATAAGCCGCATCATCGATTAGAAAGAATCTGTTCTTCTCCTTCTTCAAAATATCCAAGAACTTTGTCACCCAGTCACATGCAACCCCATCCACAATTGCTTTCAATGTACACACCTTCGACTTAAAGAATCCATACTCTATCGTTCCCCGAATATGACCTTTACCATGATGTCAAACAACGGTTTGTATTTTCACCGTAGGTAACCCTTCTTCGTGTCAAGAACAAAATGGCTACAAGGCGTTTTCACTAGTGAACGAAGAGCAGAAGATGATTGTCCCACATATAAGTTTTTGGGTCGATAAAGAGACCCAAATGGGTGTGAATGTCGTTCCTCGTGGATCGCCAAAGATTGATCGTTAACCCTTGTAGTCGACCATTATCTCCGAATTTTGACCTTATCGTAAATTGAACAAAGATAAGCATCGAGCATTCTCGCATTCCCTCGAATGAGCAAAGCAATATTGAGCGAGACCCCTATCGGAAAGTAGAGTCATGATCTCCATTGCCTCTCGCCGGTGATTCAAGTAAGAATCCACAGAGAGTTCACTTCGTATCTTTTCGGACAGAGCTAGAGCGTCCATAGCCTTGCTCCTGCTCTTGCTAGCTGATTTCTTAGAAGAAGAAGCATGTTTAGGAGCCATTTGAATATGAGAAATTACGAACACGAGGAATGCAAGAAAAAGATTTAAGAAAAATTTTCAGAGAAGATTTTAGAGGAAGTGAGGGTGAAAGAATGAGGATGATAAAATATTTATATAAGACGAAAAAGAAAACCGCTAATTTTAAAATAGCAAAATAAGGGGAATCGTTGATTGGCTTGTTGCATGATCAGATTGAATGGTTATGGATGCAACGGTTCGAATTCCAATAAGTATGTGACCTCAGCTCATGGACGCGAAAAGGAAATTTTCCAAATTTAAAAGAATTTTGGATCCACGAAATAGGTAATAAAATATTTTAGAAAAATTGTGAACCCTTAATTTTTGCAATAATCAATATTTGATTTGACATTTAAAAGATAAGCCTATACACCGAGGATTTATATTTAAAATAAAATATTCCGAAAGATTTAGCAAGCAAATAACAGGAATATTTTAAATCAAAACTCTTTTCGAAATAAAAGGAAAGAGAGAGAGAGAACATATTTGATAGCTAATCAGAAGTCACCGATACCATGTGGAGGTGTCGGAGATGTTGTAGTAGCAAGGTTAGGAACCTTGCTAAGCAAGCTTTGCAACCCTTCTAAGCAAGGTTTGAAACCCTTCTAAGCGGGATTTGGAACCCTTCTAACATTGAGTTTATCTTTAGCGTAAGACTTCATCCTTTGTTTATAAGCTTTCTATTCCTGCAGAAGATTAGTGCAAGGAAAGAATGTATGAATGAAATAAGCACAAAAGAAGGATGAAATAAGGATATTCTTGGCGATTCCTTTTTGATGATCTTTCTCCTGGGTCCAATAATCCAAGCTCGACCGATAATTCTCGAAATCTTGCTTGCTAAAGGTTTAGTAAGAATGTCTGCTCTCTGACGATCGGTGTAAATCTTCTCCATTCAAATATTCTTTCTCTCTACGTGACCTCAAATAAAATGGTGTCGATATCCACTTACTTACATCTAGTTTGAAGTACTTGGATTTTGAGTAATTGCTATCGCACCGGTATCTGTCACAAAAGATTGGTATTTCTTTGGCTTCTATATGATAATCTCTCAATTGTTGACTTATCCAGTAGTTGTGAGCAGTAGCTTCCGGCTACCATGTATTCTCGCTTCGTGGTTGATGTAGCAACCGAAGTTTGCTTCTTTGAAAACCATGAGATCAACTTACTACCTAGAAACTTACATGTATCGTAGTTGATTTTCTATCAATTCTACATCCCCCATAGTCGAATCGAGTAACCACTTAATTCAAGATTATCATCGGCGGGTGCCACAAGCCTAAGTTTGTTGTTCCTTTAAGATATTTCAAAATCTTCTTTGCCACCTCCATATGACTTTTCTTTGGATTTGCTTGGAACCTTGCGCATACACCTACGGCGAATGATATATCTGGTCTGCTAGCCGTTAGGTATAGCAAGGATCCTATCGAGTCCTCTCGTATGCGCTTGATCAATATTTTCACCACTTTCATCCGGATCCATCTTGTAGTTAATCATCATTGGAATTTTTGCTTCCTTGCTGGTCTGCATTCTAAATTTTTCTAACATATTCTTGGTATACTTTGCTTGGTTGATGAAAATTCCTTTAGAAGTTTGCTTCACTTGTAGCCCAAGAAAATAATTCATTTCTCCCGTCATGGACATTTCAAACTTGCTTTGCATCAGTTTACTGCATTTCTCACAAAGCTTCTTGTTTGGAGAACCAAATATTATGTCATCCACGTAAATTTGGACTAACAAGATGTCTTGATCTTCTTCAATTCTGAAGAGAGTTCTGTCTATTCTCCCTTTCTTTGAATCCATGATCAAGAAGGAATTGTGAAAGTGTGTCATACCATGCTCTCGGAGCTTGCTTGATCCATATAAAGCTTTCTTTAGATGATAACCTTGTTCCCTTGAACAAATCCTGGTTGTTGCTCAGCGTAAACTTTTTGCTAGAACTCCATTCGTAAAAGCGGACTTAACGTCCATTTGATAAACTTTGAATCCCATATGTGCTGCATAAGCTAGAAACAATCGAATAGCCTCTAGTCTTTCTACGGGTGCGAAGGTTTCATCATAGTCAATACCTTTTGTCCGAGAATAACCTTGCGCAACTAGCCTTGCTTTGTTCCTAGTTACTTAGTCTTTTTCATTTTTCTTATTCTTGAATACTCATTTTGTACCAATAACCTTCGATGTCTTGGTCTATCAACCAATATCCAAACATCTTGTCCGGCAAACCGATTCAATTCTTCCTGCATTGCTTCTATCCAGTTTGTATCTGAAAGAGCTTCTTCTATAGTTTTCGGCTCTTGAAGTGAAACATAGCAACTAAATAGTCCATCCAAATTCATTTTTCTCCTTGTCTTTACACCATTAAGAGGATTTCCCAAGATTAAGTCTCTGGAATGATTAGTCATCCAGTTCCTTCTTTGACGTTCTTTTGAAGTGCCCAACTCTTCGAAGTGTGTTCGGATGGATTATCTTCCAAGTTCCCCTTGGATTTGATATTCCAGCAGTAGGTGTTTTGGGTGAAGTTTCACCAGGCATTGGTGTCTCTTCATCATACCCTCTTTGAGATGCTTCTTCGACATCAACGAGAGATGACTTTTTCTTCTTCTGAAGCTTTGAACATTGCTGATCATCTTCGGAGTCGAGAATCCGTAATAGGTAAATGTACTTTGACAAATTTTGGTACATCTTTTACATTCGATTCTCCAGTCCTTTTGTTAGTGATTCCTCATATCCTGCCTTGGACTCAATGAAAGATTCGTTAAACACCATGTGTGGTGTTTCTTCCACCACAAGTGTCTTCCTATTAAAAACACGATAAGCCTTGCTTGTCTTTGAAATATCCTAAAATATTCCATCAACAACCTTGGCATCAAATGTTTTTAATTTGGATTTTCCGTTGTCATGGATGAAACACCTACACCCAAAAATGCGAAAGAAAGAAACACAAGAGAGTCTACCTTTCCATAGTTCATAAGGTGTCTTTCCATGATCTTTGTTTAACGAGGCTTTGATTTTGAGTGTAGTAAAATTTGTATTGATAGCTTCCCGCCCAAAATCTATGAGGAACATTAAACTCTACTAGCATTGTTACGGCAGCTTCTTTGAGAGTTCTATTTTGCCTTTCTGCCACTCCATTCTGTTGTGAAGTACGTGCCGCAGATGTTTCATGTTGAATACCATGTTACTTGCGCGTAGTTTGCTATATGCGTGTTTAGAAATTCTGTTCCTTTGTCGCTTGATTCTTACAATATTTTCTCCTCTTTCATTTTGTAATCTTTTCAGCAACTCGAGTAACTTTGAAATGGTTTCATTCTTCTTGAATAGAAATACCACCCATGTGAATTTTGAGTAGTCATCAACTACCACTAGTGTATAATTCCTTCCACTAAAACTCATGGGAGAGACAGTCCGAATAAATCCATGTGAAGTAAGCTGTAATACTTTGCTTGTTATTAAGGATGTCACTTCTTTGAACGATGCCACTGGTTTGCTTCCATTTTTGACAAGAATCACGGGTTTGATCTTTTAAGAACACTTCATTCGGTAAACCTTCTACAAGAGACTTTCTAGCTATTGTGTTCAGCGTCTTGAAATTTAGATGACTTAATCTCTTGTGCCATAACCAGCTAGCTTCTTGAGTACTTTTTGCAACGAAGCATGTGTTTCTAGGACGCTTTGAAATTACGCAACATAACATTGCCCTTTCTCGGGCCAGTCAAAAGCATCCGATCATCTTGACCATAAGAAACAACACAAGAGGAACTAGAAAACTTAATCGAATATCCCTTATCGCGTAATCGTGATACGAGATAGTAGGTTATGCTTTAAACCTTCTACATAGAGAACTTCTTCAACACGTACATCACCAATGTGTAAGGTTCCAACTCCTCTTTTTCATACCAAAGTTGTTATCACCAAACACTACCCGTGGACCATCTTGTATGCGCATCGAGCTCAAGAATTGCTTATTTCCAGTCATATGTTTTAAACATCCACTGCCGATGTACCGGACGGCTTTTCCAGAACTCTTCTTCTCTCGGTCCACGGTATCCTGCACGTTTAGTTAAATTTTAGGTACCCTTCACTGGGTCCTTGAGGGTTAGAACATCTTTTAGGAATCCATAGGAATAGATCCTTCTCATCATATTCGTAAGATCTTATCCTTCTTCCATACATATCAACATAGACAGTTTCATCTTTTGGTGCCTTCTTAGATGCATGTCTATAGGTGTCAGGTGTTTCTTCCAAGACTTCGACTCTTCCGATGTCCTCTCGGTTAAAGTGACCAGCTGTAGTGCAACGGTCTTGGGGTTACGATGATAAGGATACGTTCTACTTGAGCCATCAAAATATTCATATCTTGCGTACGAAGACTTAGTAGATCGTTTAGCAAACTTTGAAGCTTGCTTAGGTTGTGTAGTCTTAGTTGAGACTGTCCCCACGAGAGATGGTTTCTGCTGATGTCTACTTTTCTCGAATTTCTTTGAGGTTTCTTAAGTTGGGATTCCCTTCTTTTGATACCTCATCGCTTGTTTGGGTTGTTGAGTATAGCTACTCTTCTTCCCATTCAACCGATTTGTTGGGTCGGCAACCTTCTTACCCTTATCGGTAGGTTCGAGGTTTAGAGCCTTCTCCTACCAGATCATTACCCTTAACATGTGTACTTTTCTAATGTACACTTGTTTGAACTCGTGAGGATTGGGCAAAGGAAAATTCAATTCCCTTCTTTACGTTAGGTGTTTGAGATGAGTTAATTATAGTCCGAACAACATGTGATGCCTTGTTCAGTGATCCAATCTGAAACTTAAACGTTCCTCACTCAATTTTATTCGCTCATGTGATGGAAGAGTTCATTAAACTTTGCTTGTAGGATTTTCAAGTGATCGGTATTCTCAAGATTCTCGGCCAAGCAACCTTTCTACTAGCCGACCTTGTTCAACACACTTCAGTTTAAGAGTGTTTAACTCTTTTGAAGTTGTCTGATTAGAGTCTGCTAGTATTCCGTAAGACTTGCTAGTAGATTCTTGAGTAAGTAGTTCAATCTTAGCCTTTTAAGCTAGTGCTCTCCTTTTCCACACAGCTTATAAGCGTTTATAGCGGTTTGAGATCTCCCATCAACTTATAAACAAAGTTATGGTCAAACTCTTACTGCTAGAGAGGTGCGAGAAGTAGACGAAGAACAAGAGCTAGAAAGTACCTCATCACCAATAACCATGAGACATAAGTCATTGTGCGAGGAGAAATCCGATGAAGATGTTGTGTCGCTTAATGAAGAATCTTCTTCTCCGGCTACTAAGGCCCTCTTATCGGCAAACTTTATGTTCCTCTTGAGTCTCTTTTCTTCTCTTTCTCTAGGAGTTAATTCTGGATAGTCATAATTGAAGTGTCCGGGTTTGTGACATATAAAATAACTATCATCTCTTGACTATCTTACGGGACTCGAATCTCTTCTAGGCGAAAAATATTTCCTTTTGGGACTTCCTTCTCTCCTTCTCTCGGGAGTTGAATCTTCTTTCATCTTTAGAGTCATCAGATCTTACATGTCTGTAATGGTAGAAGACTTTGTATCGGTTTTAAAACACTGTCCGTCTAGTGTTTTTCCAGTGTCTTACTGTATTTCCCAAACTTTGAATTCATCTTGTCAAACTTTCTAGTCGGAAGCGCCATTTGTTCTTTCATACTCGAGATCTTCCCTACTCTGGTTCTTTTGAAGATGTAGCAGTGTAACCTTGAAAGCAACTTCTTTACTTACGAGTTCGAATTTCATTCATCCTCATCTTCTTCTTGTTTCAGGTCATACTCATGAGCTTTAAGATGAGTGAATAATTCATGATGACTTATTCGGTTGAAATCTTTGATATCTTTGATCACGGTGATCTTCACTCTCCACTTGCTAGTCAATGATCTGAGAATTTTGTTGTTTATTTCCTTCTCGGTGTATGACTTGCCTAGAGAACTTGCTTTGTTGATTATGTTAGTTAACCTTAAGTCCAGTGATCAATAGTTTCATCTAGTTTCATCTTGAGAGTATCGAATAAATGAAAAATCGATCAGAACTTGATTTCTTTGATTTGTTCTCGATCCTTCACACATGAGTGCAGTGTCTCCCACATTTCCTTAGCAGATTTGCAGGTTTTGACTTTTTCAAGTAAGCTCTCTCGGTTCAAGTTTCGATAATCTCCGTGCGAGCAACTTGATCAAGATTAAATAGTTTTCTTTCTTCATTTGATAACTCGCTTCTTTTCTTTTCGGTTTTAAAGCGGGTTGAAGTCTCGGTTCCACCACTTCCTGAACTCGCTGGATCCCAGTAGAACTTGATAGGTCCATCTTCAAGAATTTCAAGCATCCTATTATGTATCGCACCAAGGTGATTTTCCATGTGGAACTTCCAGTAGTCATCGTCTTCAATGGAGAACTCTAGTAGCTTTCTGGCTTTATTGCTCTTCTTATGAGAACTCATGTTACCACAAAAGCAAATATGAATGCAATGATTTTTATGAAAATAGTTTTTCAAAAAGATGCATTCGTGTGACCACAACAATCTTTCCTCAAAGACTATTGGTAACCAAAGCCGGTGGTCGGTTGAACCCGCTCTAATACCACTTGTTAGTCCGGGCGAGATGTGCAAGGAGGTGGAAAGTCTAGAAGGGGGGTTGAATAGACTTTACCACACTCTAAACTTTTTACAACTTTTCGTGAGTTGAGTGTAAGGTTAGCGAGACTTTGCAAGTCTTCTACAGATAAGTACTCGAGTGTGCTATGTGGAATCATCGAGTTTGGAAAGTCAAAGTTTTTACGATCTTTGCGGAAGCTAATCTCGTGTGTGTATTTGAAAAACCCTTTGAATGAAAACCTTCTTGATAAATACGTAGCAAGTTTTAGTGCAAGTTTATTAAAACAATGATGAATGAGCAGTTATGAATATGTATGCGTAAAGCTTATAAAAGACACAAAGATTTTTATAGTGGTTCGGATATAACGATCCTACGTCCACTTTCACCGACTCCACAGAGGTCTTACTATCCACCAAATCTTTCGGTCTTGTTTCCTCTATCACTTCGAGGTTATGACCACATGAGGTTTTACAAGTTCCTGCCCTTGATTACAAATGGTGATCCTTGAGTTTGTTCTAACTCTTAGATATAAGAAACGATCAACCTTCTCTCGTACTCGAGATATTGGAAGATGATTTACAATTCCTAGACCAGAATCAAACCTTCAAATTCAACATGTGTTATGATTCGTAGTTCGTGATTTAAAACAAGTGAACCTTCCATAAATAATCTAGAAAGGGGGTTTTGAATAGATTATCTAAATCTTTTGCAAAAACTTAGATTATCAATTCAAGTTATCAAAGTTGAACAGAGGAAATAATTTTGAACTCAATCTTTAAATTAGGATCTAAAAGCAATCTGAAATAAATTTGTTTGAACAACGGAGTTATCAATAGAAATAAATGTAGAAAGTAAATGACAAAGGATTTATAGTAGTTCGAGATCAAATGATCCTACATCCACTCTCCTTCTTCAACTTGAAGAAGGGCCTCGACTTACTTACTTACTTACTTACTCACCGATGATTACAATTACAAGGATTGGACGATCTTCGTCTTCAATCTATCTTCAAACTAACAATCTAACTTATCAAATCTGGAAAATACGGTGCAGATTGTGTTTTGAAGATGTACGAGAGAAGTGTTCTTTAAACACTTAAAAACTATGAAAACTTTTGAAAACTTGTGAGTGCTTATGGAAAATGTGAATTTCAGAGTGAAGAGTGCTAAGAGTTTTTCTAAGAACTGTGCTTACTCTTATTTATAAGCACTGTAAGACGGTTAGTTTGTTGTAACAAACTAAAAACCGCTTAACAAACTTTCCTTTAAAACCGTCTTGACCTCATTTAATCTTGAGTTAGTCGTCTGCTGCTGACTTGGTGAAGACACTGCCTTTCTTATTCTACTCGGTGGTCTTGACCTCGTCTTGAACTAAGTGACTTCATTAGCTTTACCTAGTCCGATCGGCCTAGTACTAAGCTTACTACATCACCGGTCTATACAATCTCAGGTGGTCATCTTATTTACATGAGCTTGTCTAGTCTATACATTTTAACTCATCAAAACTAAAAACTGATCTAATAATTTCTTCCTTTTTGATAATGTTAAAACCATAAAAAAAAAAAAAAAAAAAAGCTCACGGTGGTGTTAGTCAAGGTTATTCAAGAAGATCGAGAAGCATATTAAGCACGTAAGCATCTTTTACCCGGATAAGTTCACATAGGAGCACTTAATCATACTTAGAAAAATTTTCAAGATTGGAAAATTTTATACTTAGAAAAATTTTTGTTACGAGAAATAAGGGGTTTTTTTTTTTCGGATGACTAATACTTAGAAAAATTTCTTGATATTTTCTTAGAAAGCAATAAGAAACTTAAGCTTTGAAAAGATAAGACAACGTAGTTTAGATAAGGTTCTGATTTTTCATTCAAGTAAGGCACGATTACATTTATAGATAGATCGGACAAGATATGAAGAAAAAGAAAATGAAGCTTATCTAGTCTGTCCATCTATCCTTCTCTGGAAGCTTCATCCAATCGAAGATTCGGTTCCTCGGCTCTGCAATGTCCTTTGGATCGATCAACTTCATCGATTTTGACCATAGTTGATAGTCGATCTGATCCAGTCTTTCTCGATTGAGCCATCGTCTATGACCTTGGCTGGAATGGTTGAGGAGGCGGAGCAACCAGATCAACATTGTACCACTCGTCTCATACGTGATCGGCTTACGGTAGAGCTCGGGATTTTCTTTCTCCATCCAATCATGTCGTGCAATCGTCTCATCTTCGGACGTGGCACCAACCCTTGCGAGATATACCAAAAGAACGTCCACTTCGCCTCATACTTCATATACTCTCCAGCCCACGAAGGATGTGCAATCATTTTGGGAGGTGCATCGATCTATGCTTTGTGGCCTTATCCAAGCCTTATCGGCTTCTCCAAGAGGTCCTCCGGTGCTGCTGGGATAACCCATCTCTTCGAAGCTCGATCAAATACTCTCCCTACCTCCTATGCAGACTTTATCTTCCTCCTCGCCTCCCTACGGCCATAGAAAACCTTTTCCGCCTTTATCCTCCTATCTCTTTCTTCCTCGGTCGGATCTGCTCGGCTAATTTTTCTAAGGGTCTCTTACCAGCTGCCTTTGACATTATGCTTTGTCAGTGAAGACGAGACAAGCTCAAGACCCTTCCCTTTCTCTTCTTTCTCTTTCTCGGCTTGACTTTTGTCTTTGCCTCCTCTTTCCTTTCCCTTATCTTCGCCATCAATTTCTCTCGATTTCAGTTTCGACTTCCCTTTTTCTTGCCTGCTCATCTACCCCGATTGCCTCCTCAATCTGTTCTATGCGAATTCTCGGGGTAGTGAGTTCATCGATTGATTGCTAGATGAGAGCTTAATAATATTCGGATAAGCTTGGACCACGACCAAATCTTTCCCCTTTTAACATCATCAAGAAGCATGGAGTTGCTCCTTGACAACATAAAATAGGTGGAAGGCGAGATCTGGTTCCTCAAGATCTTATCGGCCCAATTTGATTATCAGCCCTTACTTGGACCTTCAGCTCATCCACTTCCTTCCTCACCTCGGTTACTTCCTCCTTCACGAGATGATTTAACAGATTCGAGAGCTTAGTGAAGTAGTTTACCTCAGAATGCCTTTAGCATGTCCTCCACCATGACACTCACGTAATCCACGATGTTAGCTATTTTGATTTGGAGCATCGAGAAAACTTCTCTTCCATCTTCTTCTCCATTTGGCCAAGTATAGGCTGTGAAGGCGAGACCACTGAGCTCTTTGGGACGGACTTCAGTTTGGAGTTATTGGTAACCCAAGATGACTCTGATGTAGTCTAGGAGCTGCTCTTCGAAAGGATAGATGAGATTGATGATATCCCAGCAGACTCCATGACCACTCTCTCCCGGCTCAGCAAGTTTTCCCAGCCAACTTCTTGAGATAATAGGTTCGGCTCCTCCACCACTGCCCTCGAGATGATGTAGCACCAAACTTCCACATTCCTTCATCACTTGATGTGTCTGAATTTCGGGAATAAGCTCGGCCAACCTCCTCCTCCCATCTCGCCCTTAAAGATTTCAAAATTGCCCATTGTCTTGTCTAGCATGGGAGTGTGGATTGGGTGATTTGAGGAGAAGGGGTAGGATATTTGGTGGATAGAAAGTCTAGAAAATCAAAGGTTTGAGAGATGGGTTGAGGGATGATTTCGGGAGTGGTTTGGACAGGGGGAATTTGGGTAGATGAGGTTGGTGGGGTAGAAAATTATTTGAGGTGGAGGGGTTTGTATTTGGACATCTGCGGGAGTAGGGTGTGCAAGAGGCTCCGAGGTACCAGCCATGAGTACCACTTCATCACCTAAGTAGGTTGGGAATCAACGGATGAGGAAAGGTTAGAGGAAGTACCTATTGAAATGGGCCTTTCGGCGGACATGGTTTTCTCGGAATTAGGCTCCTCTAACACCTCGGCCTCAACCACGGCGGTGCCACCTCCGAGGAGATCGCCTTCTGGGTAACAAACTCGAAGGGGCAGCAGATGACTCCCCGTCGCCTTCTTGTCTAAGGCTTTCATCACCTCCTCCTTATCCTCCTCTAGAGAGGCACTACAACCTCCACTTCTTCGCTGTTGGAGCTACCTCGGCGGGTGCGACTCCTTCTTCGGCTTCCGGAGGCAGCCTCGGGCACTGCTGGTGGCCTCTCTGCCTCTTCTGCTGCTGCTACCCTTTGGTCCCTTGCTTCATCAGTCGTCATCCGAATCGCGAGACCACCTAGCCTCTCATCCTTAATAAGCAGCCCCTTCGCTTCGAATATTTTTTTGTTCCCTCCTTCAAATCCACTACTTTGTTCATACCTTCAATGAGAAGCGTAATCTTGTTAAACAAGCTTACAATTGTCGAGTGGACCATTCTCCGGTGACTAGGTCGTAAGTCAACATCTGTTTTTCTTCCTTCAATCTTCGGATCAGCAATTCTATCCAATATACTCGACTCCATCGAGAATCGCCCTCATACAGCAGAGTCTAGGCTTTGATAAACCACGTGAGAGCTTTGATCACCCAAAATCGATTTGGTGACGATGGTCATCAAAAGCCAGTACTTCCTTCTTAGCGTATTCTTCATCAAGTCTCTTCGCACACCCTGTGAGTCAC
This sequence comes from Paraleonurus japonicus, assembly GCA_030762865.1. Taxonomy (NCBI): domain Eukaryota; kingdom Viridiplantae; phylum Streptophyta; class Magnoliopsida; order Lamiales; family Lamiaceae; genus Paraleonurus; species Paraleonurus japonicus. The sequence goes on from CM061056.1 coordinate 24,576,589, forward strand.
CCTCGCCACTATTTCAAAGCGATTGTTCCCACTCCTCTTCCTTATACACCAATGGATTTACTCCCTCGGTAGAAGTATTGAAGATCACTGGCAATTGCAACTTTGGAGAAGGACAACTCGAGTTCCATCAACTTCGGTGTCGAAACCGTCATCGGAGAACTTGCGGTTTACGGAAACTCTACTCCAATCAAATCGAGTGTTTTGTTCTTCTTTGATTTTAACGAACAAAAACCTCTTAAGCTGGGAAGCCTTCAATAATCGGAGAATCTCTCCAGATTCTCGATCCCTTATAGTCTCGAAATCAACATACATCTCTGCTTTTAACTTGTTCTTGAAAATATCGAGTTCATTTTGAAGTTGGATTTGAAGTGGATATAAAGGTGGGTTTGGGGATTTAGAAGATGAAGCCATTTTGAAAACTGAATGGTAAGAATTTTTAGAGAGAAGAGTTGCAGCAAATTTTAGGGTTTGGAATTTTTTAAAAGTGAATTTTCGAAAAGAAGAAGGTAAGTTTTTAAGTGGAAGGAGAGAGGGAGGGAAAGCTGGAGAAACTCCTGCTACGTGGCAAGATTAGATTAATTCTTGATCGTTGATTTGTATGTGGCGCGTGGAGTATATAAATGGCTATATATGATAGTCGCTTCACCTCCGGCGCGTGACATTAACTCGGCTTTGAAATCGTAAAAGTAACCACCCAAGCTACGGATTAGACGGCTAATAGGGGTCACTTTATGCAAAGGTAGTAAGTATACTGACGTACGCCAAAATATATCTTTCTTCGCATAAAGGTTTCCCTATTTCGAGTGGTTTTATCGGACTTGGTCAAAAATGACCTCGTCTTAAATTTTGAAAATTTCTCCAAGTCGATTATTTTGAAAAACCAAGAATTTTTAAATAAGTTAACTTGTGCCATTGTTTTAAATAAACTAAGTCTTATATCCAAATATAACTAATATATGAGAATATTTAACTCAATTGGGGTTTTCGAAAAGACAACTCATCCGAAAAACTTTGAAATAGATAAAAGTTTGTGAGAGTAGTTTTGAAAAAATTTTTGAGAAGAAAACAAGGAAAGGTTTTGTTCGGATGAGGAAGTCTTTCGGATGAGAAGGTTTAGATTGATCTAACAATGTTGTTTATAACTAGTTCCTACGAGATACACAAACTTGGGAAACCATTAGTAGCTAGAGTAAGTCGAGACAAGTTACATAAGCTCATCTCGATTCTTACAAAATCGAGTTGATTATGTTCTTGTCGATTTACCTAATGTCATATAAGAAATTATCAAGTTAGATAAGGTCAATATGACTAATCCTTGATTCTTGATTCCTTTGAAAGGAAATCAATGATATCACTCTGTGATTGTCCTTTAACACATACCAAGTCTGATAATTCTTTCTAGACATGATTTAAAGAAAAGAAAGATAAAGAATGTACAAGATACATGCAATAGAAGTCATAAATCAGCTAAGGATGCATCAAGTAATCCTAATTCTAAACATAATTTCTTAAATCAAGACTCATTAAAGGTTTAATCAAAATGTCGACTCTTTGGAAATCACCAAAATCTTTCTAGTCTCGATGTCACCTTTCTCAACATGATCTCGTATAAAGTGATGTCGAATGTCTACATTCTTGCACCAAGTATGTAAGACTGGGTTCTAGGTAATAGCTATGTCACTATTACTATCACAAAAGATTGGTACATCTTTAGTGATAATATTATAGTCCCTTAGCTGTTGACTAATCCAGATAAGTGTGAGCAACAACTTCCAGTGCCATATACTCGGCTTGATGAGTGGAAGTAGCTACGAGAGGTTTGTTTCTTGGACAACCATGAAATCAGCTTACTTCCCAGAAATTGGCAAGTTCCGGATGTAGATTTCCTATCTATCTTGCACCGACCAAAGTCTGAATCGAGTATCACGACAACTCGCAATTATCATCAAATTTGGATACCACAGTCCTACATTTATTGTACCTTTTAGAAATTTAAGAATCTTATTTGCTTGCCTCAAGATGACTCTTCTTTGGCTTTGCTTGAAACCGTGCACAGACACCCACCGCAAAAGATATGTCAGGTCTACTAGTAGTTAGATATAATAATGATCCTATTAGACTTCGATACTCTGTTTGATCGGTGTCTTCCCTTGTCATCTGGATCCATGAAGAAGTTTGTCATCATAGGTATTTTGGCTTCTCTGGTACCTATTCCAAACTTTTCAATTAGTTACTTTGCATATTTGGCTTGGCTTATGAAGATCCCCTTCTTAGTCTGTTTGACTTAAAGTCCAAGGAAATATGTCATTTCTCCCATCATGGACATTTCAAATCTATTTTTCATGAGATGACTGAATTCTTCACATAAAGATATGTTAGTTGATCCAAAAATTATATCATCAACATAAATTTGTACTAATAGAAGATCACTACCAAATTCTTTTCTAAATAAAGTTCTATCAATTTTACCTTTCATAAAACCATTCAATTAGATAGTCGACAAAGTATCATACCAAGCTCTTGGTGCTTGTTTAAGTCCATATAGAGCTTTCCTCGCCAAGAAACCTTGTCTCCTTTGACAAAGCACGGGGCTGATCTACATAAACCTCCTCACGAAGATTCCATTTAGAATTGCTGATTTTACATCCATTTGAAAAGCTGTGAATCTTCTAAAAGCAACATAGGCTAAGAACAATCTTATGGCCTCCAGACGAGCTACTAGTGCAAAGGTTTCATCATAATCAATCCCTTCGATTGTGAATAACCTTGAGCAACTAGTCCGGCTTTATTTCTAACCACAATATTGTTCTCATCTCTTTTGTTTTTAAAGACTCACTTGACTTTTATGATGAGGCCTTTCAACAAGCTCCCACACATCTTGTCTTTGAAACGATTCGATTCTTCTTTCATTGCATTAATCCAATTAGAATCTATTAGAGCTTGATAATTGACTTAGGTTCGAGTAATGAAACATAACAACCGAACATACAATCTTGTTTTAGTTGTGTCCTTGTCTGGACTACGAATCTAAATCTCAAATATTTGTTCAATTTGGATGATAAGTCATTACCTTTTTACCTTTGTCTTTTACCATGGATGAAGATTTGTCTGAAATATCCTTTTCAAATGATTTTGTGTTCCCATCGATACTTCTTCCTGATTATCCGGTATGGTAGTTGTTTGATCGGTGACTTTGAAGAACTTTCGGGCTCTTTTCCTTTATTTGAGTCGATTCTTCTTCCTCGTCTAAATACGATTGGTTCATAGAACTTCACCGTTGATCTTTTGATAGTCATCTTATCTAGATCATTTGATATCTTTATAACGTCATCTGCATCTCTAGACTTAAAAGTAGATTCATCAAATACAACATGTGGTATCGTCTTATTAAAAACTCTATAAGCTTTAGACACGCATTTAGTATCCTAAGAATATCTCATCTGCAATGTTAACATCAAAAGTTTTTAAATGAGATTTTCCATTGTTGTGAATGAAACACTTACAACCAAAAATATGAAAATATGAAATTTTGGGTGATCTACCCTTCCATATTTCATAAGGGTTTTACACTTATTTTTAACAATCAAACATTTATTTTGGATAAAACAAGCGGTATTAATGGCTTACGCCCAAAACTGTATGGAGTATTATATTCGATCGACATAGTCCTTGCAGCTTTTCGTAGTTCTGTTTCTCCTTTCAACAACTCCATTTTGTTGGGGTGTCCTTGCGGTGATGTCTCGTGAGCTATACCATTCTCGTACAATAGTTAGTAATAAGTGTATTAAGGAATTCAGATACCTTCATCACTCTAATTTTAACAATGCTTAATCCCTTTTCATTTTGAATTCTTTTAAGAAATTCTGGAATCTTTGTCATAGTCTCATTCTTCTTCTACAAGAAAATAACCTGGGTGAATCTTGAGAAATCATCTACAATTATCAAGGTATATTTTCTTCCACTTGAAGTGAGAGGTGTGGTGGTCCATAAAGATCCATATGAAGAAGTTCCGAATCCTTTACGAAGAAGGACTATTTATTGTTTTAAAAGAAGTTTTGGTTTGTTTTCCTTTTTGACAAGCATCACAGGACATGGTTCTTTGAAAATACTCTATCTCTGGGAGTCCTTCGACTAAGGATTTCCTTGCAAATTTGTTAAGAGTTTTGAAGTTTAAGTGACCAAGACGTTTATGTCATAGCCAACTCAAATCATCGAACTCTTTGCAACAAGACAAGTATCCTTAGGACAACTTTTGAAGTTAGCAACATAAATGTTACCTTGTCGACTCCATTTAATAGTATATTTTCATTGATACCATCTAAAACATAACATGCATTATAGGTGAATTTGACACTAAAACCCTTATCACAAAGCGTGAGACGGATAACAAATTATGCTTCAACCCTTCGACATAATAAACCTCATCGACTTGAATGTCACCAATCATCAAGGTTCCAACTCCTTTGGTTAACCCAAAATTGTTGTCTCCGAAAATGACTCTTGGTCCATCTATAGTCGATAGTTAGAATGTAGGACGCTTCTCATAGGTCATATATTTTGAGCGGCCCACTGTCAATATACCGAGATGACCTCAAGAACATCTGCCCTTTCTAATATTCTTGTACCTTCATGCAATCACATATTTAAATTTTAGGAACCCTTTTTAAATTGGGTCCTTCTTGGTTAAGTTGGTGCTTTGGAATCCAGATAAACACATCTATATTTCTTAAAACCAATGATTCAAGCTTGCATCCATATCTATATACCAATATAAGACTATCAAGATCAATCTTGTTTAGCTGATTTTTGTAATTGTCTTATATTGTGGTAAGAATGGATATGATTTGCTCCTTCCATCAAAACTATTGAACCTCGGATGAGACTTTGACCTAGTCTTTGGTTTTACCTTAGGAACATTTCTCCTTATGTATTTTCTTTGCGAAATATCGGATGAGGTGATTTGTTCTTAGATTTCCAAGAACCAAATCTTGTCCCTTCCTTTGTTTTGGTAGCTTTGACAAAAACCCTTGGTTTCTGAGGATCATCCTTCTTATTTCTATCAAAATCCAACTCTGTCTTATCACTAGACTATTGAGAAATCTTGAAGATTTTATCTATTGTAGATTGGGTGTTACTAAGAAGTCCTAACTTGAGATTTAGCTCTCTGTTAGTCCTCTTAAAACTCTTATTCTCTAAATAGACACTTGATAATTTAATTTTTAAAGCATTCAATTCTCTTTCTAACTCATCGGTCTTTTCGGATGAAGAATTAGTGATCGACTTAGGTGACATTCCCCCTTGAATAAACGATCGATTTATCACTAATCCTAGTCTGACTTTCCTTGGTTAGAATAAGAATTTGATCCTTTAAACTTAAATTTTCAATCTCTATCTGTTTATAAGTAGGTAGAGCAGTCTCCAAATCCTTCAAAAGTTTATTAATAAGACTTAGATCTAATTCGAGATAGGTTTTCACAGTCATAATCGGAAGATGAGTAATAGTTTACATGTTTAGCCATTAGATATATATCATCGTCTGATCCGAATCCAGATGAGGATGAGGATCACATTTCTTCCTCTTTTCCTCACGTTCTCTTGGGGTAAGGCGAGGACAATCGTAACTATAATGACCGGGTTTATTGCAAGTATAGCAAATATCTCCTCTATCTCGATTTTGGACTATTTTCTCCTCTCTGACCGGTGATACGAACCTTCTTGGTGATCCTTTTTCTTCACATTATCTAAACTATTTTCTTCTATGTCCGGCTTGTAGTTTCGACGACTTGATCTCATCCCTTTTATTCCTCTTATATTTCATCTTAAGCCTTTCATACCTTTTCATCAATAGAGCCATTTCTTCCTTGATTGACAAGTCGATGCCTTGGATACTTTTTCCGACTCCTCTTGATGGAGGAATGCAATTGTTTTTCAGTAGACGATTGACTTCATCTTCTTCATCTTTAATTTGAATATCATATTCTAATGCCTTAAGATGTGAAAATAATGTATGATGAGAAATTGAAGATAAGTTTTGTGTTGCTTTAAGAATGTTGGCCTTCTCTCTCCACCTCTTACTCAAGGATCCGAGAATCTTATTATTGATCTCCTTTCTTTGTGTAGGACTTTCCCAAATCTGCAGCCTTATTGAGAAGATTTGTCAACCTAACATCTAATTGATCGATAGTTTCACCTTCCTTTATTTTTAAAGTATCAAATGTGTGCAATACAGATTGCGACTTGTTTTCCTTATCTTGATCGACTCTTCACATATATTAGCCAAAGTTTTCCACATTTCTTTTGCGGTTTTACATTGTTTAACCTTTTTGATCCAGTCTTTACAAAGTGTCTCTATTATCTAAGTTCTTGCTACTTGATCCAAGTTGTGAATCTTTCTTACATCGTTTGCCAAGTCAACTCATTTCTTTTCTCGTCTAACTCTTGTTTACGAAGATCCAGCACCATCACTTACAATTCCATTATAAAATTTTATGGGGCCTTTTTCTAAAACTTCTTCCATTCGATCATGATTAGCTTTTAGATGATTTTTCATCCTAAACTTCCACTAATCATAATCTTCAATGGAAAATTCAGTAGACTCCTAGTCTTTTTACTTTTGATCGTAGACATGATGAACAAGAAGCTTAATAGAAACTTATTAGTAATGTTAGTGAATCAAAGATAAAGAAAATGATCTAAACACAATTCCAGTAAACTTCAAGACCACAAATATATCGAAACAACTTAACAACGCTCTGATACCACTTGTTGGTCCGAGATTGAGTATTTAGTGAAAACAAGTGAACCTTCGAAATAATCTAGAGGGGGAGTTGAATAGATTATCTGAATGTTTTGCAAAATTCGATTATCAATTCAAGTTATCAAAGTTGAACAACGGAGCTTGACTTTAAACTCAATCATTGAATTAGGATCTAAAGGCAATCCGAAATAAATTTGTTTGAACAATGATTATCAACGAAATAAATGTAGGAAGTAAATGACAAAGGATTTATAGTGGTTCGATCAAATGATCCTACATCCACTCTTCTTCTTCACCTTGAAGAAGGGTCTCGACTTACTTACTTACTCACCGATGATTACAATTACAAGGATTGACGATCTTCGTCTTCAATCTATCTTCAAACTAACAATCTAACTTATCAAATCTGGAAAATACGGTGCAGATTGTGTTTTGAAGATGTACAGAGAAGTTTTCTTTAAACACTTAGAAAACTATGAAAACTTTTGAAAACTTGCGAGTGCTTATGGAAAATGTGAATTTCAGAGTGAAGAGTGCTAAGAGTTCTTCTAAGAACTGTGCTTACTCTTATTTATAAGCTTTGTAAGATGGTTAGTTTGTTGTAACAAACTAAAAATCGCTTAACAAACTTTCCTTTAAAACCGTCTTGACCTCGGTGATCTTGAGTTAGTCGTCTGCTGTGACTTGGTGAAGACACTGCCTTTCTTATTCTACTCGGATGGTCTTGACCTCGTCTTGAACTTTTCATTATTCACTCCAACAGATGACTTATTCAAGACTGTCTTCGGATGACCTCCTTCTTCCGAACTCAGTGACTTCATTAGCTTTCATAATCGATCGACCTAGTACTAAGCTTACTACATCGGTTGGTCTATACAATCTCACTGGTCATCTTATTTACATGAGCTTGTCTAGTCTATACATTTTAACTCATCAAAACTAAAAACCTGATCTAACATGATTCATACCGACACACGTGGGACGAGCAACCTGCAACCGAGTAGGCCAAAATTTGGGACACCTACTCGTCATGACGGATCATTCCCACTGCGATGCTTCCTGCTAATGTGGATGCTCCCCTTGAGCTATGTTGAGACGTCCACCATTACAAAATTGTTATGAACAGATAGATGATCATAGGCTGTGGTGTACTTTCCGATGACCATCAAGTCGTTCATTTTTAAAGCTTTATTTCCAAAATAAAATTGTTACGAGCAGACAGATGATCATAAGCTGTGGTGTACTTTCCCGATGACCATCAAGTCATTTGTTGTTAAAGCTTTATTTCCAAAACATATGGTAGAGAATAATATGCGGGAGCTACATAATAAAGTTGCGTATCATATTTTTAAATAACTTACGCAATAAATATGTAATCCATGAAACTTGAATGATTCTATAGTTTATTTCTAATTTAGAGAATTATTTGTTTTGTAATTTTATTTTTTTAGGCATCTTAGAGAGTTAGGGTGTGTTTGATAGGGGTTAATATTTTGATATAGTAAATTATATGTAGATACAAATAGTAAGGGAAAAGGTATAATATGAGTGTTTGATAGATTGTATTTATGTCCCCTAACTTGATAGTAGTGTGTTTGTTAGGAAGTAATATGAAGTGGTATAATTTATATGTTGTTTGATAAGATGTATTAAAGTTTTAATATGGATGTATTTGACAATTTTACCCTTGTGATTAATTTTTATTTAGGTGTTTGATAGGTGATATAATTAGTAATCGTCGATAAAATAACATTGGCCCAACTATGGAAATAGGCCCATTGTAACAAAATATCTAACAACATTAGGTCTTGGTCACAACCTTCATTCTTGCGGTGGTGAAGACAATTGATACGCCGCAATGAATTCTCGGGCGTTGAGCAACCATTACTGCCATTACTCGGATTTAGGCTCTTATTTTTATTTTATTTTGGGAATTGCGATTTTCATTGTGGGAATTCGATCGATTGGTCACATTAACCATCCTTGCAAAGCAACGGGTTTTGGCGACGCCGTACATTATCGGGAATAGTTGAAAGAACAAAAACATTCTACGAGTCAGTTTTGCGGTACTCTCTTGATTTTATGATGACGTTGTATGTGTAATATTTTTTCGGATTTAGTTTAGGGCTTTTGGGTTTTTACATTCTCGTTTGAGGAAATTAATTTCCATATATAGCGTAAACGTTTTCTTTTAAAAAAGTATGAATGAATTGTGTTGTTTGCATTCTTCCGCATCCTTTCGAATATGTTCATTTTTTCGGCTCTCGATATCAATTACACAAAAAAATTCTTCGGCATCCTTTTAGTTTGCATTTATAAAATTTTGTCAATTATTATATGGGTAAGTTTCCATCAATGAATTGGGTTGTAAGCAATGTTTAGGCGATCGACATATGATTTAAATAAATATGAGGTACTTTGAAGTTGTCATCATAAAATATTTTAGTTCACTTGCAGGAGTTGAATAGTTGTTATGAAAATTAAAATTTGTCTTTGGATTGTTTAGACCATTCAACATGATTTAAGGGTTTTGAATAAATATGAATTTTATCTTCATTTCTATACAATTGTTTGGTCATACTAAGTAATTCGTGAAAATTGCTATCACCTTTTTGTAGAATACAGTTGATTCATTCTTATATAAATAATATGAAAATCTCTCTTGTAAGTAATTGCTTTCATATTTAGTTTTTAATACAACCTTCATCTTAGGGCTATGGAAGGATCTAAAGGAAAAATTGACCGAACTCGAAGGCCATGGACTGCTCACGAAGAACGTGTGTTACTTGAAAAATTGAAGGAGATTGTTCGAGATAGATGGAAGGCTGATAATGGCTTTAAGCCCGGATATCGAGAAAAATCTTTAGGAATTGATGATGAAAGAGCTCCCCAACACAGACTTTCGTGCATTCCCCAACATCAACTCGAAGATCACGACGTGGAAGAGGACTTATGGTTCACTTCGTACCATGCTTGGAGATGCTAGTAGTGGTATTGGCTTCAACACCAACACTTGTTTGATAGATCAGAACGACGAGCAATGGACAAGAGCTATTAAGGTCAATTTATTGCTTCTTTTTAGAACATAGTTCAATATAAATATATTTATATGCATTTTTAAAAATTACAATTTGTGTAATAACATATTTCCTTTGTTTAATAGAAGGATCTAAATGCATTGAATATGCGTCTAAAATCATGGTCAATGTACGAGGATTGGGTAGAGGTTTTGAAAATGACCGAGCAACGAGATCAAACTGCTGAGAATGTGTATGGTGTATTCACCAATCTTGTGGACGAGGAATATCAACGAGAAAATGGAGAATATTCTGGACAACAATCAAATGGTGCACACAACGATCATGCTTTTAACATGGAAAGCGATGGCCCGTGGAGATGGAAGGGGGACAGCGGACACCGAAGTCCAAACATCGGCTACACCAACTACACCAAAGCCCACACACAAGAAGAGATCCGCCTTAGTTTCTAGTTCAAACGATCCTCTCGTTGATGTTCTAGATAAGTTCATTACAACCTCTGATGAACGTATGAAAAGCCTCGCCATGCAATTTCGTACAAGACTAATTTAAGTAAGGCACGGAAGGATGTCTTTCGTTCTCTTGATTGCATCCCTGGTTTGACATGGAATCAAAAATTAATATTTCTAAAATATTTGCCAAACAAAACAATCGTCTAGAAATATTTATTGGATTTTCTCGGGATGCCTGAGCACGTTATGTCATGCGTTTACTAAATGGGGAGGAAGATTGATTACTAATATTTTAGAACTTGAATTATGTTGATTACTAATGTTTTAGAACATGGATTGTGTTAGGTTTAATTATATTTTGGATGCGGTTGAACTTTGAAGATGTGTTACATCTTCATTATTTTGTTATCTTTTTGTGAACATCCAACCATGAATCTAATGTGGGATTCGGAGATTTTATTATTTCTTTGCTTATTTTTCCAAAATTAAGGGTTTCTCTATTATCAATTTTTTCAAAATTGAAAGACTACTATATATATATCTTGGAAGGCAAAAACTTGTGTGAGACCGTCTCATGGATCTTATTTCGTGAGATGGATCTTTTTACCCATATTGTGTTGAGTGCGGCCCATATTTATTTTTATCTTCACAAGCCCAAACACGGTGCAACCCATTAGGCCCAAATTATATTTCAAATTTTCACCAAGTTCAATTTTCTATCGGCTCTTTCCGTAAAAAAAAAAAATCTGTCGCCTCTCTCCTCCAAGTTCATTTACGAAATCGTTTTCACTCTCAACTCTCAAGATGAAATCCCTAATTTTTGTGATTCAATTCTCTTTGTTTTTTCCTCTAATTTCCAGTTTCCATTTCATTTTTCGATTCCTAAAACAATTATTTCTTACGATTATTTATATTTTCTTCTGATTAGATCGATCTCTGCGGTTTCTATCTACGTTTTGTCATTCACGAGTAAATCATCTAATTTTATCCTTCACTTCTTTCGATCGCCACTACATTCAGTTCATTTTGTCATGTTTAGTTCATTGAATTCTCGACCACTCTCGATTTAAAATATCCGAGGTTGGATTCTGGATTTTCCAAATCTTGTGGAAGTTTTAGGGTGTTCTACTCTGCAAAGTTGAGCAAGTCAAGATCTTCTAGTATCTTCTTAGCAAGGAGAAAGCAAGTATGGGAGGTTGTGTGAGAATATCGGTGTCTTACTATTTTGTGTGGAGTATTTTAAATAAATCATGTAATTTGCAATGTTCGGTAGTCCTCACGAATCTGTTTAGCAATCAAATGCAAATGAAAAAATATTTTCTTACTTTACATCACCAAATGTGTTAATAAAGATGGGTTAAAAATAGGTACTTATGTGATGTTCTTTCTCCTTTGATGTTTCTACAAGAATAGTGTTCTGTTTCTTTTGTCCGAAGATATGAAATGCATAAACATTTGGATCACTTCTTGTCTCAATCGTTTTTTCTTACGGAATGAAAGGTAAGACTTTTGCAGGGATTTTCAAGATATGAAATGCATAAACATCTGGATCACTTCTTATCTCAATCGTGTTTTTTTTTTTTTTCTCGGAATGAAAGGTAAGACTTTTGCAGGGGTTTTCACTGTTTTGGTCATTTGGAAATGAAGAAATAATATAATTTTTGAAGGTGTTACATGGTGTCCTGAGAGAATAATGGATGAAATTAAGAGTAGCATATGGAGTTGGTGCTATATTACAATGTCGAGCAAAAAATATAATAAAACAGAGTTTCGTAATAAATCCAAAACCTTCTTAAGACCTAATATCCAAGTGATATAGTTTAGCTAAAAGTAAAGATTCCTGTTAATCACCCATATTATCTGAAAATTGAAAAGTGATAATGTCTTATATGAAAGTGACAATGGTTTAGCAAGTGATAGTCACGTTTAAGAGAATATAATTATTTTTTTAATTAAAATTATTAAAATACCACATAATAGTAAACATTCCCAACAATCTTTTACATTAATCGCAAATTAAAAAGTGATAATGTCCTATGTGAAAGTGATGATGATTTAGTAGAAAGTGATAGTCACTTTTAAAAGAATATGTGATCAATTTTTCAATTAAAGTTATTATTTTTTGAAAAATGATTCCTTTTAAAATTACCACTCATTGGTAAAGATTCTAATCAACCTCTCATATTAATCGAGAATTGAAAATTGATAATGCCTTATGTGGAAGTGATGATGATTATGTGAAAAATGATAGTCACTTTTAAGAGAAAATAAGACCATTTTTTCAATTAAAGCTATTATTTTTTTAAGAGTGATGCATTTTAAATTACCATCCATTAGAAAAAAATTCCATGCAATCTCTCACATTACCCGTAAATTGAAAAGTGGCAATGTCTTATGTGAAAGTGGTGATCGCAATATTTTTTAATTAAAGTTATTATTTTTTTAAGAGTGATACATTTTAAAGTACCTTCCATTAGTAATGATTTATGTCAATATCTCATATTAACCAAAGCGATAATGTCTTATGTGAAAATGATGATGCTTTAGCAAAAGTGATAATGGTTTAACGAAAAGTGACAGTCACTTTTAAGAGAAAATATAATCACTTTTTTCAATTAAAGTTATTATTTTTTAAGAGTAATACATTTATAAGTACCGATCCATCGTTAAAGATTCCCATCAATCTCTCATATTAACCGAAAAGTGATAATGTCTTATGTGAAAGTGATGATGGTTTAGCGAAAAGTGATAGTCACTTTTAGGAGAAAATACGATCATTTTTTAAATTAAATTTATTTTTTTAAGAGTAATTAATTTTAAAGTACCACCCATTAGTAATGATTCTCATCAAACTCTCACATTAACCCCAAATTGAAAAGTGATAATGTCTAATGTGAAGGTGATGATGGTTTAGCGAAAAGTGATAGTCACTTTTAAGAGAAAATATTATCAATTTTCTAATTAAAGTTATTATTTTTTGAAAAGTAATAGTATATCATTGTACATAATTCCAACTATGATGGTGTAAATCATGTACAAGTTATACATGGAAAAATAAAGGTGATTTAAAAAATTTCTAAAATAAAAATTGAAAAACATGGACAAATTAATCTGTACATGTAATAAATGGACCAAACATATTGTCTTTGCATTGTAAAATTGAATAACTTTATAAGAATTTGTAATTCAAATTATAACGACAAAAAGTATCAAGCCAACAACATTGCAACATTAAACTAGTTCTTTTACATGAACACTAATAAGATGGATTGAATTCTCGGAAATCCCTTCACCAACAAGCACACAACGTTAATGTTATCAAGATCAAGATTTATATTTTCTTCTTGCTCTGAAACATATTGACTTTCAGGAGCAAGTTTGTTTCTCTTGTTCGTAATGTGTTCTCATGTACCTTCTATCTCACCAACAAAACTCCATGTCAACTCACCTTTTAAGATGACATTCTCCTTTTAAATTCCAACCGTCCCACTAACGCTGGGTCCTCAACTATTATATTAATTACCAATGATAATTTATAAAAGACAAAAACTTGTGTGAGACCGTCTCACGCATTTTATTTCGTGAGGCGGAGTCACTTTTTAATAAATTGTTATCATTTTTTAAAAAAGTAATACAAATTGATATAAAAGTGATAAAAAAATTGAAAAGTGATACACTTCACATTATAAGTGATAATAATTTATTAAAAGTGATAACAATTTATTGAAAAGTGGATCCATCTCACGAAATGAGATCCGTGAGACGGTCTCACACAAGACTTACTCTTTAAAATATACAATATTAACATCTCCAAAAAAGTATCACTTTTATATAATGGAGTATCACTTTTAATAGAGTCACAATTTCTTATACATAAGATTTTTCTTGTTAACATCTCCTCCAAAAATACAACCGACACACTTATGTTTATCAAATTATATTTTCCAACGAATACAAATCACACTTTCTCGTGCGGTTTACTTGATGTTGCCATATTTGTTTATGATTTTATAGTCGAGATAATCAACCAAAACCATTTTATGTGATGGGTTCCATGAAGAATCTTGTTCTTCTTCTACATGAAGAATCGTTTTGTTTTGGCATCGCTGCCATTTTCGCCCTTCTTCCCTATTTTATAGTCTAGGTTTTTCAGTTTTCGGTTAACCAATTGTGTCGCCGCATAAGAGAATGTGTTTGCTACTGTATTCTCTCGCAATGATTTGTGAGATTTCTTTCGATAATTGGTGTAGTGAATCTGGGTCAAGAAGATCCATCTCACGGAATGAGATCTGTGAGACGGTCTCACACAAGACCAACTCATACCGGAAATTAAATAAGAAGTATTCTCCCTCTTTAGCAAATAACCTGCTTGAAACAAAAACTATTTTTATGCGTTTTTTTTAAAATTTATATAATTAACTTTTATAAATTTTTAGTATTTTTAGAATAAGAACTCCAAACCCCATGTAGCTTTCGAATAAGAAAAAAATTAAGGAAACAATACTAATTAATTTACACAATGGTTCACAAGATAATATTATAACAAAAGATAATTCTAAAGGATTACACAAGCAAAATAACTTAGGCAAAGTTAAAGCAATAAAGAGTGCAACAAATAAATACTACATAGATTGTCACGCATAATGTCATTCGATTTTATTACTCTCCCTCATTAGCATGACTTGATGAGCTACCTCCCTTGTTGGACTAATTGAAATGTGGGCTTGATCGGATCCTCGGGTATTTTGTATGACTACTGCCGACGGAACAGGCGATTCCATTGGCATGTTGTTATCTTCTAGTTCATCCACCAAACCCACA
Source organism: Paraleonurus japonicus (assembly GCA_030762865.1). Taxonomy (NCBI): domain Eukaryota; kingdom Viridiplantae; phylum Streptophyta; class Magnoliopsida; order Lamiales; family Lamiaceae; genus Paraleonurus; species Paraleonurus japonicus. Next base: position 24,591,657 of record CM061056.1, read on the forward strand.
CGTTGCATACGACGGTTGTTTTTCACCGGAGACACGATTTCATCTTTTTCATCGAGATATCGTAATTGGCGTGTTTGCATTATTGTCCCGCGAACTAGAATGTATAGAATCTGCCGATAATTATTATAACCTCTATATTGTTGCTCTGTGGGGCAATATATGTCTCATTTGCAAACAACAATCTGTAGATTATCATATTCGGGTTCTCCATGATGAAAGTAAGCTTTTGCGAGCTCGTTCTCCTATAAATAAAAAAATAAGAACAAGTATACATTACAATCTAAAGAATAAAATTAAACAAATCCTCATCATTCGTTGCTATAATTTTTATTAGGCATGTATGACGTTCGAATCACGATCCCATCAAACACTAGGATGATATTTAATCAACTTGAAGCAATCATAACGGTTCTCGAGTTCACCCCGTCGTTCGACCCTATCAACCCACGTGTACTTCAAACCAAATGCTTCGCTCACCATGCCAATAGCATTATTGATGGCAATGAAGTTTACTTCAGATCTACCAACCCAAGAACCCATATTTTTTTGTATGACCAAATTTTTATGAACACGTGGTCCATTTCGGAGCTCTAATTAACATTGTAAAAAAATATTTCTTGAGGGAAAATTTGTTCCATTTGATAAACAAGTTTGATATGATTTGTGTGAAGGTAAGCTTCATAAATGACAAGGTTTATATAGAATGAGAATGCTTTTGTAATGAGTGTATTTACTTTAGTAATGGGTGTATGGTAACATTTCAATAGGATTATGTGAATGGTCATTCTTACTACTCAACTTTTACGGTTATATGCCATTCGATTTTCTTTGTCTTCATCTAAATTTAATTGTCATTCAAAGCACCAACAATTAAAAACAACTTGAATTATGAAAAAACATTAACAAGGAAAAAAGGATGAATATTTTAAATTTGCTTGCACACACGTCCAAATGGGATGCAAACAATACACAAATGCCTTGTCATTTGGCATAAGATATTATAAAAACACATAAATTAACATACATATTCAAAATAATGAAAAACCGTGCCCATGCAATTGTCTATGAATTGACATACATATTAATACAAAATAATATTCATAACATTTTAGATCTTCCATACAAATTAAATATTTATAATATCCATGCATAAAGACTAACAAATTAACCTAAGCGCCACAATAAATAACCAAACCCTATTAACATAATGCACAAATATGACCACAATTACAACCACCAACCATAACATAAAAATAGATGGAACACCATTTTTGTCGACTAGCTTCATTGATTATTCGGTGGATGAGAACAAAATGAATGGCTTTCTAGTACCTCATCATTTATCGACGGTTCATACGTTGTTTGATAGTGTGATGTTCTTCATCCTCAACTTGAATGTGTTGATTTAAGGGTTTTTATATACTTTCGAGAAGCTAAAAATGCAGGGACTTTATCGGGTGGATCGTTGTAATGATATTCATCGCACCATAAGAAATATTTTTGTGTTTCATGTTATTTGGACAAATATAGAAATATTTGTCTGGATATGTCGAATCGTCTCTAACACACCGATGATCAACGTCCATTCCCGCAAAACAATCGGGAGTTGTCATTTGCACGCAAAAAAACAAATTTTTTAATGTAAGGCAACCAATATTTATCAAATAACATCCAAACATCCAATTACAAAAATAAATACACAATATCCAAATAAATAATTTTAGTACACTACGAGTCAAACATCAAGGCAACACTAGTCATGGTTTCTCCATCCGAAATATAAAAAAATGATCGTGTTCAGCTACAACCCCTCTCGCCACTCATTCCATATATCATTTGTCATTTGTTTTCGTCGAGATTGAATTCGGGGAAGGATTCTACGGTATCAACCACATCACTCTCGTTCATAACAGAATGCAGTTCAGCGTCGTTGTCTAAGAGTGCCTCTAACGGTCAATAGGCATTTCGGAGCGGATGAAATTGTGGAGGAGGAAACATGTCATTATAAGTCGACTTGAACCTTGAGGATGGACTTGAAAGTATTCCAAAATGTTTTTTCAAAACCCCAAAAGCACGTTCAATCACATTTTGTGCTCTAGTGTGTCGCATGTTGAAATATTCATGAGGATTAGTAGGCCGTGAATATCCCGAACCCATTCACTCAAGTGATAGCGTGTGTTTCTATAAGGTACGAGGAAACCTTCACTATTAGTCTGCGTTTACCTTGGCAAATAAACCTGAATTAGCCTATTAGTAGGCCTTTATTTTTTGTTTACTTTGTAATATTAGAATATGTGGGTAAACCATCCGACCCGATATTCACCCCACTTAACCCCCACTAATATCACCCCTTGAGTTGGGCGGTTTATTTAGCAGATTGACTATAGTTGTTTCAAAATTACTTTATTGCCCTCATTCAAGCTTAATATTACTTTGTGTGTCCTAGTATTAAAAATCACCCAACAACGCAGAAAACCCTAGATAGCCCCAACGAAGAACGACGCCACTGTGATTGAGGAATCTTAGTCCATCGGTGGCTAATGACTACTCCGATTATCTCTCTTTGCATGCTATGATCCGCAAGCATATTGATTTCTTCAAAGCTAACGACTATTTTATTTCGTAACGTAGGTTTGATTTGCACGCTAAGATCCGCATAGATATTGATTTCTTCGGGCTACACCATTTGATATCTCCGTAAGGTATATTTTTCTCTCATTAGGGGCATCGATCCTGTCTCTCACTCCATCCCCTTCCTCTTGCGTTTTCTTTGTTCTTTCCTAATGTATTTTGGCTTGTAATTTTGGACTCTTATTTTGTGTCTATGGAGAGTGTTTGAGTATATCCATGTGATGCGTAAGTTTTTGTATTCTCTAGGGGTGAAAATGGATCGGATATTTCCCAATCGATGCGGAGCCGTATCCCATCGGTATCGAATTCGGTACAAAAACTAGTATTCGGGCGGATACGGATTCGAATACGGATAGTTGACTTTGGATACGGAATCGGATTCCGATTCGAAATACATAATATCCGATTGTATCCGAAGTTTTCCCATATTATATCCGATATTATCCGGATAACAAATGCAGGTATCCGAATTTTTAATATATTTTATTTTATATTTTATATTAAAATAATAATATATATAATAATATAATATTAGAAAAAGAAAAATATTAAAAAGAAAGAGAAATAGAATCATTATCACGAGTCCTGTCTTCCTCCTCATTCATTTCATTTCCATTTTAAAACCCTAGGACCACCGCGATTGCCGCCGCCAATTCCTAACCACCGCTAAAGCGCCGTCGATCCTTCTTTCACGCTCACACTAAATCGCTGTTGTGTGGCTGTGCTCATCATGCAAGTTGCATCGCCGCTGAATCCCCTTTTACGCCGCGTTATCGCCGCGCCGCCGACCTTCATTGAGAGGTAAAATATTTTTCATACTTGTATCGGAGAAAATTTTAAGAGCTTTTATCGAGAATGATGAGAAGTTTCAGTCTATTGATTTTTTTTTTTGGGTTATTTTCACTAATTAGTGATGACATTGTTCTACGATGAAAGTTTTTGTTTCTCTGTTGCTTTAATGCCTGATTGGGCTTTGTTTGGACAATGGAATCCATGACCTAAATCCCTCTTCTTTCTCATCATTTTATTGCTATTCAACTCTCTCTGTCGAGATTCCCTTTTGCAAAAATTGGGGGTTTTTTATTTTAATTATTGGGTTATTTTAGTTTGATTGAATTTTAAGATGGGCTTTGCATATTTTTAAAGACTGTTATGTCTAGCTATTGAATTTGCAATTCGATTAGATTTCTTTACCATTTTTATTATCGATTGTATCTATGGAAAATTGAGATTCTTTTAATTGTAAAATTATGGCTATTATTTAGTTTTATGCCCCACGGTTTCAATCGATATATATTGGATTTGGTGTGATTGCATGATGATGGATTTGGTGTCACCGATCAACCTTGTCGTCGGTGAAGTGCCCGACACCACCTCTTCACAGTCTCTGAATCTCCTTCCCGACACCGCAAGAAGTGTGGCTATATCATTTACAGCGAGAAAATCCTATTGATGTTGATGCATATGATAAAGAAGTTCATGACGAGCCTCAAGCAAAGAAACAAAAGAAGACTACATTAGAGGTTTGGAAGCACTTTGCTAGGGTCAAGGAAAGCATTGAGTAGGATGGTAAGAAGACCGAGATAGTTTGGGCACGGTGCAATAGATGCAAACACAAAGCTAGAGGTGAGAGTACAAATGGAACAACGACATTATGGAACCACTTGAAGAACAAACACAATATTCCGCAGGGTCAACAACTACCGAAAGTGAAAAAGAAAGAAAGTGTCACAACCGTTGAACCTTGTAGGTACAATCAAGAAGCTAGCTTGAAAAATTTTTATATAGCAATAATCATGCATGAGTATCCTTTCAATATAGTTGAGCATGAATACTTTGTTGAGTTCATAAAGTCTTTGCGTCCAAGTTTTCCAATGAAAAGCCGCATCACTGTTAGGAAAGAACTAATAGAGATCTTTACACAAGAAAAGGAAAAGCTCTATGAATATTTCAAAACCGTGAAATGTTGCTTTAACACAATTACGGACATGTGGACATGAAATCAAAACAAAGGCTATATGTGTGTCACAAGATAATCTTTGGATTGATGAAGATTGACATATTCGTAAGAGAATCATCAAATTCATGCATGTAGGAGGATGACATACAAGTTCTAAGTTGTCGGAAGCATTCGTTGCTAGTGTTGTAAGATGGTTTATTGAGAAGAAGTTGTTTTCTCTAACTCTTGATAATGCATCTCGCAAATGGCGTTTGTGTTAAAGATGTTATTTACGGGCTTGGGAAAATATGCCCCTCATTTGTGATGGTATGTTCTTTCATGTGAGATGTGCTAATCACATACTCAATCTTGTTGCTAAAGATGATCTTGACGTAATTGCAAGTGCAATCAAGAATATTCGTGTTTTTGTTGTAGCTATAAAGAGCTCTCCATCACGGTGGGAGGATTTTATGAAGTGTGAATGTCAATTGGATACAAAGAAAGGTGTTGCACTAGATGTAGCTACATGGTGGAACTCCACCAATCTCATGTTGATGGATGCTTTATATTACAAGAATGCTTTTCATAGACTTCTTGTCTTGGAGCGCCACGTATGAGAAGATTGCACCATCAAATGAAGAATGTGGTAAAGCTTTATCTCTTTGCAAATGCTTGAAGAAATTCAATGATATTATTAAGCTTTTGTCCGCACGTTGTATCCAACCGCAAATGCTTTATCGATACTTTTGTGAGATTAAGCTATTGCTAGGAGAGTGGCTTGTTTGCGATGATATCACCATTATGACAATGGCAATGCCTATGTCTGTTAAGTTTGATAAGTATTGGAAGAAGTCAAATGTTGCTCTTGTTGTGGCTAGTTTTCTTGATCCTAGATTCAAAAAAAGATTATAGAATATTTCATGAGAAAGTTTCATGGTGAGCTCGCGTATCAAGCTAAAACTATAAAAGATAATGAAGATTATGAGACAACTATATCAACAATATGCTTGTGATGCATCGAATGTCACAGAGGGCTCTGTTATTGTTGTTAGTCATGGTGAAGCTTGTGAAGCAAGTTCTATATTTATGGAAAAAAGATAACGATGAATTTGAGAGTTACTTATACGACAGTGAGGGGGTGGTGCAACAGAAATGACTTGGAGAAATACACAGCAGAACCTCCGTTAAAGGTGCCTAAATCTGAAAATTTTGATATTTTATTTTAGTGGAAGGGTCATCAATAGGAATACCCCATTCTCTCACGACTTGCTCGTGATGTGTTAGTCATACAAGTGTCAATGGTTTCTTCCGAATCTGCATTTAGTGCCGGTGGTCGTGTTATAGATCCATTTCGTAGTCATTTGGATCCTGATATGGTAGAAGCACTAGTTTTTACTAAGGATTGGATAGCATCCAAACAAGGTTATTTTTTTAACTTCTTGTCATTTTATATTATAATTATGTATCTATAATCCTCTTATGCATTTTCTTATAAAAATTTCAGGTTCTTAAAAAAATATTGCATCCATTGTTGTTGATCTTGAAGTTTTGGAAACACTTGTTGCAAATATGGGGGATGAGGTTTATCATTATTACTTCTTAAATTATAATTGGTTTCAAAGTTAGTTGCAAACTTGAAATACTAACTGCTTATACAAAAATAATGTAGGATGAAGAAGAAATGGACAAAGTGATGAGGATTGATGAGGATCCGAAGGCCTCCATTTGATGTTCAATAACTATGTTCTTCCTCTGTCCCTCTTAAGTTTTTATTCAATCAATTTATGTTCCCTGCTCTGTTTTTATTAAGGAATTTTGTTCTAGACTTGTGTTTGATGGTGTGCTTTATTCTTCATTAGCATTAGCTAAAAGAAACGTATGTATGTTGCATATGGTTTAATATTTTCATGAGTGGATAATTATTTGGTTTAGGAGCAGTTTGTTGATTGCTTTATTCATGCTTGGGTTTTGATTTTATTTTTCCCATTCATTTATAGGTAGTTTTTATGTGTTTCAATCATATTTTGATGATTTTCATATGAAATATATTATCCGATTATAGTTATTCGAATTCAGCCCGAATTCGTCCGATATCCGTCCCGTATCCGTATACCGAATAGTCTCGAATTTGTATCTGAATCCAGCTTTTCCGTATTCGACTCCGAATTTGAGAAAAATATGGTTTAGGATACGATATAAGCACTATCCATCTGTATCCGATCCATTTTCACCCCTAGTATTCTTTTTTATTTTGTTCCCTTCCTTGTAAGAGTAAGTCTTAGGAGAGAGATCTTTTTGGATAAAAATCTCATCCAGTCCCTCAAATGAAAAACTCTGTATCATTTTCATATAGTTATTCTTATAACTTTCCTCCCATATTATCCACTTGTGTGTGGAGTATATTTAAATAATAATATTAAATTATTTATTAACTTTCAAATATAGAGTCAGTAAAATTTGCACCGAACTTGCATCTAATTACGTTGGTTTAATGTATTGTGTCGATGAGTTTAAAAAGCCTGTTTATCTTATTTTATCACACTAATATCTAGATTGGTGTGACATGATTGTCCCAATACTAGAGTTCAAGACACATACATTATTGCTCTTTCGGATAATTTATTCATAGACTATCTAGATATGAATTGCAATATTTGGCCTTTATTTCTACATTTATTTTAACTTGCAAGCATCTCAATTTGGGTATCTATTTGTAGTTTTTGTTGAAGAATGGATGCCCACATAACAACCGAATTATCTTTTGATGAATGAATATTTATTATTTTAAATGAAGTAGTTAGTGCGTGTGTAGGGTTCATGACCACTGGTTAATTTTTTTCCATCACACAAATGAATCTTTATCTATAGAAGAACGTGAGCACATTCATGAGAAATACGGTCTCATACGTAGAATTCCAAAACAAATTACATACTTGCGTTACGTAATTGGGATATCGAATCAGACTCCGCCTAGATCACCTTAGGATGAGTAAGAGTGTCTTTTCGTAATTGTGTCACCTCTTAGAACATATGGGTGGTCTCACATGTACTCGTAATAGTACTATTTGGGAGCGGTGGCTATCTTTCTAACCATCATTTCACATCACACAAATAATTGTATTATCAAGTCTAACTACACTAGATCTGATCGAATCATAGCAAGAACTTCCATAAAGTGCTAAATTCCATAATTAAACTACACTCATTGTTATTAGCCCGACCGACCCCACCGACGAGGACCGCACACTTCACGTATGGAAATCATTCAAGGTATTAAAACCAATATTCTCATTGAGTGTTAAAATTAGTTTGTAGTAGCTTATAAATAATTATATAAAACTATAGCATTGCACAATTTATCATTGTAGGGTTGTTTGGGTGAATTTAATGGATCATACATTAATGTTCTTGTACCCAGATCGAGACCAACCTCGTTATCGGACTAGAAAATGACATGTTTCAGTTGAATGTGTTAGTTGTTTGTGATATTAACATGAACTTCATTTATGTTCTCACTAGGTGGGAAGGTAGTGCCAACGATTCTCGTGTGTTACGCGATGCACTCAAAAGGAACCTTGAATTTCATGTTCCAAAGGGTAATATACTACCTTAGCTCATATATGTTACATATCTTTTTACTTAAAATATGTACTTATTTAATACTTTTCCAAATTTTATTAACATTGAAACCTTCCTTAAACTAGGAAATTACTACTTGTGCGATGGTGGATACCCTAATGGTGATGGATTTCTTGCTCCTTATTGAGGTGTTCGATACCATTTGAAAGAATGGGGAACGGGTAATAGCCTTCCTCGAAACAAGGAGGAATTTTTCAACATAAAGCATGCAAAAGCACAAAATGTGATAGAGAGAGCATTTGGTGTGCTAAAAATGTTGGGCCATCCTTCGTTCCGCATCATTCTACCCAATTAGAGTTCAAAATCGGATTATCTTAGCTTGTTATCTACTCCATAATTTCATTCGAACCAATATGAGCGTTGACTCGATGGAAGATGAAGTGTCTAACAACACTGCTAATTTGAATGATCAAACTGATGACTTAAATTCTCAAGTTGATTGTACTCAACATTGGAGGGATTAGAGAGATGAGTTAGCAACCTTTATGTACAATGAGTGGACAGGATGAGTGAACCACTTGAAATTTGTATTGTATTTTAAGTTGATACTATTTGTTTGCACATGTTGTTTCTTGCACAATATTTTGATGTTTGAAACCAGATTATTGTATAATTATTATTTTTAACGTATTGAAATGTTGAATGTGATGGCATTTAAAGCTAATTTATGAATGTGGTTATATTGTAATTGCATTTATTATTTGTTTTATAATTTTGGATGGTATATTTATTTTTATATTGGATTGCATGAGTTCCTATTGTTATTTTTTTATATGTAAAATGATCATTGATGAGTACTTTTGTTGGCGGATCTAAAAACATATGATGGAGGCCAATAGTAGTTCTCGAGGAGAGTAGGGAACATCAACCCCCATTCAATGGCGTCGTGTGTGGACAACTAAGGAAGAAAATGTGTTGATCAAGGATCTTGGATTGATAATAGAAGATGGGTGGAAATGTGAAAATGGATTCAAAAGCGGCTACCTTGTGGCACTTGAAAGAGAGATGCGTCGAATCTTACCCAATTGCGATCTACGATCTGAGCCACACATAAATTCTAAGGTATATGATTGGAGGAAAAACAAGCATGTTTGCGAGACCATGCTTAGCACATCAGGTTTCTCTTGGGACAATGAGAATTTCCAAATTGTTGTGCAAAATGAGAAAGTATGGGAAGAATATGTTAAGATCAGAAAAATTTGGAATTATATTACATATTTCATTAGTGTTGATGTATATTATATTTAAACTTGACTAATGTAATGTATTTTATTTATCTTTTTGAGAATGATGATTCGCGTAAGAAAATGCGAAACAAAAGCTATCCTATGTATAGCCAATGGTGTGAGCTTTTTGGGAAAGATAGAGCTAGAGGAGACAATCTTTGAGGACTGCAATGTTCTTTGAGGATACACCAAATATGGAAGATATGAGTGATGCTAGCCAACAACCAGCCCGAATGTGATGCCAAATGTTAACATTGATGAGTTTCCTACTACACCGATTGTAGGATTTCCGGCAAGCGGTATTAAGACGAATCAAGTTTATCGAACCCAAGGGAATAAGTATGCACGTGAGGCCCTAGAAATACAAGTTCTCGATGACTATTGTTGCAAAGCGGGTTTGGAAATAAAAACACAACAAAAGCTAGAATTAAACACAAACAACACAAAGAGGCAAATGATCAAACACTTAGAATGCAAGAACAAATACAACAATAAATGGGGGATAGGGGTGCTAGGGCTAACATCCATCAAGGAATCAATGATCAACAAGCTATGATTGAATCACATTGTAGATCAACTAAGATAGAAGGCATAAAACCATCATGAAATTAATCACTCCATTAATAACATAATGCCTAATGTGAGTATCCTTAGTGCAACTAATCTCTCGATTCGAAGCACCCAATATACACATCCATACACAATTATAACCCGATTAATCCCGGATCACGTTAGCTCAACTCTCGCCTATTGCTAGGGTGATCAAACATTAATCTAAAGAGATAATTATGCATAAAGCACAATGAAAATCACAATTAGGAAGCAATCTACTCAATTGATCTCCAATCATCAACAATCATGGCATAGTCAATCAAATCATCCTCAATTTCAATTAAACCAAGCACAAGAGAGTTAGCCCATGGTGATAAGGGCAAAATCCATGGGTAGAAAATCTAGATGAGCAATTAAGAAACAAAACACAACAATTAAGAAATTGAAAAGACAAGAGAGGAAGAACATCACCAATTGAATTAAATCCACAAAAAGAGGAATGCTTGAGTCTTCACTACAAATCTCCAATGCAAATACAAGCTTGAATTAAGGAATCAACAATGATCTAATGCTAAACTATAGCTAATCTAATCAACAACAATTGAAATCTAAATCTAATTCTACACTCTACACTACCTACAATGGGAAATTGGCTTGGGGCCTGAGAAATCGCCCCAAAACCGCTACTAACTTTGTCTTGAAAGTTCCTTCAAGTTATGCTTTGTTCCCTACATTAAATAGATGATTTTCCTGAAAAGCCTCCCTCTCGAGTCGAGGCTCGGCCCTCAACTCGAGGCTGCCGATTTTGCCCCTCCCTCGACTCAAGGCTTAGCCCTCGAGTCGAGGCTGCTCATTTTGTCCATCCCTCGACTCGAGGCTCAGCCCTCGAGTCGAGGCAGCTCTAATTTCTTGACTTTTCTCCATTCGTCCTATCCTCGAGTCAAGGCCTCGACCGGAGGTCGAGACCAGGACATTTTTCAATCGGGGCTCCGCCTCCAACCCCGTTTTCATCCGTCTTGTTCGTCTCTTCATCCTATGAATCCCAGTACTCTCGGTTTGGCCAAATTCCACCGATTTACCTGTAAAATGGACGAAAAACATCAATAATTCATCAACTAATACTTTTTAGGAAAAAGAGTGATACTCTACACATTTAGGCACAAAATCTAACACTTTTGATCACTTTTTGCACTAAAATAACCCCTAAAAACATGCATCAATTCACTTCAATCATAATACTCCCAAACTTAAAGTGTTGCTCGTCCTCGAGCAACATAGCAAATAAGCACAAAGGAGTGAATTGATTGCAATTATGTCTCATGGCACCATAGAATAAATATAAGACAATCGAACTCATTAATGAACTCAAGTCTCAATGCAAACTTTCAACTAGCAATCATGATGAATCATGCTCAAATAAATGCAACATCAAATACTCAACTCATTGCTCCTTCCATGGAGTGTTTCACTCATCACTCAAGTGTATCAAGGTTAAATATGCACTCAATCATGAAATTCACAAACATGTACCCCATAAGCTTGCCAAAGGACTCAATCTCAATCACCATCATTTATGTTCAATCAAGAATCAAAGAGGTATTTCATCAAGGTTGTAATGTAAGCTCTTTGGAATGGGTAGGATGATTTAGGTAACACTTGAAAGTTAGCTAACACTTCAATTCACTTCTCTTCAATCTTCATCAAGCAACACTCTTTCTTTTGCATTTCAAAATTCAAACACCACCATTCTTTTGAGCTTTCTTTCACATAAGCTCTCAAATTGAATTTTTCACAATTTTATTTTCATCATTTTTTCACAATTCAATTCACATCTCAAACTTTCTTTCATCGTTTCAATCATCAACTTAGCACATCCACTTTCCACCACACTTTACATGCAAATCACCATCTTCTAGCCAACACTCAAGCTCTACTAAACATAGGACAATAAGGCTCATAAAAATAGGCAAATGACTTCAATTTCACTTGACTTGCCAAAGAATAAGGATACTAGGCTCAAAATGGCTCACTAAGGAAATCAAATGTCTTTGGTGGGGAAAAATTTTGCTAAGTGACTTATTATATCAAACATGGCCTCTTATCATATTCATGAAATCACACAACGATTAATTTCAACAAGTCCAAAGGGAAGTTCTAGCATACAAATCTATGAATGATGCACTCACAAAGAAATTAATCAACCGTATAAAATGTACGATTCTATAGGCACAAAAGCTCACGGGCTTAAATTGAGCAATGAATCAAGCATTTTCAATCACATTCATCTTCACACAATTATCAAGAATGCCACATATCAACTCATGATCAAATTAATATTCAATATGTCTTGCAAATCAAACACAAATGCACATGTACATAATCCCAAGCACACTCACTATCTCAAGCATGATATTAAAAGATATGCAATAAATCCACAATGAAACTCATGATAATACTAGCCCTAAAAGATATGTAAGGAATCCAAGAGATCAATATAGCAATAATCATCAAAAGACCATAAGGCTCAATAAGATCAAAATCATCATCAATAAAAATCATCATAAAAATCCATAACATCATCAAATCAAACCCATAATCAAGTACAATCACCAACAAAATCAACCCATACAAATCACTAAGGAGGAAATAAGAACTGAATGAACTAGAGAAGAGGGATGAGGAAGTAGGGGAGTAGCCCTAATAATCAGACGGCGGCGGTGGAGGAGGGTAGTGGCCCGGCACAAAATTCCACGAGCTAAACTGCTGGAGGAGTGCATACATGTCCTGTTGAGTCACTCCTCCTGCATCTGTCGGGACTCCTCCATCATCTCGGTAGCACTCATCCTGCCGAGTCAAGCACTCGAAGCCGCATCCGCGACTGTCGCCCCACATCTCTTGATCGGGGTCCACTGCCTCTGTGATGAGCTACCGGCCTCGAACTCCCGGCTCCGATCTCGTTCTGCCAATACATGTTAATCTCCGGCAAATAATCCTCATCCATCTGTACTTGGCTCATCTTCCTAAGCCTGCTCCTCCTCGTCATCATCATCATCATCGCCACCTCCTGCCTCAGCCCCCTCACTGCACCCTCGGCCTCATCATCGAACCAGCCTGTTGTCCTCCCTCCTCATCGTCATCGTCCCGAGGACATATCCATGCTCGCAAGTATAGGCATCAATCGCCTCTGTGTGTCTGTGACCACATATGGAGGTTGATGGTCACAAAAGCTTGAGCACCGAAAACAGTCGTCAACCTCTTGTTGGGAAGAGGGAATCGGCCACTATGGTGCTGCTGGAAGCACCACGTCCTACCAATGCATCGAGAGTCCTCATGCGCCGCATGGTGTCTATAGTCAAATCGGGCCCTCTAGTGCTCTCGGATTATGAGTAGGTATGCCGAGATGCTCGACAATCAATGTGATCATCCCCCGAAGTGAATCTTCTTGAACTTAGTACTCGTAACCCGCTCAAATAGGTAGCAGAGGTAGGTAGCGACATTAAACTGGACTTCATGCAAGAAGCAAAGAAAGAACATACAAATCTTCGAAAACCATGGCACCCCCTCGATCTCGCAAATATGGTGCTCGCGAGTATCTTCTCCAAGTATCTCACAACCGGGTTCCGGATCCTAGTGCTCTTGGACTTCCCGGGAATAAACCGAGGCCGATCAGAGCTCCCGAGTCTCGAAATCCTCCTCCGTAACTTCTTAGCTTCGTACTCTTTCCGGATGTTAAGGAGTGATCTGTCGGGTCGTGGGCGCTCCAATGATCTCATTGACCTCGTCCAAGGTCAATGTGTACTCTCGTCCCATAAGCTCGAAGGTGATGGCTCGAGGAAACTTTGCCTTCTTGGCCTTATTGAACTTGACGGTGCAGAGGAACTCGAGAGTGAGTCCTAAATATGTCCTCGGCCTCTTCATTAAGAAGCCACCCAAACCGATCTGCTCGAAAAGTTGAGGAATGTCCTCCTTGATTCCCATAGACACCATGCGGTTGTGGTCGACCAAGCGGGTCTTGACCACCTTGTTGTATATCTCTGCATATAATATGATGTGCTTCCTTCACTTGAAATCGTCCCACTTGAATACCGAGCTCGGCGGGCATCTTATGCGCAAACCTAATAGCCTCCTCTCTCTTTCTGAATTCCTCGTTCGAAAAGTTATGACCATCAACTCCCCTAAATATTTTTCCCGCAAAAATTCCCCAAGGCAACAATAAGCTCCCAAATATATCAAAACGAGCAAAACATGATAGTAATCAAACCATGAACGAGTCCATAAGCACCAAAATATCCAATCACAAATAATTCATAGTGACTAAGCAATAACCTCAACAAATGGTCAAATCGCCAACTAAGCAAATACTAATCAATAGGAGTGCTCAATAATATCCCAAAAATGCATACTCAACTAGAATGGCCTCAACAATTATCAACAACAAGTAAGCTCACTAAAATTATGCAACTAAGCTCCAAAAAGTGTCCAAAAATAATAAGCCATTTATCAAGTATGGGCATATAATCATCACTAATAATGCACTTCTATCAATAATCAACTCAACATGACCAAATTCCAAACATATTATCACTTAAATTTTTCACAATTATGCATAAATCAATTCCAAGCATAAAATTCCTCAAATATATGGGCAATACATCACAATCATTCCGAGGCATGCTCCTAATCTCATCAAACAATCCAAACTAATTACTCAAAAGGCTCAAATCCGTCCATAACATTCATGTATATAAGGTGTTCGCATAAATAAATGCCCAAATGAAACTCAAATTCAATGAAAATCTTGCAAAATCCTAAACACCCATGCAATAATCAACCAAGCAACAAAATTAAAGAGTCAATATCATGAGAAATGCGTACCTTGTTTGTTAATTTCGGCCTAGAGATGAATTGGATGAACACCCAAGCAATAATTCAAAATCCCCAAATTACACTCACAAAAACCCTCAAAATTCGAATTGGATGCAATGTATGATGAATTGATGTGATAAAATGGTGAATGATCGGTGATGTATGAGCAAGAAGGTCGGAATTCAGGTTGAACGTGAAAGGGGATCGGGAAATGCTGAAACCTCAACTCGGGCTATTTGAAATCTGAATCGGTTCTACATATTTAAAAATGTCGCCGGCCTCGAGTCGAGGCTCAGTCCTCGACTCGAGGGATCCCGAAAAACCAACGGCCTCGACTCGAGGCTCCTCCCTCGACTGGGACTCCAAAAATCGATAGCCTCGAGTCGAGGGCCAGACCTCAACTCGAGGGTTAGGCTATTTTTCGAATTTTGACGAAGTGTTGACCCCTCGACCTGTGGATGGGCCACCTCGATCCGAGATCGAGACCAAGGAATTTTTACGGATTCCCGAGCCCGACCCGACCCTAGAAACTCCTAAAAATGACCTTTACGACCCCAACGAACCCAAATATGCAAGAATTTACCGTTTTGGTCCCTCGATTTAAGCCCGGTCGCTCATTCGATCGAGGGGACTTGGGTCTCTTCCTTTTTGCTCATTTTTTCACCAACTTTTAAGCTCTTCATCCTTTTCGATCTTGAATTCCTTGCACTTTCGATCTCTTTTCCAATCCATGTAATGAGTGTACTTACAATCGGGCAAATAATCATCAACTAATTACCATCAAGAGATGCATTTTAAGCAATAAACGATCAACACCCCCAAACTTGAATGATGACATGAATTCAAAGTTTGGAATGAGAGTGATACAAATACATGCAACTCTAAATGATATCAACAATAAGCTCAAAACTCCAAGCAAATCCCATAGCAAATTAACACAACCTCCTAAGCTAGAGCAATTCAAATCCATAGCAAAATCCTCCAAGAAATGGACCAAAAACAAGAACACAAAAACAAACACACCAAAGCAACAAAAAGGATGAGTTGCCTCCCATCTAGCGCTAGGTTTAACGTCCTTTGCCGGACGGAACTCAAAGAGTTCATACTTCCCTTTTATCAAAGACATAGAGATCCTCCTTGTGCCTCACTAAGTTTTCCTTTGCAAAGAGGCAACATCCCCACTTGTCTTCTAGGAGTAGCTTTCCTCCTTCCTTCAATTCCTTCACGGTTAGCACTTCTTTCAGTCTCTCAACACCAAGTAATCGGCTCCAATTTGACTCACTCCACACCACTTTATCTCCTACTTCAAAGCTCACTTCCTTCTTCTCAAGTGATGTCCTCTTCTCAACTAACACCCCCAAACTTGAGCCATGCTCAAGCTTGGTCACATTCTTCTCACCTTCATTTTCAAGCTTATCACCGGGGTCAAGCAAAGGTGCGATGAGAGCTTCCTTCTTCCTAGAATCATCCAAAGAAACACAAGACTTGTTAGCAATTATTTTACAAGAGGGAATGAAATGCTCATGAACTAAAGAAGGAGACGAAGGAGAAGGTGTAGAATCTTCCCTATCAACGGAAAGGCATAAATCAATAATATCTATGTATCCACACGTCTTCTTTTCCACTTTACTTGGAGCAACTTCTTCCACATGAGCTCTTGTAAATGTCACTTCCTCTCCATTAGAGCTCAACTTGAGCTCCCCTTTCTCAACGTTGATCATAGCTTTGCCCGTGGCAAGGAAAAGTCGACCAAGTATGATCGGTGCCTCAAGCTCCTCCTTCATGTCTAGAACAATGAAATCAACCGGGAAGATGAGCTTGTCAACCCCTACCAATACATCTTCAATGATCCCAAATGGATGAGCATATGATTGATCCGCTAATTGAAGATTGATATTTGTAGGAGTCACCTCTCCTAGCTCCAACTTCTCAAACACGGACAAAGGCATGACATTCATACTTGCTCCTAAGTCACACAAGCCTTGGATGTTCCTATTCTCACCTATCTCACATGGAATAATGAAGTTCCCGGATCCTTCCTCTTTTGTGGTAAGTGTCTCTCCAAGATCTCCTTGCACTCCTCCACTAACTTGATCATACCCTTTTCATCCCAACTCCTCTTTTTAGACATAATTTCTTTCAAAAACTTCTTGTAGTGGGGTATTTGTTCAAGGGCATCCAATAGTGGGATATCAACATGCAAGCTCTTGAAAACTTCTTAAAACGTACAAAATTCATCATCAAGTTGTTTCCTCCCTAGCCTTTGAGGAAATGGAATCGGAGTGGCTTTCATAGGAACTCCCCATATATCTTTCTTGGACTTCTCTTCTTCTTTCTTGGACTCTCCCTTTGCTTTCACCTCTTTTTCACTAGCCTTCTTCTCCACAACCACACTTTCTTCATTAGCTTCTTCCTCTTTCACCACCTCTTTCTCAATCTCCACTTCTTTGGGCATCTTTGGGCCTTCATAACTTGTACCACTTCTAAGTTGGATAGCACTACAAAACTCTTTAGGATTAGGCTCGGTAGTGGATGGATACTTTCCTTGTTTTGCAAGTGGTCCACCGTGGATGAAAGTTTCCCAACCGTAGTAGCTAGTTGCCCCACTTGATGCTCTATAGTCTTGAACCTCGTATCCATTTGCTTCCCAATATCATCAAGCCTAGAATCATTTGCCTCCAACCTCTTCACTATCATCCCAAGAAGCTCCTCCGTAGTGGCCTTTCCTTCATTGTTAGGCGCTTTGGCACCCGGATCAAATCCGGGAGGGAATTGGACGGCGGCTCTAGGGTTGGCATAAGAAAAGTTTTCATTTCTCCTCCAAGTGTTGCCATTAAATTGAGCTTGAGGTTGAGGTTGATAACTCCCTTGTGGCCTATTTTGGTAAGGCATTTGATAAGGTCTTCCTCCTTGAAAATTCCCTTGATAACTTCCTCCTTGATAGCCTCCTTAAAATGGAGGCCTACCCATGTAGCTAACTTCTTCCACCGTCATAGGACTTGCACACATATCAACATGAGGAACGGATGGACTCACACTTTGTTGGCTTTGGGAAGTAGTAAGGGCTCCCAATCGGTCCATCATAGTCATCATCATACTCTTCATCGACTCTATCTCCTCAACATGTGACACCCTATGGTGTGCTCCCGATTAACCGACACTTGAAACGAATCTTGGGCTATGTTCTCCATTATCTCGTTCATTTGTCCAACCATTTTCGACTAAATAGATCCATTGGCACAAGCATTCAAAAACGACCTATCCCCATCCGTCAAACCATTGCAAAAGTACATAATGGTTTGTTCCTCCGAAAACCGTGTTGAGGACAATTCACAAGTAACATGTCATACCTCTCCCACGCCTCCGGTATTGTTTCTCCATTCTTTTGGTGAAAGTGAGATATCGCCTCCTTAGCTTGCATGGTTTTGGACGGTGGATAGAACTTCATTAAGAATCTCTTTGACAAATCCTCCCATGTACGTACGGTCCCGGGAGGTAATGAATTAAGCCATGCTTTTGCTCTCCCCTTGAGTGTAAAGGCAAAAGCCTCAACTTCTTTGCATCTTCGGGCACCCGTTGTACTTGGTAGTGTCGAAATCTCAAGAAATTGTGCCATATATTGATGTGGGCACTCATCTTCATCCTTGCCTTCAAATTTCTTCTCTCTAAGCATCCTCACTAGAGCGGGACTTATCTCAAAATTGTTGCCTTCAATCCTCGGCCTTGTTATCCCGTCATAGTGCTCTCTAAGTTGTGGTTAAAAACTCTTTCAATGGCCTACCTTGAGGTGGTGGCTCATTCATGGGTTGTGGTTGGGCATGAGGAATGTGTGGTGGTTCATTGTATCGTGGCTTATGATTGTATGGCATTTGAGGGTAGTATGGTGGGAATTGTTGTGGATGAGGTGGATAGTATAGGTATTGGTGAGCTTGTGGAGGGTAGGGGTATGGATTTTGGTAGGGAAAGTGTTGTGGTGGCATCCCTTGGGGATAAGGGCCAACTTAAGCATTGAAATTGTTCCCATGACCTCCATTATCTACTCTTTCTTCTCCATTACCATGCAACTCCTCAACTTGAGGTTCACCAACAACTCTTTCCTCATTGCTTAGCTCTTCTCCTTCCATTGCTTCCCTTCTTCTTCTACCACGATTTCTTCTCAACGTGGCTTCTATCTCCGAATTGAGTGGCAAGGGTGGAATACCACTTGACCTTGTTAACATACAACTATAATATCACCAATCCAAGTATCAAACTCCAACAAAAATAAACAAACAAAAACAAAAATAAAAACAACAAGTAGCCACGTCAAACAATCCCTAAGTCTCACTTATAGGCGCAAAACTAACTCCCCGGCAACGGCACCATTAATCCCGGATCACGTTAGCTCAACTCTCGCCTATTGCTAGGGTGATCAAACATTAATCTAAAGAGATAATTATGCATGAAGCACAATGAAAATCACAATTAGGAAGCAATCTACTCAATTGATCTCCAATCATCAACAATCATGGCATAGTCAATCAAATCATCCTCAATTTCAATTAACCCAAGCACAACAAAGTTAGCCCATGGTGCCAAGGGCAAAATCCATGGGTAGAAAATCTAGATGAGAAATTAAGAAACAAAACACGACAATTAAGAAATTGAAAAGACAAGAGAGGAAGAACATCGCCAATTGAATTAAATCCACAAAAAGAGGAATGTTTGAGTCTTCACTATAAATTTCTAATGCAAATACAAGCTTAACAATGATCTAATGCTAAACTATAGCTAATCTAATCAACAACAATTGAAATCTAAATCTAATTCTACACTCTACACTACCTACAATGGGAAATTGGCTTGGGGCTGAGAAATCGCCCCAGGAACCGCTACTAACTGCTCTACTGAAAGTTCCTTCAAGTTATGCTCTGTTCCTGCATTACATAGACGATTTTCCTGAAAAAGTCTCTCCCTCGAGTCGAGGCCTCTAGCCCTCGACCGAGGTCGATACTGAAGCATTTTTCGACCGGCTCCGCCTCCGAACCCCATTTTCGTCCGTCTTATTCGTCTCTTCATCCTGTGAATTTCGATACTCTCGGTTTGGCCAAATTCCACCGATTTACCTATAAAAGCGGACGAAAAACATCAATAATTCATCAAGTAATACTTTTTAGGCAAAAGAGTGATACTCTACACATTTAGGCACAAAATCTAACACTTTTGATCACTTTTTGCACTAAAATAACCCCTAAAAATATGCATCAATTCACTCCAATCATACACAATCAAATGCAATGAGTTCAAGCTCCAGGAAAAAATGCAAAAGAAAGGTCAAGAAACTAACGTGGCGCAAATGGTAAATCTTATGGGGAAATTCTGCGAAACTAGTGACAAACTTGGAGAAATAGCACAAAACATTGGGTACGAGAATCACGGATCGTTGTTGCAAAGATCCTTATTTCTAATAATAAAGATCTTGAGCTGTTTTTCAACCTCCCACCCGACGAAAAGGCCTTAATGGTGAATATGGTGATTAGTGGTCGTATTTAAAATATAAGGTACTAACCATTTGGTGAATTAATGTGTATGTTTTACTATTAAATATAAATGTTTTAATCTAAAATTACTTTTTTTTTTTTTTTTTTGCAGCATCTCTACCATAATATGTATGGACTTATTTTGATAATTTAATTATTAATCAACTAGTTTACTTTTTGAAGGTTATGATGTTGTTTGGAATGATTTGGACTAATATGATGATTTGAACTAATATTATGTTATTCAGTGTATGACTAATGTGGTTGGAGGAATCTCTTTTTCACTCTTTTTCATTTGTTGGTAATTTGTCTAATGTGGTTGAAATATGATGTTATTCAATGTGTATATGATTAATTATTATTGCTTGCGGTGTATTATTACCGCAAAGTACTTGACTTTTCGTGTGGACCATATTGTGTAGCAATAATACATGACTTGAGAATATTTTATATGATTTTCGGGTGTGGGTCAAGACAAGGTAGCGGTAATGGACATTTTTTACATACTTTTAAGAATATTTTGTAATTTTTTATAACTTCAGTAAAAATCTATGCCACATTGACTTGAGAATATATTGTAAATTTATTACTTTGTCTTTTTGCTATATGATGGGTGAGTTTTCAATATTAAAGCTGAAAAATGTGATAGTAGCCTATAAATAATTCAATCCTATAGTCATGCTTTTACATGTAGTTTTGTCCAATAGTGATAATTCACCACCAACACTTTCATCACTTGTTAATTATATAAGAGAGGTTCTACAATACAATTGGTCACATCAAAAATACAATTGACCCTCATTCATCGTGCAGATCTTGAATGCGGTAAGGTTCAATATTATTCTTTCTTATTAAGGAATGTGATTATTTGTATATATTTAGGTAATAATTTTTTTATACATGGTAAAAATATTCTTTTGATTAGGTATCGCCCTAATGACATACCAATTAAATCGAACAAATTTGAATGGTTTATGTGGTTCGAAAATTACAAATTGTTTTAACCTAGTACTCCTACATTTTAGTTATTTTGTTGATTTGTCTAATGATTTCGAGGCATATATGCAAATGCCCGATATACACCAAACACTAAAGGCTTGCATTCAAAATACATATGACTTGGAATCTGTGGTATATCAATTTGGTTTGGTGCAAGAACGATATATCACTTTCAAATTCATATGTCACAACCATATTTTGACTTTGATACCTCAATCGGTCGAATGTTTGTACCACCGAAGTTCGTAACATGATTAAAAATGTAAGTTAATCATTATGTTAACTTTTACTTTTGATGTTTTTATTTAATTATTATTATAGACATGTCCATGTGAAAAAATATTTCTACTATGGCGATGACCCGGTGAGACATAATTAGGAGGATCTTCAAGAAGAATGATCCAAGTGATGGCACACAAACGATTGTTGGTGAAAATACAATTAGAGGGGATGTATACGATAATTCAATTTATATAACTGCTTCGGGAACATCAACAAATACAAGTTCTCTCCATATCGTACCCAATAATTCAATGGACTACGATCAATTTGTAGCGAGTGTGAGTTCATGGAAAGATGTACTCCGAACTATAAGGATTCAACGCAGACGTACCCCAACTAATTCTAGTCAAATAAGCACGGCTGGTTCAAGACCATGGTCTCCGTAATGGCTAATTTGCTTATCCATTATTATTAACCTTAATATTTTCAGTATTTGTATTAGTTATGAGTTTGAATTTAATGTTGCGTTTTAAAAGACACTCTTATCTCAAAATGACTTTGAGCAAAACAAATATTTATTAGACAACAATAAAACACAAACTCACATTCGATAAACTTCTCCAATAATAATGCTAAAAACGTGGGTAATAAATGTAGCAAAACCCATATTCGATAAACTTCTCCAATAATAATACGAAAAAACATCATGGGTAATAGATGCATTTGCTACAAATATTTGATATCAAAAATCATTTAGATGCCTCAAAATGCCTTTAGCGCCCTTACTTCCTCAAACATTATGGTACAAATATTGAATTCCACAAGCCCCTCCTCAATCATTGTTTTATATCCACGGTAATTATGTCATCATTAGAGATAATAAATGTTATATACCATTAATATTTGTACATTATTTATTTGGAAAATAAATCTGCTAAAATAAGGCACCTAATTTGTGTTTACCTCATAAATTGTGCCTCTTTAACTGTCCCACCCGATTCCGAATGCGACTTCAAATCCTAAAAATGCCCCACGTACGCATTATATACACCCACCTCAAAATAAGATCTTGTCTTATCCATCGGCGTGTACCTTCTGCCCTATCTTTAAACTTATTAAATGTTGTGCATACGAGTTGACCGGTAAGAAACTCCTCGTAACACAAGATAATAAGGTGTCTATCATTCACTCTCATCCATGCTCTACCACTCATCACAAATAAATTTCTACTCTTGCTTGATTGTTTTCTCTTGTTGATGGCTTTTACACGGTATCATTTAAATAAACAATTACTTGTGCTCATTCAATTTTATACAACTAATGCACAAGTGTCTCTCATAAAATCAACCACCCTCGTCGTATATCAATAATAATAAAGTTGTTGGAGCAATGAATTATCAACCACCATTATCAACATAAGATTTAAAAACTTACATATATTAATAAAGTTGCAGTCAACATTAATATTGAACCACTATCATCAACACAATATTGAAAAATATACATACTTTAATATTTATTGCGCAACCACCCTTATCAACATATTATTGCTAGAGGTGGCAAATCGGGCGGGACCGGGCGGTCCGACTCCACTAGGCCAAAAGAAATTTTTGGGTTGGGTCGGACTGCCAAAATTTGATCGGGCCTACGAAATGGAAGCCCGATCTGGCCCTATATGGGCCGTCGAGCTATCAGCCCGGCCCGGCCCATTACATTTTTAAATAAAAAAATTTACCAAAAATTATATATAACAATTGTATTAAAATAGTGATCATATAATGTTTATATATAAAAAAATAAGTTTAATTACCACTTACACATTACGAATAAATCTATAAAAAGAATATAAAATAAGTTAATGTGAAATACATAAACTATCATAATTCATAAGCTCATAATATTAGTCCATCAAAATTCACAAGTCCAAAAAAATTATCAATGACTCAACCGAATGTTGATGTGATAAGGTTCACTTTTTCATAATTTAAAAATATTATAAATTATAAAAAATTTTGATCAAAAAGTTGAAAATTTTATTAAACTAAAATGGTTCAAGCAAGAGATATTCGTGAGGTCAAATCCAATTTATACAAAATATATATGTTAGTCTATCAAATGCCACTAACAAATTTAATTGAAAAAAATCTTTCATAATTTTCTCTCTCACAATGTGTTCGCCATGAAATATGAATGTATTTCATGTCTTCCATATTAACCAAACAACATATTTTCATATAAATTATAAATTATAACTATTAGTTACTAACTTAATATTGATTTCATATATTAACACCGATTTATTTATACTTTAAAATATAAAAAAAAAAAAAAAAAAGTCACGGGCCAAGCGGCGGCCTGCGGCCCGTCGGGCCGGGCCGTAAAGCCCATCGGGCCAAATGGGCCGGGCCAAAATGACTCAATTTTTTTGGACCTATAATTATCCCCGCCCAGCCTATGTAAATATGTGGGCAGGCCGGGCCTAAATTGCGGCTCTAATTATTGCTACCTTGTCGTGACCCGGACACGAAAATTCTAATACATAATTAAATAAAATATATTTCTACTGAGGTAATTGCATATGGAATGTTGCAATGTCACCATTTCTTGCAGTTATAACACCAAGAATGAACAAGACACCCATTAGCAAAAAACACTTGATGTTCTGTAGTTTACGATCTGCGTTATTGGCATGGGTGATTAATTCAATCTCACGGCACCTCAACAATTCAAGAGAACCACAAAAATGCATTTCTTTAATCTTCAAAGTCTCGATCTGACCGATCAATACAATCTCATTATTCTTGAGTTCTACTATTCGCTGTCTCAACTCGTCATTGGCTCTAATCAAAGCAGAAACATCGTGGATGGGTTCAGAATACACTTCCCCATCAAGCCATTCAAAAATTTCACATCCATGTGGCTAAAATATAAAAAATAAATAAGAGAATGATGTCAAATTTTAGCTTTAATAACACCAAAATTTAAAATTGTACAAATAACATCACTTACACATTGGAATTGACATCGTATAAATCGACGTCCACGACCTGTATCCTTACGAGATACATATTGGATAATAATTGCACAACAATGACAGACTTGTCGTGAACTAACACTTAAAGATCCTGTTGTCCCGCAATTGGACACACTCACTAAAAAATTATGAAACATTAGAAACAAGTCATTTGTGAAACATATAAAATATTAGAAACAAACAATCTATTTAAACATTGCCCGTACCAAATAAAATCACCTATCTTGTATCAAATACATTAAGAAAATTTATCAAAGAATTCCAATCCAGCAACTTTTTCTCAACTTCATATTATAAGTCTCTTGCTAAACAAATGTATTCTATTTAATTGTAAAAATTGTTTCCATTTTTATTCATGAAACACACTATCAAATTTTTTTATTAATTTCATTTATATATATATATATATATATATATATATATATATATATTTAAGTGTTAGAATTAGACATTAGCAAGGGAGTATAACTTTGTATAATTAAACTATTTATCATCGTTCAAACAACTAATTTTCATAAGACATTATTTTTCACAGATATAAAATATAAAATTTTAACTTCAATAAAATGTTATCACATTTCATTGACAATTTTATACAAATATTTGTGCTCATTAAATATGTTTGTAAAGTAGAACCGAAAACATACAGAATCAAACATACATAATTCAGTAAAATTGCTCTCTTGCACTAGTTGACATAAACTCACAGATCTGTACAAAGGAAGAATTTAGCAATAATGGTGAATACTGAGTACCGTTATTCTACATATTGAAACTCTCACTCAAATAGGCTACAGCCCGTAATGTATATGTGCACTTTCTTTGTGTAAATTTCTTCTAAATATAAAGAAAGACACACAAGAGAAACCCACAAAAATTCTCTCTCGAGTTTCTTCACTTCAAATTTACAAGATTTTTTTAAATGATGGTAAACCGTATCCTAAAACATTACAAATTTACCACGCAATCCCTCTTCATAAGTCCTTCAATGGAACGTGTATACTCACAACCCAAAAATATCCAATCATATCCAATTTTAATATATAGAATAACTGATCCATGATTGAATCAAGAACTACAAATTTCTTCTGCACAATTAGACAAATTAGTAAATTTATCTTAGAAAACTCAGACCAGTATTAGAAAACAACATCCAAATAAGATAGACAATTTTTTTCAAAGGAAAATAAGACAGACAATTACCATCTTCTACATCAAACAAAAGATTACGCAAAGGGAATAAAAGCATATTATCACAAATATTTGCATACATTCAAAACAAATTACTCCGTTCAGTGTACTCTCTAATTTGCCCCAATTAACCAGATGAATCGCCCATCTCTATTGAATTGTCGTTCCCCCAATTCAAGAAATTAGGGTAAATCAAGAGGAAACTAGGGCAGTTATATATATATATATATATATATATATATATATATATATCACTTGATGATCACTCGCCCTCCTCCAGAATCATTATCATTCGCTCTAAGAAATTAGTGTCACTCGCACTCCTTCACAATAAATTATCATTCACTGAGAAATTAGGGCTGAGAAAAACCCGTTTTCTTCATCAGACTAATAAAAAAAAAAATTAATCAAGGTCAAAATTGTAATTGCACCTAATATTATATCTTTAACCAATAAAGTAAATGCAGGTTACTATTAATATATAAACCAACCTCATCTATATTTTAATGTAAACAAAGGTTATCCTACCACAAATTAACTTGGGCCCACATGGTTGTGTACATAGCATAACTCAGCCTTAGGATATCCGTTGTCACACAAATAGTATTTTCCTAATAGTAGCAAAAAGGGATATTTAGTTAGGCAATAAATACAAAAGGATCGATTTTTTTTTTTAAATACAATACTAGTAGTGAAATGTTATATATTTACCCTTTGAGACTCTAAATCTGTTTGACACTGCCTATGGCATCTCGAAGGACTCTACAATCCGCCACCGACCCTTCCTAATCGGGTAGAACATATACAAACTTCAAATTTGTATCATAGACTCCTAGAACATTAGTCGAAATATGAGCCTTTCGTGTTATATATCGGGGTTTGTTAGTGGATGGAACTTGTACATCAATATATGTACCATCTAAGGCTCCTAAACAACCCTATAAAATAGACAACTCACAACATTCAAAATAAGCAATATGTAGTTGCTATGAAGAAATTGATAATTCATCGGGAAAAAATGTAGTTACCTTAAACCATTTCCACATATGGTTAGTTGAGTCTTCTTGAATGAGATTAGGTCTTACCAAGAATAAGTGGTGCGATTTTATTATTCCTTTTAAAACCAAATGCATATAGAGGGATACCGTTTGTCCATATCTTTCGAAATCAAATCTAACGACCCTATTTTTTTTTTTTTTTTTTTTTGTGATGAGCCAATATAGATAAAAATATTGCAACTATTTCCTCGACACCCACATATCTATTGTCAGTTAATCCCCCTAATTCTCTCATTAAAAAACACAACCTTGCAAAAGCATTTCTGTCAATTCTTAAATTTGCAATACATTTAGCATCGCTAATCAAATACAATCTGTTTTGCGTTGTACTTGGTGAAAATTTTAGATAACATCCCCCAAGTAAGTGTGCGTCTTCTCACAATTCTATTATTACGTCTCTGAGTATTATTATTATTATACAAATAATTATTTTTTGAAGCATTAGTTCCTCTAACAACTTCCTTCGAGAATTTGAGGCCATCTTACCAAGTTTGATTGAGAAAAGTAACTTGATTACGCATTAGCAATGGTTGAATAGAATATGTTAAAACATTAGAATTGATCAATTAATCCACCTCCTTCAATTTATTTTGCAATAAAATGCTATCACGCATTATCATAATAACTATAAAAATCATAACAAAATTGAGTACCATTCAATTTATCAAAATTGAGTACCACTATAAGGTAAAGTGAGTACCATTCAATCTAACTGTGCATTATCAAAATTAAGTACCACTATTAATCCACCCCATTCAATTTATTTTGCAAAACAAAAGAACCAACAAAATACAATTCTAGAATTTACTAACAAAAAATGTACATGCACTAACTGTAACAATTATCATGCTATCAAAACAAATTTACAAGCTCACTTTTCCATATAATTCAATATGTATGTGTGCACAATTTAAGAATACATGTTAAGAAAACAAATTTTTCAAGCCCCCATAATGATCTGTAAACATATCAAGAAAAAGCACAAAATAAAAAACCAAGCCCCTATTTCGAAAAACCAAGCTCGGTTACCCCAATCATATCTGTTAACATAACCAAAAATCGAGTAACAGGAGCCCAAAATCGTTTGCACAAAATCGATCTGCTTTCTTTCAATATTACTTCAAAATCGTTTGCTTTTTACAAATTGAGACTTTAAAAAAAAAAAAACTATCCTTATATGTCTTAATAATTATTACATCATCAATTGTTACCTTTTACTGTTATTTATCTATTTGTCCTATATCATTATGATGAAAATTAAAAAAAGACCCTGAGAAAGAAGTTGAAAAATCTCAGAGTCTGATATGCATGATAAACAAGATAATTACTTATATTATTGATGTGTTTTTTTAAAAGCATTAGTTATTCCAAAAATATATTAATTATTTCACTAAAAATATCCAGTCTTAAATTTGTCAAAGTGATAGACATATGAATCATATCTTCCTTGTCATATTCAGCATAATTTTGTTATATGGAGCTCAAATTTCTGCAGTCGAACTTGATTTAAGCAGCCGCTAGCTTACATAATGTTAATTTTTATTTATATTTATAATAAGATAAATTCTTATGTGAGAAAATATTTGTGAGACTTTTCCCAATTGTAATCCTACCCGGTCACGTAATTTAGCCCAATTATAATATCATATTGTTGCAACAATATTATTGAGGAAACCTTCTTCTGCTTCCTGGCCAACAGAGAGGATGATTGAAGGAGAGATAAAGAGTAGAGTGAGCGAACGATCGGGAAAGCAAAGTATGAAACATCAAACGATCGGGAAAATCCCAAAATCGTATGAAATTTATGCATTCAACTAAAAAATTACAACAACAAGAGAATCCCTAAACGTGCAACAGAGACGAAGCATCACTAATCAACTTTTAAATGGCCGAATAGCATAAATGGACGCTGACTATCATTACGACGGGGACAAAATATGGAAGAAGATTTGAAAACAAATTAGGAATCCACTAAACCCTAAACACGATTACTTGGAGGTTATTGAAGCAGCACGATGTGGAACAACTTCTAAGTATGCCTCAAATCCACCGTGAGTCCGTCGCCGTCGACTCTACCCTTCTTCCACTGCCGTCGAAAATGCTCCTTGTTCTGAGATTTTTGACCAATTCGAGTGAGCGAAAGGACGTGAATTGATATGGAGTGAAGGGATTTTTGCCCGATATTTGCCATTGACTCCACCGTTATCGAACTAGGGTTTCGCGAAGCCGCTTGGTTTGCCCGATTCGGAGGGTGTGTTTGAGACGTGAATTGATTTCTCTCTCCACCTGTCTTTATTGAAAATGGGAGAAGGGAAGGGTATATATGACTTGTTTTTTTACTTGTAAGCACTAGCAATATTAAAGGGGGTGTTAATTCTTATGTGGTTGTAAGTGCTTCTCCAATATATTTAAGAAAGGGCCGGGTTATAGTAACGGGCCGGATGTAGTATTTTTACTTGCTATCAAATAGTGTATAACCCTTACAATTTGTATATTGAGACCCTTATTTAGGCTATCAAACACAACCTTAAACTAAATGAACTAAATAATCATATTATACTATAAATTAAAAATAATAACATATAAAAAATTCACGTGAAAGTTGCATCACTGAAAATTCACGTGAAAGTTGCACCACTAAAATATCACGTGAAAGTTGCACCACTGAAATATAACATGAAAGTTGCACCACTGAAAATTCAATGTTATAGTAATATATTAAAAAATAATAAAATATTAAATGATAATTTTTAAGATTTCTTAAGTGCATGTCCTCGACGCCAATTAGACAGAGTTGGTTGAAATGACGGAGTCCAAAATAAAATTGTGAGCATATTCCATAACGGTTCATCTAAATTCTTATAAGAGTTTGATTGTTCATTCACCTGCACCAAAATCATGAATGTTTGTGTAAGAAGAACATAAAATAAAAGACTTATATGTACCATACATCCAACCAAAACTCTCATATCTCAACTGACGCAGAAATAGTTGTGAAATCTCTTTTTTTTTTTATCGGTAATAGTTGTGAAATCTCTATCCCGGACACATTGCCCCTTAATGTTGATCATCATGGACCAACAATCATGTCTTTCTTTGAACGACACAATGTGTTCGTTCACGTTAATAGTGTTGTAATTCATATTTTGAAACTGACGATTTAAACTTTTTATGGCATTCGTAATGGCATGACTGTTGTCGGCTCCACGAACTCGGCCAGACCAATGGAATGCTCATAAATAAGGTTATTAGTAAGAGCTCGATCAACATCAGAGTCCACAAATAATTGTTCTTGCGTCTCTCGAACTGGTTCTTCGCCTTCCACTCTATTTGGCGAGCCATCGGAAATGAGACCACACACAATTACAAAAGATTTACAATAAAGCTACATTTTATAAACCAATCTTTTAAGAAAATTCACGTGAAAGTTATACCACCGAAATATCACGTGAAAGCTGCACCACCGAAATATCACGTGAAAGTTGCACTACTAAAAATTCACGTGAAAGATGCACCACCGAAATATCATGTGAAAAATTGCACTACTAAAAATTCACGTGAAAGATGCGCCACTTTGAAATATCACGTGAAAGTTGCACCATCGAAATATCACACAATGTATATTACACGGTGATGTTGATTTGCCATAAAGTAAAGCTTAAAAAGTATTTTAATTTTATACAACTTTAATAACTACATATCAAACAAATTGGTCAATTGCCTATAAAAACAACAAACGAGCCCAACATGAAACAAGTCATATTTCAATTATTAAACAACAAATATGGCTCAATTTTGGCAAGAGGAGTTCTTGTATGGGTTGGATTGGGATGCAAAGATTGACTCATTATTTGCTCAAGCACTCTCGGACCAAGCATTGATCGGTAACTTTCATCTAACTGCTGCTAAAAACGACGCTATAAATACTGCACAAATGGTTGTGAATATGTACTACAACAAGAAATTTAACTACAAGGAGTGTTGGCGTCAAGCTCGCAAGCTACGTAAAAGACATTGTATTTTCTCGTGGTTGTTCACAGTTCTGAATTTCGTTACGATGAATCGACAAATCGTGTTCAAGTCAATCCGCACTCTGGCATACCATAGTTTCTATAAGATATATATATATTTCTTATCATAATTAAAAACTAAAAATATGCGGTCTTACAATACACCGCCTTTCTTTTTCTCTAGGTGGATGCATTTGCCCATGTGTACGAGACATATGGTGACCCTTGCCGGGAATGGCTCAAAATCTTGTTTGGCGAGCCACCTACTATTCCAGCTAAACCTGTTCAAACTCAAGAAGTTATTGAAATCGTTTATATCGCATGACGATGAGAACAAATTTGCAAAGCCCGAGGTTATCGATCTTGAAGCTAGCTCGTCTAACCCGACCAAGGGGTTACTAGTATTAGATTTTGGTCTCGAGTACAAAAATGAATGTATTTTAATCATGCATATGTCCTACCGTGTCAAGAATTTGTGTTTATGTTTGTTTAAAAAATAAGTATAGCAGCTTATTTAGGAATATGGGCAAGTTGTTATGGGAGTTGGGTGATGATATTTTCATCTAAACTTTCAAATTTTTAATTTAAATGGACCCACGTATTTAATTTTCAATTACCGACCAAGCACTAACATGTTGTTATAAAAATACTGCAACACACCAATATTAAGTTAAAAGTACATAACAAACAAACACATTAAGCAACACTCAAATGTTAAGTTACAAACCTCAAAATAAACAAATACACTAAGAAATATTTATAGTTGGGCATGTGCGTCTTGTATGTCCGATTGCTCCATGTTAGATCAGGTTTAGTTTTGATGAGTTAAAGTGTATAGACTAGAGTCACTCATGTAAATAAGATGACCAGCTGATTATGTAAAGAATAGCTGATGTAATGAACATTAGTGCTAGTACGTTCGAGACTAAGTAGAGCAAGTATAGTCACCGAGGCCAAGAAAGAGAAGGTCATCCGAAGACGATCTTGAAGAAGTCATCTGTTGGAGCGAATAATGAAGAGCTCAAGATGAGGTCAAGACCGGCTTAGTAGAATAAGAAAGACAAGTCTTCACCAAGTCACCGCAGCAGACGACTAACTTAAGAATCGGTGATGTCAAGACGATTTTCAAGATAAATTTGTTAAATGGTTTTTAGTTTGTTACAACAAACTAACCGTCTTACAGCTTATAAATAGGAGTAAGCACGATTCAAAAGAACTTCTAGTACTCATTCTGATACTCACAATTTTCAAAGCACTCACAAGTTTCTAAAAGTTTCTCATAGATTTTCAAGTGTTTAAAGAACACTTCCTTGTATATCTGCCAAACATTCATTTTATATACTTCTAAATTCTAGATAGATTGTTAGTTTGAAGATAAGTTGAAGAAAAAGATCTTCAAGTCATTGTAATTGTAATCTCGGTAAGTAAGTAAGCAAGTAAGTGAATCGAGGCCCTTCTTCGAGTTGAGGGAGGAGAGTGGATGTAGGATCATTTTGATACGAACCACTATAATTTACGTGTCATTTACTTTACGCATTAATCTTTCGTTGATAATCAATTACTCAAACAAATTAATTTCAGATTGTTTTTGATCCGTTTCCAAAGATTGAGTCTAAAATTATTTCCATTGTTCTACTTTGATATCTTGAATTGATAATCTGAATTTTTGTAAAATTTTAGATAATCTATTCAACCCCCTTCCAGCATTATCTCTGGAAGGTGTACTTACCTGCTATTAAATACTCAATCTCGGGACCAACAAGTGGTATCAAAGCGTGTTAAAGCTATTCTAATATTTCTTTTGGTCTAAGTGATCTTTGGTGTTCTAAAATCTTGAAATAAATTTGTTCTTGAATAATCTCTACTAATTTTCTTGTTAACTACTAACCATGTCTCTAAGTAATGATAGAAAGGTTAGGAATCTTCCAGGACTTTGATATTGTGGACTATGACTACTTTGGAAA
Source organism: Paraleonurus japonicus (assembly GCA_030762865.1). Taxonomy (NCBI): domain Eukaryota; kingdom Viridiplantae; phylum Streptophyta; class Magnoliopsida; order Lamiales; family Lamiaceae; genus Paraleonurus; species Paraleonurus japonicus. The sequence continues at coordinate 24,624,507 of CM061056.1, forward strand.
TTCCGTATGGAGAATCATCTTAAATCGATTCATCCTCGAATGGAAGACGTCTTATCCGATGGGCCAATCAAATTCTACCATGGTGGTGTAAGTGACGGAGCGAGCAACTCGGAATTACCAACTCGAGACGGTGAAGAAGGTGTCGAATTAACCAATGATGAGAGGAAAGTGTATAATCTGGATCAGTGCCCAGAAATGAGATTATCGTAACTCTCAACAGAGAGTGGTACGAGAAGATCAAGAAGTGTAAAACAGCCAAAGAGATGTGGGACACCCTAGCTAATATGTGCGAAGGCACGAGATCGGGTGAAGGAGAACAAGCTTCAAGTTGTTATCCATCTATTTGATGTTTTTAAGATAAAAGAGGGTGAATCTATTGATCGGTTGGATATGAGAATGACCAATCGATCAATAGAGCCACCGACTTGGGAAAGGTTTACACTGAAAAAGAAATTAATAATAAAATCCTTAGATCTCTAACCAAGCGTTGGAGGGAAAAGGAAATCGATTAAAGCCACAAACGATCTTTCCACTATGAGCCATTACACTTTGTTTTCTCACTTGAAAGGTTATGAGTTTGATATCCGGGTAGAAGATGAAGAAGATGAGATGGAGTCAAGTACCTCATCTAAGACTAGCCTTTGTCAACAAAGAAGACAAACCTATAGCCGAGTCTAAAGGAGCTTATCTATCCTTGAAAGTACAGATGGCATTGTTAACCAAGAGGTATGATCGTTAAAGAATGAAATATAAGCATAACAAGTTAAAATTTGCAGAGAGAAGGACAGATCTAGATCAAGATCCAAAAGGAAGGATGATGGTGAATCAACAGATGATGATAGAAGAAGAAATCGTACAAGAAGGTATAAATCACTGTAAAGAAGAACCCTATCAGTCCTAAATCAGACCAGGGAGACACTTGTTACACTGTAACAAGCCGGGGCATTTAGTTATGATTGTCCCCAGCTAACTCCTAAAGAAAGAGAGGAGAAAAGGAAGAAGAAAGATAGGCGCTTTGCGAGATCGGAGGGCCCTTCTTGCTGAGGAAAATGAATCAAGAAAATCATCATCATCATCATCATCATCTGATTTTGGATAAGATGATGAAGTATGTCTGATGGCAAAAGAAGTAGATTACTATTCCTCAACCGATAATGAGTCCTATAAATCAGTCCCAGATAATGATCAAATCTGTAATCAAGGGTCTTTTGAAAAATCTAAAAATGTCTGTGCTTACAAACAATTGGAGACTGAAAATTTAACTTTAAAAGATCAAGTTCAGACTCTAATCAAAGTCAAACAAATTGTAACCTACTCTGAGTCCGAGGAAACATTCAAGGGGAATGTTTGCAGTGAGGCTAGTACTTGACTAGTCTGCTGAAAGATTAGAAGAAGAATTGAAGTCTTTAAAAGCTAAATTTGAAGTGGTTTGCAATGAGAATGAGTTAATTAAGAAGACAAATGAGAAGCTTTTCTTCAAAATGAGTCAAATTAATAACTCACAATCAGCCATAGACCATATTTTTAGAACTTCACAAAAATTCCATGATAAAAGCAGGTCTTGGTTATGATAGGAATAATAAATCGAAACTTTGAAACCAAGGAAATTTGTGAAAGCTGCGGAAACATCAAGAGGAATCAAAATTGGACCTTGGAAACCACAGAGTTAGATAAGGACCGCATCTCCTAATCAAAAATAAAAATCGAGATGAGGAATCCTAATCGACAAAAAGGATTCCAAAACCAAGACTAAGAGGAACTCTTACTATAGTTCTTTTAATGGAAGAAGCGGATGTTATCCTTTATTTCCAAAGTACAAGAAAATCACCAAATCGACTTCAACAAATTCTCATATAAGAATGATATATTTGTTGATAGATTTGGTAGACAACTTCAATCTGATTTGTTATTGAAAAATGAGATATTTGTTTGGATACCCAAAGTGATTGTTGACCTTAAAGGACCCAAGATCACTAGGGTACCTCATACCTAACTGCTTTTGCAGGAATCCCAGGACTATCATTAAAAGAGGAAATTCTAGCTTCTATCCGGTACATAGACAGGTGGTTGTTCTCGGCACATGACTTGTGAGAAGAAGCTATTATCAAATTTCCAGAATATTGATGTTCCTAGAGTCTTGTTTGGTGACAATAATCATGACGGACCAAGGGAGTTGGCACCTTAATTATAGGTGATGTCCAGTGTATCGAGGTTTACCATGTAGAAGGTTTGAAACATAATTTGTTATCTGTTTCCCAACTACGTGATAAAGGTTTTCATGTTAGATTTTCTAAAGATAAGTGTGATTTCTTAGATAGTTCCTCGGACAAGGTACTCTTAAGCGGCTTCGGACATGGTAATGTCTATGTGACTAATTTCAATAGTTGCCCCAAAGACACATGTCTTGTAGCTAAAGGTAGAGATGACCTCGGTTGGCTATGGCATAAAGACTTAGTCATCTGAATTTCAAAACCCTTAGCAAAATAGCTAAGAGGAATCTTGTCAAGGGATTACCTGAGAAACTTTGTTCAACCGATCGAAATGTGATGCATGTCAAAAAGGTAAATGACCAGAACTCTTTTAAAAGTATTAACACAACCTCATCTGAAAGAGTTTTACAACTCCTTCATCTTGATTTGTTTGGACTGTTTCACCACTCGGCTTTAGTGGAAGGAAGTATACCTTAGTAGTTGTTGATGATTTTTCAAGATATACTTGGGTAATATTTCTTTTCAAGAAAAATGAGACCGTAAACAAAATCCCGAGATCTGTTCAAACAAATTCAAAATGAAAAGGGTGTTAATATTATTAAAATAAGGAGTGACAAGGGAATTGAATTCTTGAATTCTTGTTTATCTAACTATCCGAATGAGAATGGAATAGTTCATGAGACTTACGCAACTAGAACACCACAACGAGAATGGAGTAGGATAAAGAAGAAATAGAGCTCTTAAAGAAGCAGCCGGAAGCATGTTAGCCGAGTATGGAACACCTCATAGGTTCCAGGCTGAGGCTATCAACACAACTTGCTACACTCGAACGTATGCTTACCAGTCAAAAACAAGGGTAAGACACCTTATGAGCTGTGGAAAGGTAAGGTTCCTAGAATCTTATATTTTCGTGCTTTTGGGTTTAAGTGTTTCATCCATAACAATGGGAAGTCTAAGTTGAGGACATTTGATATTAAGGCGGTGATGGGATATTCTTAGGATATTCCAACACTTCCAAGGCTTTCGAGTCTTCAATAAGACAACTCTTTGTGTGGAAGAAACTCCACATGTAGTGTTTGATGAACTTCATTCTTTTTGAGATAAGGTAATCAAATTACTATTGATCTAGATAAAGTTGAACTAAATAAAACTAAACGAGAGGAAAACTTATACGCCTAGTTTTAAATCAAATTCAGATGATGAAGAATCCCCATCTAAGAATCGAAGGCAACTCCTCTTCAGGTTCCATCCGAGGAGACTCCTCTGACATCATCCGATCGGCCAAGGTCGGTAGATGAAGGGGGAACGTCTTCTCGGGAAGAACAAGCTGAGTTACCTACTGAGTATATAGATGAGGGCACTTCAACTCAAATAGGCAAAAGGAGGAGGAGTTATCATCCAGGTGATTAGACTATTAGGGATCCTTCTAGTAGTGTTCGGACATGAGCGATGTTAGATTCCCATAGTATGTTCAGCTACTATGTTTCACTCTTTGAGCCTAAGTCTATTATGGAGGCTCTATCGACCAAAGGCAGGTAACAACCATGCAGAAGAAGCGCATCAATTTGAAAGACAAAATGTTTGGGAACCGGTGGACGGACCCTTACATAGAAAGATTATAGGCACCAAATGGGTGTTTAAAAAATAAAAGCAGATGAAAACAACATTATTGTTCGTAATAAGGCCGACTAGTAGCACAGGTTATTCACGATCGAGGGGATAGACTATGATGAAACATATGCTCCAAACGCGATTAAAAGCAATAAGGTTGTTTATAGTATTTCTTTGCCTATAAATGTTTCAAAGTCTTTCGAGATGGATGTCAAATCTGCCTTTCTAAATGGAGTGTTACTTGAAGAAGTCTATGTAGAACAACCTCCGAGGGTTTAGGACTAATAATAAGGTATATAAACTTCACAAGGCATTATATGGATTGAAGCAAGAACCCCGAGCTTGGTACGATACCCTATCTGAATTCTTGATATTTAGTGGATTTTCTAAACGTAAGATAGATAGAATTTTGCTTAGAAAAAAAGTAGATGGTAACATCTTATTAGTTCAAATTTATGTAAATGATATTATATTTGGTTCACCTAATCTGACTTTGTGTGAGGAGTTTAGTGTTCTCATGAAAAACAGGTTTGAGATGTCTATGATGGGAGAATTAACATACTTTCTAGGCTTGCATATTAAGCAGGACAAGTAGAGGTATCTTTATACATCGACTAAGTATGCAAAGGACCTCATAGATAAGTTTGGGATGACTACTAGTAGGGAAGTTAAAATACCTATGCCAACTAACTTCTCAACGGATTCAAATGAGAAGGGGATACCCACGGATGCAATGGAGTATCGTGGATTAATTGGATCCTGTTATACCTCACTGCAAGTAGACTAGATATAGCCTTTACAGTTGGTGTGTGTGCAAGATTCCAATCAAATCCCAAGAAAACTCATTTGGAGACGGCTAAGAAAATCCTTAAATATCTTAAAGGTACTTTGCGGGTTGGGTTGTGGTACCCATCGATGACAACTTCGAGCTTTCGAGGTTATTGGACTTAGATTTTGGAGGTCAGAAATTGATAGGAAGTCCACGTCTGGAACTTGTCAATTTTTAGGCAACAAGTTAATTTCTTGGTTATCTAAGAAACAAACTTGTTGCAACCTCCACAATCAAGGCCGAATACCACGGCGATTGGTAGTTATTGCTCTCGGCTTCTCTAGATTAGTCGGCGACTTAGGGATTATAATATTCTCACATCGTCTGTGCCTATTTTTGTGATAGTAATAGTGCAATAGCCATGACATATAGATATAAGGCATCATTTTATTAGGGATCATGTTGAGAGGAATGACATTAGGATATAAAAGATAGCAACCGAGTCTCGAAGCAGGATATTCTTACAAAACCCTTAGTGAGTCTAGATTTAAGGAATTGTGCTTAGAATTAGGATTACTTGATGCATCATTAGCTGATTTATAATTTCTATTGTATGTATCTTGTATTTTCTCTCTTTCTTCCCTTTCTTTAAATCTTGTCTAGAAAGAATTGTCAGACTTGATATGTGTCAAAGGACAATCACGGAGTGATATCATTAATCTTCTTTTTAGGAATCAAGAATCAAGGATTAGTCATATTGACCTTTGATTGGAGTGAATTGATATATATTTTTAGATGTATTTTAGTGCAAAAAGTGATCAAAAGTGTTAGATTTTGTGCATAAATGTGTAGAGTATCACTATTTTGCCTAAAAAGTATTACTTGTGAGATTATTGATGTTTTTAAATCCGTTTTACAGGTAAATCGGTGGAATTTGACCAAACCGAGAGTACCGGCATCCTTAGGATGAAGAGGCGAGCGAGACGGACAAAATGGGGGTCGAGGCAGAGCACGAGTCGAAAAAAATGCCCTGGTCTCGACCTCCGGTAGAGGGCCGAGAGGCCTCGACTCGAGGGATAAGGCAGGATGGAGAGAATTTCAAAAATTGGAGCTGCCTCAACTCGAGGGCTAAGCCTCGAGTTGAGGGATGGGACAAAGAGGATCCCTCGAGTCGAGGGTTGAGCCTCGACTCGAGGCGAGGCAAAAATCGGAAAAGCGTGATAGCGACTCTTAGGCCTCGACTCGAGGGCCCCAAGCTCGAGTCGAGGGAGGCCCAAAATCGAAAATTTTGGTTTTAAATCATTTGAGCGGAAAATAGAGCATAATCCTCCTAGCTTAGTTTAGAGCGGTTTCTAGGCGGTTTTACGGCGAAAATATCATTCCATAGCTTAATTCTTCTTGTAATTGGATTAGATTGTTAGTTTTTGATTGAATTCAAGCTTGTATACATTATATTAGTGTTTTGATCTATTAGATTTTGATTTCCAAGTTGTAATTGAAGAGGTGGAGATTGTAATTGAAGCATTGTTGAAGACTCAAGCATTCTTATTTTGTTTAATTGAAGACAATTGGTGATGTTCTTCTACTTTTCTCTCTTTAATTCATTGTTTGTATTGATTAGTGCTTTAATTGATTTCTTAGATTTTTCACCCATGGTTTTTGCTCTTAGCACCATGGGCTAATAGTTTTGTGCTTGGGATAATTGAAATTGGGGATGATGTGAATGTCTCATGCTATGATTGTTGATAATTGTGATCAATTGAGTGAGATTGCTTCCTAATTGTGATTCTCATTATGCTTCATGCAAAATTATCTCTTTAGATTAATGGTTGATCACCCTAGCAATAGGCGAGAGTTGAGCTAACGTGGTTAGGTGTTAATCGGGTTATAATTTTGCATGATTGTATGAATTGGGGACTACTTAATTGAGAGATTGGAAGGACTAAGAATACTCACATTAGGCATTGTGTTATTAATGGAATGATTAATTTAATGATGGTTTATGCTTTCTAACTTGATTGATTTGCAATTTGATACAATCATAGCTTGTTAATCATGGATTCCTTGATGGAGATTATCCCTAACACCCCTATCCCCCATTGATTTTAGCTTGTTTGATATTGCATTCTAGGTGTTTGATCTATTGCTTGCATAGTTCTAGAATTTAATTCTTGCCATTTTATTGTAGTGTTTAGTGCAAACCCATCTTGCAACAATAGTCACTAATAACTTATATTCTTAGGGCCTCACTTGCATACTAATTCCCTTGGGTTCGATATTTTTGATTGGTCTTAATACCACTTACCGGATTACTACAAATCAAATGGCGTCGTTGCGGGGAGTTAGTTTTGCGCCTATAATGAGACTTAGGGATTGTTTAACGTGGCTACTTGTTGTTTCTATTTTTGTGTTTTTGTTTGTTTGTTTTTGTTGAAATTGATACTTGGATTGGTGGTATTGTAGGTGTATGTTAACAAGGTCAAGTGGTATTCCACCCTTGCCACTCAATCCGGAGATAGAAGCTACGTTGAGAAGAAATCATGGTAGAAGAAGAAGGGAAGCAATGGAAGGAGAAGAGCTAAGGAATGAGGGAGAGAGTTGTTGGTGAACCTCAAGTTGAGGAGTTGCATGGAAATGGAGAAGGAAGAGTAGAAAATGGAGGTCATGAGAACAATTACAATGCTCAAGTTGACCATTATCCCCAAGGGATGCCACCACAACACTTCCCCTACCAAAATCCATACCCCTACCCTCCACAAGCTCACCAATACCCATACTATCCACCTCATCCACAACAATTTACACCATACTACCCTCAAATGCCATATAATCATGAGCCACGATACCAAGAGCCGCCACACATTCCACATGCCCAACCACAACCCATGAATGAGCCACCACCTCAAGGTAGGCCAGAGAGAGTTTTGAGCCACAACTTAGAGAGCACTATGATGGGATAGCAAAGCCGAGGATCGAAACCAACAATTTTGAGATAAGTCTCGCTCTAGTGAGGATGCTTAGAGAGAAGCAATTTGAAGGCAAGGATGAAGATGAGTGCCCACATCAACCTATGGCACAATTCCTAGAGATTTCCGACACTACCAAGTACAACGGAGTACCCGAAGATGCAAAGAAGTTAAGGCTTTTGCCTTTACACTCAAGGGAGAGCAAAAGCATGGCTTAATTCACTTTCTCCCGGAATTTGTATGTACATGGGAGGACCTTTCAAAGAGATTCTTAATGAAGTTCTATCCACCGTCCAAAACCGTGCAAGCTAAGGAGGCGATCGCCAAAAGAATAGAGAAACAATACCGGAGGCTTGGGAGAGGTATGGCATGTTACTTGTAAATTGTCTCCAACACGGCTTTCCAGGAGGAACAAACCATTATGTACTTTTACAATGGTTTGATGGATGGGGATCGTTCATTTTTAATGTTTGTGCCAACGGTTATATTTGGTCGAAGATGGTGGGGCAAATGAATGAGATAATGGAGAACATAGCCCAAGATTCGTTTTAAATGTCGGTTAATCGGGTAGCACACTATAGGGTGTCACATGTTGAGGAGATAGAGTCGATGAAGAGCATGATGATGACGATGATGGACCGTTTGGGAGCTCTTACCACTTCACAAAGCCAACAAAGTGTGAGTCCATCCGTTCCTCATGTTGATATGTGTGCATGTCCTATGCCGTTGAAGAAGTTAGCTACATGGGTAGGCCTCCGTTCCAAGGAGGCTATCAAGGAGGAAGGCCTTATTAAATGCCTTACCAAAATAGGCCACAAAGAAGTTATCAACCTCAAACTCAAGCTCAATTCAATGGCACCACTTGGAGGAGACATGAAAACTTCTTTTATGCCAACCCTAGAGTGCCGTCCAATTTCCTCCCGGATTTGATCCGGGTGCCAAAGCGACTAACAATGAAGGAAAGACCACTACGGAGGAGCTTCTTGGGATGATCGTGAAGAGGTTGGAGGCAAATGACTCAAGGCTTGATGATATTGGTAAGCAAATGGATACGAGGTTCCAGGACCATAGAGCATCAAGTGGGACAACTAGCTACTACGGTTGGGAAGCTTTCTTCCACGGTGGACCACTTGCAAAACAAAGGAAATATCCATCCACCACCGAGCCAAAACTTAAAGAGTTTTATAGTGCTATCCAACTTAGGAGTGGTGTTAGTTATGAAGGCCCAAAGATGCCCAAGGAAGTGGAGGTTGAGAAAGAGGTGGTGAAAGAGGAAGAAAATAGTGAAGAAAGTGTGGTTGTGGAGAAGAAGGCTAGTGAAGAGGTGAAAGCAAAGGGAGAGTTCAAGAAAGAAGAAGAAAAGTCCAAGAAAGATGCATGGGGAGTTCCTATGAAAGCCACTCCGGTTCCATTTCCTCAAAGACTTGGGAGGAAAAAGCTTGATGATGAATTTGGTAAGTTTTTAGAAGTTTTCAAGAGCTTACATGTTGATATCCCACTATTGGAAGCCCTTGAGCAAATACCCCACTACAAGAAGTTCTTGAAAGAAATCATGTCCAAGAAGAGGAGTTGGGATGAAAAGGGTATGCTCAAGTTAGTGGAGGAGTGCAAGGAGATCTTGGAGAGACACTTACCTCAAAAGAGAAAGGATCCGGGAGCTTCATAATTCCATGTGAAATAGGTGAGAATGGGAACATCCAAGGCTTGTGTGATTTAGGAGCAAGTATAAATGTCATGCCTTTGTCCATATTTGAGAAGTTGGAGCTAGGAGAGGTGACTCCTACAAATATCAATCTTCAATTAGCGGATTAATCATATGCTCATCCATTTGGGATCATTGAAGATGTCTTAGTAGGAGTTGGCAAGCTTATCTTCCCGGTTGATTTAATTGTTCTTGATATGAATGAAGAGCTTGAGGCACCGATCATACTTGGTCGACCTTTCCTTGCCACCGGAAAGCGATGATCAATGTTGAGAAAGGGGAGCTCAAGTTGAGCTCTAATGGAGAGGAAGTGACATTTACTAGAGCTCATGTGGAAGAAGTTGCTCCAAGCAAAGTGGAAAAAAGACGTGTGGATACATAGAGATTATCGATTTGTGCCCTTCCATTGATAGGGATGACTCTACACCTTCTACTTCTTCTCATTCTTTGATTAATGAGTATTTTATTCCCTCTTGTAAAATCATTGCTAACAAGTCTTGTGTTTCTTTGGATGATTCTAGGAAGGAGAAAGCAATCATGGAGCCTTTGCTTGACCCGGTGATAAGCTTGAAGAAGGATGTGAGAAGAATGTAACCAAGTTTGAGCATGGCTCAAGTTTGGGGGTATTAGTAGAGAAAAGGACGCCACTTGAGAAGAAGGAAGTGAGCTTTGAAGTTGGAGACCAAGTGGTGTGGAGTGAGTCCAATTGGAGCCGATTACTAGGCGTTGAGAGGCTCAAGGAAGTGCTAACGGTGAAGGAAATAAAAGAAAGAAGGAAAGCTACTCCTAGAAGACAAGTGGTGATGTTGCCTCTTTGCGAAAGACAATCTAGTGAGGCACAAGGAGGATCTCCATGTTTTCGATGAAAGGGAAGTATGAAATCTTTGAGTTCTGTCCGGCAAAGGACGTTAAACCTAGCGCTAGATGGGAGGTAACCCATCTTTTTGTTGCTTTGGTGTGTTTGTTTTTGTGTGTTTTTATTTTTAGTCCATTTCTTTGAGAATTGCTATGGATTTGTATTGCTCATGTTTAGGAGGTTATGTTACTTTGCTAAGGGATTTGTATGGTTAATTGAGCTTATTGTTGATATCATTTCGAGTTGCATGTATTTGTATCACTCTCATTCCAAACTTTGAATTCATGTTATCATTCAAGTTTGGGGGTGTTGTTCGTTTATTGTTGAAATGCATCTCTTGGTGGTAATTATTTTGATGATTGTTATACTCTATTTTTAGGTACACTCACTACATTGATTAGAAAAGAGATCGAAATTGCAAGGGAATTCAAGATCGAAAGGGAGGAAAAGCTTAAAAGTTGGTGAAAAATGAGCAAAAAGAAGAGACCCCGGTCTCCTTGATCAAATGAGCGACCGGGCTTAAATCGAGGGACCAAAACGGTTAGTTTTTGCATATTTGGGTTCGTTGGGGTCGTAGAGGTCATTTTTAGGAGTTTTGGGGGTCGGGCCGGTTCCGAGAATCCGTAAAAATTCCTTGGACTCGACCCCGGGTCGAGGGGTCAACACTTAGTCAAAATTCGCAAAATAGCATTTCCCTCGAGTCAAGGGTGGAACCTCGAGTCGAGGAGGTCAAATTTTATAATCCCTTGAGTCGAGGTCTGGCCTTCGAGTCGAGGCTTTTAATTTTTCGGATCCCTCGAGTCGAGGCCTGACCCTCGACTCGAGGCTGGCAACGATTTTAAAAACGCAGAATCGATTGTAACACATCACAAGACTCGAGGAGTTTTCTATTTTTCGATCCCCTTTCATTTCTTCCATAATTTCCTACCATCCTTGCTCATTTCACCGATCATTCGCCGTTCAATTCATCAAATCAACATACACCGCATCAAGATTGAATATTGAGGGTTTTTGTAGCATTAATTTTGGGGTTTTTGTGAAGAGTGTGGGTGTTCCTCCAATTTTCGTACTTAGGCCGAATTGATCACACAAGGTACGAATTTCTTACTCAATAGACCTTCAATTTCGTTCTTGTAATTGATTGTTGCATGGGTGTTTTGGATTATACAAATTTTGTATTGAATTTGATTTTCTTTTGGGCATTTCTTCAAACACCTTATATGCATGATTATTGTGAATGATTTTGGAGTCTTTGTGAGATTATTTGGATTGTTTGATGAGATTAAAAGCATGTCTAGGAATGATTGTGATGTTTTGCTCATATATTTGTGAAATTTTGGCTTGGACTTGATTTATGCATATTTGTGGGAATTCTTAGTGAAAATAGGTATAAAAATTGGTCAAGTTTGAGTTATTGTGATGATGGAAGTGCATTATTGGTGATTATTATTTGTCGAATTACTTGATGAGATGGCTTGTTATTATTGGATATTTGGGTGAGCTTAATTGGCATAATTTTGGTGAGCCTACTTGTTGTTGTTAATTGTCATGGCCATTCGTGTTAAGTATGCATTTTTGGGGATTTATTGAGCACTTCTATTGTTCTTATTTGCTTAGTTGACTATTTGACCAATTGTTGAGGCTTATTGCTTAGTCACTAGGAGTTGTTTGTGATTGGAGATTTTGGTGATTGTTGACTCATTCATGTGCTTGATTATCATGCTTTGCTCGTATTGCTATTATTGGTGATTGATTGTTGCCTTGGGGAATTTTTGCGGGAAAGATGTTTAGAGGAGTAGATGGCCACAATTTTTCCGATGAGGAATTCCGTAAGAGAGAGGAGGCTATTCGATTTGCTCACAAGATGCCCGCCGAGCTTGGGATTCAGTGGGACGACTTCAAGTGGTGGAAGCACATCATACTTTATGTAGAGATCTACAACAAGGTGGTCAAGACCCGTTTGGTCGACAACAACCGCATGATGTCCATGGGCATCGAGGATGATATCCCACGTCTCTTCGAGCAGATCGGTATGGGCGGCTTCTTAGCTAAGAGGCCGAGGACGTACTTGGGACTCACTCTCGAGTTCCTATGCATAGTCAAGTTCGACAAGGCAAGGAAGGCAAAGTTTCCCGGGCCATTACCTTCGAGCTTATGGGACGAGAATACACATTGACCGTGAACGAGGTCAATGAGATCATAGGAGCACCCACAGCACCCCGATGGATCCCTCCTTAACATCCGGAAGGAATACAATGCCAAAAAGTTACGGAGGAGGATTTCAAACTCGGGAGCACCGGATCAGCCTTAGTTCATTCCCGGAAAGTCGAAGAGCACTAGGATCGGGAACCCGGTTGTGAGGTATCTCGAGAAGATCCTCTCGAGCACCATATTTGCTAGATCGGAGGGAGGTGCCATGGTTTCCGAGTGAGTTATATGTACTTTGGTGCTTCTTACATGGTGTCGATTTAATGCCGCTGCCTATCTCTCATTACTTGTTCGAGCGGGTGACAAGTACAAAGTTTAAGAAGATACACTTCGGAGGGATGATCGACACGACCACATTTACACAACCGACATAATATGAACTTAAACATTAAAATAACCAAGAAAACCTGCTCCATTTTTTTTTCTCAAGCGACATAATATTATCACGTATTCAAAACATAACTTGTTCACATTCATACCAGTTCTTAACAAGCCCACAATCCACGAAACATACCAAGACATGCTTGTTTATACAATACATATCCAAAACAAACATAATATACAATAGCGAAGCAAAATAAGCCACGGTCCCGCCCAACAGTGCGTCATCTATGTACACAACTACTCAAAACCCTCGCAAGAGCGCCACGGCTTGTCCAAGAACCTCATCGGTAATCATCGGGATTACCTACAATGCATAAACCGGGTGAGATATAAATCTCAAGTAGCGTAAATTATGCATGATGTGATGTTTAGTTCGAAAATCTCCCAATGCACAATGCACTCTCTTTAAAATCATCAATTTATTTATGAAACACTCGTTAGGGCCCCCGACTCACTACTATGCACCGGCACACGAGCATTAAGCTCAATTCATTTATATTTAAGTGGCCACTATATGTATGACCTCGACGTGAGGCTCATCCTCTTGTGGCCATCGAAGGTCCCCCCATCGCGCCCTCATGACCACCAAGAAGTTATCCCTCCACGTCGACCCACACCGGTGAGGATCCTACCCTCTAACGGCCTAGCGAGGTCCATCACCAAACTCCGACCCCTGTCCGCTCGTAAGTCCCCTCCAAAAATATGCACACACCATAGCATATGAGACGGTGGCCTACTCTAGGTAGCATACGCCAGATCTCGCCTAGTCGCCTTAACTCCTAGGTCGCCCGCCGCCCTCGGTGCATAATGTGGTCAAACACACCATTTGATAAAATATTTTCATATTAATGCATGATATGCATGATGCAATGCAAAGATATACACACAAGTAAAACCACATGCTCAAAACACCCTTTTCACTTACGCAATATCATGGAATTCACAAATTCCTTTCACGATAATCTCTCGAACTCACGAGTTCAATTTACAACAATAACTCGAACTCACAGGTTCAATTCACAATACTCACCGAACTCACGAGTTCATTCCACTTCGAGATATGGAGCTCACGCACTCCTTTCACAATAATAATTAAATACCAATCAAATATCATAATTAACATAATATTCACATATCACCAATTAAGCATAAATACTTCACGAAATATTATATTTATGCATTGTAGGTGCAAATGAATTTCTACTTACCTCAAATCCGCAAAACGTCGATAAAAATCAAACCCTTAAACCCTTGTTACAACTTTCACTATCAAATAAGAACAATTATTAATAATTTGAGGATAGGGTTTTGTTCTACTCCTCACGAGCTTCAAAATGGTATAAAATTTGTCAATTGACGTAAGTCGAAAACTTACCAAAACACTTGAGAATCTCGCACGATACTACCCTCTCTTCCTTTCTCTCCTCTCTCTTTTTCTATTTCTCTCTCTCTCGGCCTTTTCTTTATTTCTTGCGTGAATATGGTTCCAGGAAAGTTTATGTGATGTATATGCCTAAAGGATTTTATCCTTTCCACCGCCTCAGTAAAGGTAAGCTTTCTTAATCATTTATCTCTATATTATTTTATTATTTTACTTTTCTTTCCTATCTACTTACTTAATTACTATATATATATATATACATTTCATACTAACACATATTATATATATATTAATATCACAATTAATATTATAATTAATCATATTAATACCACTAATAATTATATAATTTGTATTAGTACTCAAACACCATAACAATTTCAATCACTTATAAATAAATTTTCTCACCACTAAACATATAGAGACATATTTAATTAATTCAGTATTTAAGAACACAATAATATAATGCAAGATAAAATAATTAAAAATCACAAGTAGCACATAGTTAATTAAAATGTACTCAATGCATGAAATATATATTGACCAATGAGTAGTGAGTGTCTCGGGTATCACATGATCACATTGATTGTCGAGCATCTTGGCATTCCTACACATAACTCGAGAGCACCGGAGGGGCCCGATTTGACCATCGACACCATGCGGCGGATGAGAATTCTCGACCGCATTGGTAGGACTTGGTGCTTCCAAAGAACACCTAGGTGGCCGATTCCCTCTTCCCAACAAGAGGTTGGCGACAGCCTTTGGTGCCCAGCCTTTTGTGACCATCAACCTCCGGATGTGGTCGCAGAGACGCAGAGGCGATTGATGCCTACACCCATGAGCACGGAGATGTCCTCCAGGATGATGATGAGGAGGAGGAAGGACAAAGAGCTGGTTCGATGATGAGGCCGAGGGTGAAATTGAGGGTGCAGATGCGGGAGATGGAGATGATGATGATGATGATGATGACGAGGAGGAGCAGCTCGGGATGATGTGCGGTAGAGATGGATGAGGATCTAAGGCCGGAGATTAACATGTACCGGCAGGACAAGATGCGGAGCCGAGAGTTTGAGGCCGGTAGCTCATCACGAGCGGTGGACTCGATCAAGAGACGTGGGCCGACAGTCGAGAGGATGCGGCTCGAAAGTGCTTGACTGGCGGGATGAGTGCTACCGTATGATGGAGGAGTCCAGAGGATGCAGGAGGAGTCTCTTAAGACTCAGCAGACATGTACGCACTCCTCCAGCAGATGAGCTCTTTGAGTTTCGGGCCGGGCCACCGCCTCCTCCACCGCCGCCGTCCGATTATTAAGGCTACTCCCCTACTTCCTCGTCCCTATCCTCTTGTCATTTAGTTATCCTTTAGTATTCCTCTTGAATGTTTTGTATGGATTGATTTTGTTGGTTGGATTGTACTTGATGTTATGGATTTGATGATGCTTTGGATTATATGATGATTTGTATTGATGATGATTATGATGATTTTGATCTTATTGAGCCTTCTTGTCTTTTGATGATTATGCTATCTTGATACTTGGATTCCTTGCACCTATTATTTTTGGGCTTAATTTGTTTTGAGCTTCATTGTGGACTTATTGCATATATCTTTTAGTATCATTCTTGATATAGTGAGTGTACTTGAGATTATGTATATGTGCACTTGTGCTTGATTTGCAAGATTAATTGAATTTAGATTTGATCATGAGTTGATTTGTAGCTTGAAGCTAGTATGATTGATAATTATGTAAAGATGAATGTGATTGAAGATGCTTGATTCATTGCTCAATTGAAGCTCGTGAGCTTTTGTGCCTTTAAAATCGTACATTTTATACGGTTGATATGATTTCTTTGTGAGTGCATCATTCATGATTTGTATGCTAGAACTTGCCACTAGACTTGTTGATATTGATCTTTGTGTGATGTCATTAAAATGATAAGAGGCCATGTTTGAAGAAAGTTGTGAACATGAAAAAGAAAAATTCATATTGTGAGCTTAAAAGAAAGAAAGCTCAAGTGAATGGTGGTGATTGATCTTTGAAGTGCAAGAAAGAGTGATGCTTGATAATGATTGAAGAGATGAGTAGTGTATTGCTTAGTGAACTTTCAAGTCTCTACTACTTAGTCACTCTTATCCTAAAACATCCCACCTTTCCAAATAGCCTACATTACAACCTAGAAGAAAGACCTCTTTGATTCTTGATTGAACACATATGATTTTGATTGAGATTAAGTTTATTGGCAAGCATATGGTGTGCAAGTTTGTAAATTTGATGATTGAGTGCCTTATACCTTGATACACTTGAGTGAAGAGTGAAACATTCCATGGAAGGTGCAATGTTTTGAGTGTTTGATTGAGCATTTGTTTGAGCATGATCTATCACGATTGCTAGTGGATAGTTTGCATTGATACTTATGATCATTGATGAGTTCGATTGTCTTATCTATCTTCTATGGTTCCATGTAACATAATTGCAATCAATTTAATCCTTTGTGCTTAGTTGCTACATTGCTCGAGGACGAGCAACACTTCAAGTTTGGGGGTATTATGATTGGAGTGAATTGATGCATGTTTTTAGGTGTATTTTAGTGCAAAAGTGATCAAAAGTGTTAGATTTTGTGCATAAATGTGTAGAGTATCACTATTTTGCCTAAAAAGTATTACTTGTGAGATTATTGATGTTATTCGTCTGTTTTACACGTAAATCGGTGGAATTTGGCCAAACCGAGAGTACCGGTATTCTTAGGATGAAGAGACGAACGAGACGGACGAAAATGGGGGTCGGAGGCGGAGCCCGGGTGAAAAATACCTGGTCTCGACTCTGCAGTCGAGGGCCGAGGCCTCGACTCGAGGGATAAAACAGATGGAGAGAATTTCAAAAATTGGAGCTGCTCCTCGAGCCGAGGGATGGGACAAAAGAGGATCCCTCGAGTCGAGGGCTGAGCCTCGACTCGAGACAGGCAAAAAAATTGGAAAAGCGTGATAGCGACTCTTAGGCCTCGACTCGAGGGCCCCAAGCTCGAGTCGAGGGAGGCCCAAAACCGAAAATTTTGGTTTTAAATCATTTTGAGCGGAAAACAAAGCATAATCCTCCTAGCTTAGTTTAGAGCAGCTTTCTAAGGCGATTTTACGAGCGAAAATATCATTCCATAGCTTAATTCTTCTTGTAATTGGATTAGATTGTTAGTTTTTGATTGAATTCAAGCTTGTATACATTATATTAGTGTTTTGATCTATTAAATTTTGATTTCCAAGTTGTAATTGAAGAGGTGGAGATTGTAATTGAAGCATTGTTGAAGACTCAAGCATTCTTATTTTTGTTAATTGAAGACAATTGGTGATGTTCTTCTACTTTTCTCTCTTTAATTCATTGTTTGTGTTGATTAGTGTTTAATTGCTTTCTTAGATTTTTCACCCATGGCTTTTGCTCTTAGCACCATGGGCTAATAGTTTTGTGCTTGGGATAATTGAAATTGGGGATGATGTGATTGCCTCATGCTATGATTGTTGATAATTATGATAAATTAAGTGAGATTGCTTCCTAATTGTGATTCTCATTGTGCTTCATGCAAAAATTATCTCTTTAGATTAATGGTTGATCACCCTAGCAATAGGCGAGAGTTGAGCTAACGTGGTTAGGTGTTAATCGGGTTATAATTTTTGCATGATTGTATGAATTGGGGACTACTTAATTGAGAGATTGGAAGGACTAAGAATACTCACATTAGGCATTGTGTTATTAATGGAGTGATTAATTTCATGATGGTTTATGCTTTCTAACTTGATTGATTTGCAATTTGATACAATCATAGCTTGTTAATCATGGATTCTTTGATGGAGATTATCCCTAACACCCATATCCCCCATTGATTTTAGCTTGTTTGATATTGCATTCTAGGTGTTTGATCTATTGCTTGCATAGTTCTAGAATTTAATTCTTGCCATTATATTGTAGTGTTTAGTGCAAACCCATCTTGCAACAATAGTCACTAAAAACTTGTATTCTTAGGGCCTCACTTGCATACTAATTCCCTTGGGTTAGATATTTTTGATTGGTCTTAATACCACTTACCGGATTACTACAAATCAACCTTATTTCGATTTGATAATTTCTTATTCGACAACAAGTAAATCGCATAAGAACATATTTAGCTGATTCCTTTTAGAATCAGATGAATCTATGAAACTTGTCGACTTACTCGGCTACTAATGGTTTCTTAAGTTTTTGTATCTGCAGGAACAGGTCATAAGTTAGCATTGTTAGATCAAGATAAACTTTCTCTTCGATAAACCTCCTCATCCGAACAAAACCCTCTTTCATTTTTCTTCTCAAAACTAGTTTTCAAAATTACTCTCACATTTCATTTATCTCAAAAATTTTCAGATGGGTTGTTCTTTTGAAAATCCAGATGAGTCCGATATTTTTATATACTAGTTATATTTGGATATAAGACATAGTTTATTTAAAATAATAGCTCAAGTTAACTCGTCGTAAAATTTTGTTTTCAAAATAATCGAGACTAGGATGAGTTTTCAAACCCAAACAAGGTCATTCTCGGACCAAGTCAACCTAAACCTTGTCTCGATTTAGAAAACCATTGTGCAAAGAAAGGTATATCTAGGCTTACGTCAGGTATACTTACTTCACCGCATAAAGTGACCCCTACTAGCCGTCAAATCCGTTGCTGAACAGCTTACTTTTACGCATTTCAAAGTCGGGTTAACTTCACGCACTGGACACCAAACGTTTATCTCTTATCTAGCTGGTGATTTGAAACGATTGCATCATTTTAAATTAACGGTTGATTAAAAATTACTATACATGTGGATTCTCTCTCCAATTTTTCCTCCTATAAACGTTTATCTTCCTTATTTACCCATTTCACTTTCGAAACCCTGTTTCACTCTCTGTAAAATTTCCAATTTACAAAACCTTCGATAAACCCTTTCATGTACCGTAAATTCATCGGACTTGTATCGACAATGGGGAACTTCAACAAAGATGCCTTCAACAAAAAGATTAAGTCCGAGATGTATGTGGACTTCGATACAACAATGAATGCGTAATCACTAGAGATTCTACAACCGCTTGAAAGGTCGAGACTTCGGGTTTTCTATTCAAAGAAATCCGATAAGAATAAGACCCTCGATATAAGAGGGATCGAGTTCTATATCAATGGTGAACATGAAGATGGAGTTTTCAAATCCAAGGTAGATGACGTGAAAGTAACGGTTACAAAGGCAGAGATTGCGAGGATCTTTGAAATGAATGCCGAAGGTGTGAACCCCTTCACATACAAAGATGATGACTGGGTAGAATCATTTTAGATGATGGTCCGTTCTTCATGTAAGGATCGAAAGAAGGAGTTGAAGAAGAATATGCTTAGGAGGAAGTATCGTCTGCGATGACGACAACCGACTAAATCTATTCTTGGGGAGCAGAACTCCCACGATGGACTCACAAGGCCACGGTTAAATTGCATCGAGCCATTTTGGATGGAGTCCAGGTGAATTTGGCTGATATGTTGTTTGCAAGGTTGAAGACGGAGAAGGAGAGGCTGGAATGTGTCAATGGTGAATGGAATGCCAAGACCATCACCAGCCTCTTCAACAAAATAATGATTCTTGGAGGATCTGCTAGCGAGATGACATCAATCGACCGATGGTGTGAGGAGCTATATCAAGCGAAAGGGTTCCTCACTAAAAGAGAGTTGATAGGGGGCCAACAGATTCGGATGATGGAGCAGCCGAGGAGAGGGTAGCCGAGCCCTCGGCTAAGGAGGAACACCAAGCCGAGCCGACCGTGAGCTCACCGAGGCCTCAAGGCCAATGAAGTCAAGGAGAAGGTGACAAAGCGAAGGAGGCTGGTGAAAGCCTCCGAGAAGGAGTCGGAGGCAGATTCGTCTATTGCTCCACCGAGCCTTCTATCTCAAGAGGTTCAAACCTTGGAGGTGGCTGCAGCAGCCTATAGTCAAGCCGAGGCACTAGAGGAGCCAAGCTCGGAGAGGACTCCAACCGCCGAGAAGGTAATATCTTTTGGCACCTCCTCTAGTCTGCCTACTTCGAATCCTCCCCTTCCCCTCATCTCGCCCACCCCGGCAATGAAGAGGTGTGTAAGGCTAGCACCTCGAGCCTCTACAACAGCCCACTTCCCAAAAAGTTCAAATAATCCAAACCGAAACCCCCACCACCTCTATTCCTCCATCAACCACATCTGAATCCACCCATCTACCCATCGTCCCCATCTATCACCCTACACCACTAACCATAATCACCCCCATCATCACTCTACCTACGACAAACATCTCCTTCCCCAACAACGGCCTAAAGCCACAACTTCTTCATCCCATCCACCATCTTCACCACCACCCTCGTATATCCCCACCTCAAACTCAATCATCTCCCCAAGTCGAAATTCCCGATATCTCCCATAACATCTTTGGGGATATTCGGATGAACCCCCTCTTCCAAAACTCCCTCATCCTCCCCTTCATCTGAATCCTCCTCCAAAGATGAAGACTCGGATAGTCCACTATCAGCCATCTCTTCGCCTTTTCAAACTTTTAGAAGAAAATCAATTTCAAGGTAGAGAGGCTGGTAGCGAAGCGGACAAAACACATTATCGGGCGCCATCGAGACAATGATAGCCAACATGCAAGTAGCTGAGGTGAACATCACCGAAACATATCTCGAGAAATTGCTCCATGTTGGCTGATCGTGTGAGCGATTTGGAGGAGGAAGTGAAGTCGAAGGCAAAAGTAGCCGAGGACAACACGGTGGTCGTTAATGCCCCGGCCATGGACAAGACAGACTTTGGAGTGCGTTGTTCCTCATTGGAGACTCACATGCACCCTCAAGGATGAAGTCAAAAAGGGGGAAGAAGTTGGGCAAGAAAGATGGGAGGCCCTCACAATCGATGTCAAGGCCAATTCTCGAGCAGATAAAAAAATCAAAGCATACACGGAGCCGGAGGCGACTAGGGCAAAGATGAAGATGAAAGGCATTTGTAGCTTGCCGCCCTTTAGCGAGGGTAACCTGCAGATTGAGGAAGCAATCGAGAGATGATGAAGAAAGGAGGAAGAAGGAGGAAGAGGAGAAGTCCGCTAAGCCGATGGCGTAATAAAAGAAGTTTCGAAAAGTTCCAGAGGCCAAGCAAAGGGAAAGGGAAGGTGACCGAGGAGAAGCTAGTGAAGCTTTATCTCAAAATCCACCAAAGCCGAGAAGAGGAAGAGGGAGTCTGACACTCCAACTTATCTCGAGGAGCAGATAAGGAGGATAAGCGAGGAGAAGAAATGGTACGGGAAAGAGAGAGGAGAAGGCTGAAAAAGAAGAGAAAAGGGCTCGAGATGAAGTAGAGCAAGGATATCGGGAAGTGGGTCATCAAAGAAGAAAATGAATCAGACTTGTCCTTACCACCGCTCATCTCGCCCCGCCTAAGATGGTCTCGGGTCACTCACCAGGAGTATCGAGAAAAGAACTTAGATGCTTGATGGATGTACTATTGGTATATCCTGAAGGCATCCGAGACTACAATCGAAGACGAGGATCTCCGCTGGCATGAGTTGATGGAGAAGGAGGACTCGGACCTATACCAGAGGCTTCTCGATGAGGCGCATAAGATCTTTAACATCGACCTCACACACTTATGAGAATGCTGCACCCAAGATGAACACCGATGGAACCATTGACCTCACCTGATTAAAGGCATCATCACTAAGGTGAAGTCGAGTCGGGACTCAAAAATGAGGATGAGCTCTGTTGGTCCCGGACGAGATGTGAAAGGAGGTGGAAAGTCTAGAAGGGGGTTGAATAGACTTTACCACACTCAAAACTTTTTACAACTTTTTGTGAGCTGAGTGTGAGGTTAGAAGACTTTGAAGTCTTCTCGCAAGGTACTCGAGTGTGCTAAGTGAGATCAAGCGAGACTTCGAAACTCAAGTCTACCGATGGTGCTAAGCTAATCTCGTGTGTATTTGAAAAACCCTTTTAAAGAAAACCTTCTTGAGATTAGAAAACTTTGAAGTCTTCTACACAGTAATTGATGCAGTTTATTAAAACGATGAATGAGCAATTATAAGTATGAATGCAGAAAGCTAGTAAAGACACGAGAGATTTTTATAGTGGTTCGGATATAACGATCCTACGTCCACTCTCCCCGATCCCACAGGGTCTTACTATCCACCGAAACTGGTCTTGTCTCCTCTAATCTCCTTGAGGATTCGACCACGGGAAGTTTAACAAGTTCTCGCCCTTGGTACAATCAAGATGATCCTCGAGTGTTAGCTCTTAGATCAAGACAATCAACCTTTTCTCGTACAGAGATAATGAAAGGTGATTTACACTTCCTTGACCAAAAATAAATCTCTTAGGAAATTCAACGTGATAGATTTATTTCGTATGAAGAATTCAGCGTGTATTGCAATGAGTGAAGGAGATATTCTTGATGTTTGGGATATATATTTATATAGTTTTTATCGTCGTTTTTAGTGATAAGAAATTTGCGACCAAAGTTATCGAACCCAAGGGACTAAGAGTACAATGGAGCCTCGAAAACATACGTTTCCATAGAATTATAGTGGCTAGTCAAGATTGCAAAATAAAAGCAACAAAAGAACAACACAAATTCAACAAGAAATTAAACCAAGCAATCAACAAAGGAATAACAAGGATGAGATAGTAGTGCTCGGGTGCAATTCACCAAAGACTCGTCAAATTCGGATCATCAACAATCAAGTGTTCATTCAAAGAGGGATCATAGGGATAACCAACAAATAGTTCAATTAAAACCGTACTTGATAAGCCTAGGTTCTAAATGATCGATAAAGCACGTAGGAATGTAAAAGACGGCACTCTCACCCCCTCACTAATCACATGCAACAACAAGTAATCAATGTGCCTTAATGAGGTTCTAATTAATTAACCAAGTATCCTTGTGTTAACCAAATATCCACTTCAATCACTTTAGCAAACCTAACACCTATGCATCAATTCAATCAACCAAGTATCCTTGCATCAATTAAATCAATAAACACAAGATCAAAGCTCACCTTAGCAATTAAATCATGCAAAGCATCATTAAGACAATTAATCACCTCAACAAATGAACACCCAATCATCAATTCACCAAAATCAACTCATCAAGGGATCATTACACCCAAGCACATATGAAATTTAGCCAATCATGGCTAAGTGAAAGAAACCCATGAACAATAAGTAAATAGGAATCATGATTAAGCCGAATTAGATAACAAAACTGAAAATAAATGGTAGAAGTCACCTTGATGGAGTCTAATACAACTTGAATGATCAAATTTATCAGCTATAACTCTTGGGTAATTCAAATCCCTCAAAAACTAAGAACACCTATCACTATGTGTAACCGTGTGTGAATGAGTGCAGAGAATTTCTAATCTAAATCCCTCTCCAATGTTCTAAGTGTGGAAAAGCTCCCTTCATCAGCTGAATTAGAGAGTATTTATAGTGGGGGCAAAGTTACAAATTTCGTTTTGCACTTAAGGACCTCGAAAATGATGAAATTTAGCTCAAAATCGCGCAGCTGTGGTCCCACTCGGCCGAGTGACTTGGATGTTGGTCGAGTAGCTTCAGTTCTGGCACTAGATGACTCGGGCAAAGTATCTCACTCGGCCGAGTCGCCTTGCTCATGGTCGAGTGACTTTCTTACTGGGATGTGGCGACTCGGCCAAGTATACCCCCACTCGGCCGAGTGGGATTGCTTCGGTCGAGTGACATTCCTTCGCCTTACCTTGACTTGGGCATCTTATCTCTCACTCGGCCAAGTGATATTCCACTCGGCCGAGTGGCCTTGTTTTCTCTCCTTCTCGACTTTTTAACTCTTCGTCTCGATTCATCACCTCTTCCACACTTGTGCATCGATCTTTTGATCTCTCTCCCTTTCATTTCTCGGCTTCCGCTCCTCCTTGATTGGATCTTGCTCACCAAGTTGTTGTCTCGCTCGATTCTTTGCTCGTTTTTCACCCTTTTTCTAGAAATGAGTCAACACTTACATGAAAGTATTAGTTCACAAAATTAAGCACATTAACCTCAGATTTTGCAATGAAATACCCAATATGATATATAATGATCAACAAATATCATGCAAGAATGAACCCAATCAACTCCCCCAAACTAAGAGATTTGCTTGTCCCCAAGCAATAAGACAAATAAGCACATTTGGGTGAATTCGTTTCAATCACATTCAACGAGCACAAGAATGAAATAGGATGATCAAACTCCTTCAATGAAAACATGCTTCAAAGGCAACAATCAACCACCACTCAAGAATTGTCATGTTCAAACGAATGCAATCTCGAAAGCTCAACTCAATGCTCCTTCCAAGGAGTGTTTCACTCATCACTCAAGGTGTTATGGACGTGTATGCACTCAATCATCGATCCACAAAAATGAACACCATATGCTTGCCAATAGACTCAATCTCCATCATATCTTTTTGTGCATCAAATATGACTCAAAGAGGACTTTTCCAAAGGTTGTAATGTAGGCTCTTTGGAGAATGGTAGGTGAATTTTTGGACAAGTAACTCGGTAATTAGTAGAGCAAACGAAAGTTGATCAAGCAATGCAATACAAAACGCTTCTCCTCAAATTTCAACAATCATCACCCTTTCTTTTCTTTTTCTTTCTTACAAACACATTTCACCACCAAACTCTTTTAAGACTTTCTTGCATTTTCAAGCTCAAAATTGAATTTTTCTTTCTTCACAATCATTTTTTTCTCATCTTTCCACAATTCAATTTTTTCTCTTTTTCAACCTTTCTTTCTTTTTCTCATCATCCTTCCAAATCAAACTACCACACTTTTTCTTTTCATTTCACCATTCTTTTGTCAACAATCAAGCTCTACTAATCATTAGGACAAAAAGGCTCATAAAGGTAGACAAAATGGCTTCAATTTCACAAGCTTGCCAAAGAAATAAAGATTTTAGGCTCAAATTGGCTTATTAGGGAAATCAATGTTTTTGGTGGGGTCCAATTTGGCTAAGTGACTTTCATAACAAACAAGGCCTCTCATCATCATCACATAATCCACACAAAACTCAATTTTGACAAGTCTCTAAGCAAGTTCTAGCATGCAAATTCATGAATGATGCACTCAACAAGGAATTCAACCGTATAAATTGTACGATTTCAAAAGGCACTAAAGCTCACCGGTTCCACATGAACAAAGAGTATTGCAATCTTGACTACACTCATCGTCACAAGTCAATCAATCATGATAGCATTATGTTACACATCCACTTATTATCACATCCAAAGTCTAATGAATCCACCAATCAATCACATGAGCTCATGATCATAATCTCAACAAATACCTCCATTCACAACAATACTCATCACAATCAATTTTTCAAAAATTTTCTCATAAAAATGAGAGGCCAATTGGTACAAACAAAAAGTTGCACAACTAACCTACCCCCAAACTTTTTCATTGCCATGCAATTAAAAATTTGGTAAGATAATTAGGGCAATTTTGTTTGTACACAACTACCTACAGACAATCCACCAAACATCTCAACAAACAAGAGCATCACATCGAATTAATCCACAAATAAAATTAACATCCAACACATCCATCAAATACGAATTAATACAATCCCATAATGACATGAATAACAAGGAGTTAAGAATCAAAAGGAACAAGAGATAAGAGTCTTGATACCACCCCGATCAATTCATTGTGGAGGGGTATATCTCGGAAAATGCCCTTGAGCCACATGCCATTCGTACATCGCTCGCCGCATCATAAGTTGCTCGTCATGAGCAGCCCTATTCGCCGCTTCCATCTCCATCATCCGGCTCTCCATAGCCATCTGCCTCTCCTCCATGCTGCTCATCCGAGTGCCAAGACCCTCTTGCCTTTCTTCCATGCTTCGCATCCGACATTCATAGATTGCATACTCGCGGTTAGGCGTTGCATTTCCGTCCTCCTCACATATGAGTAAGGGAGAGGTTGAACAAGTTGTGGTGCGGTGCCGGTGCCTCGCTCTTGCGGCATCTCATAATCTTCTTCGGTGACTCGAGCACGACTAGTTTCTCCTCTCTCCCTTCTTGATCGCTTCTCCCGTCCTTCCACTCGCCATCAATAAAAACCCGTACC
This sequence comes from Paraleonurus japonicus, assembly GCA_030762865.1. Lineage (NCBI taxonomy): Eukaryota > Viridiplantae > Streptophyta > Magnoliopsida > Lamiales > Lamiaceae > Paraleonurus > Paraleonurus japonicus. The sequence continues at coordinate 24,650,723 of CM061056.1, forward strand.
CATTCTCGCATGAGTGAAGAGTTCATCCGCCGATTGGCTCTGTTTGTCACGGTGATGAAAGATGGGTTGTTCATAGGAACTTCACGCCATCATGCATGCAAAGACAAATTGTGTCCCCTATCTTCTCTATGACACCCATTCGCCAACGTCTTGCTATCCAATCTATTCCCCCGTCTAAGGGCCCTCATCCGAGCTAGGCTCCCGATTATCTCCCTCGGCTATGTGGACTACCAATCCACCAATTGAGCAATTTTTACCTTGTCTTGTCTTCCCAACTGCCCAATCAAGTAGATCCCAAAATTCAGAGGGATACGGTTAGCCATGCAATACAAGATGTATAGCTCTTCGTTTCGCACCGATCCACATTCGTGTCTAGCAAACAAGGTGTTTGCTAGAATCCGATATGCTAGCCGGAAAACGGGGTTCAAGATGTTGGACGCCTTAGAGCGTCTGCCGCATCAAACACGCATCTCTCATCACGAACCCTATTCGAAATGCCGTCCCACATCGCATTTTTATCGAAATCTTCCATTGCTTGATACGAATCGATGGGGACATTTTGTCGAGTCTCAAAGATGATGTTGAGCTGCTCTCTACGCAATATTTTTTTGCATTCCCTCTTCGAAATGGATTTTGTACGGAACGTCCTTTTTGTCCGTATACACCTCCAAAGTGCTTAGAATTTCTAGCACCGGTGCCAAGTAAGTTTCACTTCGGACTTCCGAAAATCTTTCCATCCTATATTGTCGAAATGTTGCTCCACTTCTTCTTTGATTCCCATTTTTCTAGCTACTACCGGATCATAGTATCGGGTGGGCCTCATCTTCGCCTTTACCAACTTTACAAACTTTTCAGCAAACTCATCCCTCGTGGCCCAAATACAATTCCATAATCAGATGGTTGTTGTCCGCACAAGGCTTTGCACCTAGCATTCATTTCATCCTCAGCTGAATTCTTACTCGAGAAGTCGATGCTCTTTTACTCATTTTCTCGCAAAAATCATTCATTCTATGAGTAGAGCATATGTAATCACTCACACAAGGTTCAATATTCTCATTCACAACTCTTGTAACATCAATTTCAATCCTATCCTAGCACAAATTTGCAATTATACACGAGTAATCACAAGTAAGCATTAATACTCCACAAATTTGATCATGCTCAAGGATTTTTAACAATTCAACCAACACCCATCTCAATTCATTCACACAAGTTTCAACTTTTCAACAATTTCCTCATTAGCCTAGTCAAATTCACAAAACATCCCAAGAGAAATTTTTAAAATTGACTTTGCTTTTGAGCAACCCATGACATATATAATTGAACACATTCCACTCCATGAAGAAAATTGCATCAAAGCATCAACAACATCTCTTACTTAGCAAATTCGAATTCAAAAGGTATGAAGAATGCAAATTTCAATTTCTTCCAAAATTCCAACAAATTGGCACAAAATTGACAAGGAATTGGGATGCCCATAACATATAAACATGATTCAACATCAATTCTAGGTTAATTCATCACATTCCTCATCAACTACACAAAATCCCCAATTTTGAATAAGAACCCTAGGTAAGAGAATGCCATATTTAATCCAAGAGAATGAGAGAAAGAGTATGAAATAAGGAATAGAAGCACATACCTTGAGGATTTGAGAGGGAAACGGCCGAGTGACTTGGGTCGAGTGGAACGGTGAAAATGTAGAGGAGAAGGCGATGCGTGAAAAATGAAGAGTATGCGTGTGTTTGTGTGTGCTTGATGGTGTGAAAATGTGTGTGAAATGCTGAAATGAGGTTTTAAAAATAAGGGGAGGGGTTAAAATGCAATATGAGAAAGAAGGAGGGCCGAAAATTAAAGAAAACTTACTCCAACGCGACATCGACTCGGCCAGATCTGTATTCCACTCGGCCGAGTCATGATTCAACTCGAACCTGACCCTGTTTTCTCACGATTACACCATTTTATCTCAAATAATCAAACCTTTTAGCCTTAAACAAATAAGCATCACAGCCCAAATCAACAAAACACCAAAATTAAAACACAACACACCAATAAAACATTTTAGTGCAACACGAATTGAAAAATGAACACCCCCAAACTTTTTTCATTGCCATGCAATTAAAAGTTTGGAACGAAAAGTGTTTCAAATAGAGTGTGCACTAAATAACTAAAAGCTCAACACAACAACAACAATCCATCTAAAGCTCAATCACAAGCACAAAAATCCAACAGGAGTTACAATTCAAAGCATGAATATAACCCGACAAGGGTGTGCGCCGGTGCATTGTCAACATGCTCAACGAATAAAATCCCCCAAACTTAGACATTGCAAGCAAGTCTAAGTTCGAGCCTGGGTTCCTTACCAACAATTTACCTATATTGCACCTCTTGCACCATTCTTTTCCTTTCACCTCCCACAATGTCTCCTTGAATCTCGTAACTTTCCACACTCTTAGTAGCACAAATCGACACCTAGCACAACCAAAACACACTTATTGAAAGCAAAAAAAGCGAGCACAATCAAAGAAAACGAAAAAAGGATGGGTTGCCTCCCATCTAGCGCTAGGTTTAACGTCCTATGCCGGACGGAGCGTGAGTTGCTCAACTTTACTCCAAAAATTGCTCGTCCACAAGGCCAATTTGAGAGGGTACAAGATAGTGCTTGATTCTATGACCATTAACCACAAACTTATCACCTCTCTCATTTATCAATTCAACGTGGCCATTAGGAAATGATTGCACCACCACAAACGGACCACTCCATCTAGACTTTAGTTTTCCCGGAAAGAGCTTTAATCGGGAATTGAATAAAAGCACTTTATCACCTTCCTTGAACTCCTTTTTCTTGATCCTTTGGTCATGCCATTTTTTTGTCATCTCTTTGAGCAATTTAGCATTTTCATAAGCATCCTCTCTAAATTCTTGAAGCTCATGGAGTTGCAACATCCTCTTCTCACCACACAAATCACTATCCAAATTCACCTTCCGAGTAGCCCAATACGCCTTATGCTCTAACTCTACCGGTAAATGACATGCCTTTCCAAACACCAATTTATAAGGAGACATCCCAATAGGAGTTTTGAATGCCGTACGGTAAGCCCACAATGCGTCATTTAACTTCTTAGACCAATCCTTCCTTGAAATGCTCACCGTTCTCTCCAAGATCTTTTAATTTGGCGATTAGACACTTTGGCAAGTCCATTTGTTTGAGGATGGTAAGGTGTGGAAACCTTATGTGACACTCCATAACTAGTTAAAACATTACTCAACAATTTGTTCACGAAGTGGCTACCCCCATCACTTACCAATGCTCTTGGCACACCAAATCTTGCAAAAATGTTCCCCTTTAGAAACTCGATCACGGTTTTGGCATCATTGTTCTTTGTTGCAACCGCTTCAATCCATTTAGAGACATAATCCACGGCTAGCAAAATGTACTCATTGCCAAAGGAATTAGGAAAAGGTCCCATGAAATCCATGCCCCAAACATCAAATAATTCAACTTCAAACATGTTGTTCAATGGCATCTCATCCCTCTTCGATATGTTCCCACTTCTTTGACACTTGTCACATCTCATCACAAAATCTTTGCAACTCTTGAACATTTTTGGCCAATAGAAACCCGATTGAAGAATCTTAAAGGTGGTCTTTTCCCCTCCATAATGTCCTCCACAAGGTGATGAATGACAATGAGTCATTATACTCTCCCATTCCTCTTGAGGCACACATCTTCTAATAATGGAATCAACCCCTTTCTTGTACAAGAAAGGATTATCCCAAAGTAATCCTTCACATCCTTCAAAAATTTCTTCTTCTCATGTGGTTTCAAATCATAGGGCAACCTTCCTACTACAAGGTAATTAGCAAAGTCCGCGTACCATGGCCCTTCTTCTCCATCCTCCTTGGTTTTGATAGCAAATAAATGCTCATCCGGGAACTCCTCTTTCACGTCACCCCCTTCTTCATCATACCCTTCATCATGCTCCAACCGTGACAAATGATCGGCAATTACATTTTCACTCCCCTTCTTATCCTTGATGTCCAAGTCAAATTCTTGTAGGAGTAGAATCCACCGAATGAGTCTTGGCTTAGAGTCTTTCTTCGTCATCAAATACCTTATGGCCGCATGGTCGGTGTAAACGGTGGTTTTCGCACCTACTAGGTAGGGTCGAAATTTATCCACCGCATACACCACCGCTAAGAGCTCCTTCTCCGTTGTAGTGTAATTGAGTTGGGTAGAATTGAATGTCTTGGACGCATAATAAATGGCTCGAAACTTCTTCTCTCTCACTTGTCCCAACACCACACCCATAGCCCAATCACTAGCATCACACATCACTACAAAAGGCTCCTCCCAATTTGGTGCCACAAGGATAGGCGTAGAAATCAATGCTTCCTTTAAAGCCCTGAAAGCAAACAAGCAATCATCGTTAAATTCGAAAGGAACATCTTTCTCAAGCAAATGTGAAAGGGGTTTAGAGAGTTTGGAAAAATCCCTTATAAATCTCCTATAAAAACCGGCATGTCCAAGGAAAGAACGGATCCCCTTGATGTTTGTGGGTGGAGGGAGCTTCTCAATGGCCACAACCTTGGCTCTATCCACTTGAATTCCTGCATGAGACACATGATGACCAAGAACTATCCCATCCCTTACCATAAAATGACATTTTTCCCAATTTAGGACAAGGTTAGTTTCTTGGCACCTCTTAAGAACACTTTCAAGATTAGCTAAGCACACATCATATGAACTTCCAAAACTGAAAAATCATCCATAAATACCTCCATCACATTTTCAATCATATCATGGAAAATAGACATCATACAACGTTGAAGCGTTGCGGGAGCGTTACACAATCCAAATGGCATACGCTTCCACGCATACGTTCCATAAGCACATGTAAATGTAGTCTTTTCTTGATCTTCGGGGCAATCATGATTTGATTGTACCCCGAATAACCATCAAGAAAGCAATAAAATGCATGTCCACTCACACGATCCAACATTTGGTCCATAAAGGGAAGGGGAAAATGGTCTTTGCATGTAGCCTTATTCAATTCTCTATAATCTACGCACACTCTCCACCCGGTCGCTACCCGTGTAGCAATGACCTCATTGGAGTCGGTGGTAATCACCGTCATCCCTCCCTTTTACTCACCACATGTAAAGGAGATACCCATGGGCTATCACTAATAGGAAAAATCATACCGAATCAAGGAATTTAATCACCTCTTTCTTAATCACCTCTTGAATTAAAGGGTTGACCCGTCTTTGAGGTTGCACTATAGCCTTACTACCCTCTTCTACCCTTATTTTATGCATACAAATAGATGGGTTAATCCCTTTCAAATCATCAATACACCAACCCAAAGCCCCTTTTTCTAGCTAGCACATGCAATAATTTCTCAAGTTCATTAGCACTTAGAGTAGAAGAAACAATCACGGGGTACCTCATTTCTTCATCTAGATAAGCATACCGAAGGTGATCGGGTAGAGGCTTGAGCTTGTCCTTCTTTTCCTCCAATTTAGGCACCTCTTCTCCTTCTATTTTCAAGGGTAGAAATTTGGGTTGCCCTTTCCATTGATCACATCCCTTCATTTTCTCATCAACCTTGCCCCTACAATCATTAGAAATATGCAAAGAAAATTCATTAGACTCACCCAAATGCAATGCATGCAAATTTCTATTTAAGAAAGAATAAGAATCAAGAGACAAAGAAGAGTTTGAGAAATCTTCCCATTCATCTTGAATGACCCCGTAATTAAGCTAACGAAGCTAACACTCTCCGCTTGATCATTCTTTTCCAACGTCTTGTAGATAGAAAACTTGATCTCCTCATTGTTGAAACACAATTTGAGCTCTCCATCTTTCACATTGATCATAGCCTCCCCGTTGCAAGAAACGGTCTCCCCAAAATGAGAGGCACATCTTGATCTTCTTCCATGTCCAAAATCACGAAGTCCGCCGGAAAGATGAATCGATCTACTTTCACAAGCACGTCCTCAACCATTCCTCTAGGCCTCTTAATTGATCGATCGGCAAACCGGAGTGTCATAGAGACCTCATTAATATCACCGAGATCAAGCCTTTTGTAAATAGAGTAGGGCATAAGGTTTATGCTTGCTCCAAGATCACATAACGCCCACATTGTATCACTTCTACCAATTTCACAAGGAATTGTGAAACTCCCGGATCTTTAAGCTTTTGTGGCACACTCTTTTGGAGCAAGGCGCTACACTCCTCCGTCAAACTCACCGTTTCATGCTCTTGGAGCCTCTTCTTCTTGGAAATCGCATCTTTGAGGAACTTCATGTAGTGTGGCATTTGTTCCAAGGCATCGGCAAAAGGTATGTTGATGTGAATCTTTTTGAAGATTTCTAAGAATTTAGCAAATCTTTCCTCCATCTTTTGCTTCATGAACCTTTTTGGAAAAGGAGGTGGAATTGGTGTCTTGGGCACTCCCCATCTATCACAAGGCACATGCTCCTCTTTTTCTCTCAACTCCTTGGCCAATTTCCACTTTGGAATTCGAGTTGAACACTCCCTTTTTCAAGCACCTTTTCCTTCTTCTTCAACAAGGCTTCATCCTTCTCCTTCTTCATCCCTTTTTCCTCCTCATCTTCATCAAATCTCTCAAACTCGTTTTCTTCCTCTTCACCACTCTCTTCTTCAATCCCTTTCTTCTCATGAGAATTCTCCCTTTCAAACTCCCCTTCTCTTGGCATTGATGGTCCATCATACTTAGTACCACTTCTCAATAGAATTCCCTTACATTGCTCTTTTGGGTTCACCTCGGTATTTGAAGGAAACTTCCTTATTTTGCAAATTCCCCAAGGTGTTGGCTAATTGTCCCATTTGGAATTCAAGGGTCTTGAGTTGGTGACCATGTTGAGAAATTTGGCTCCCAAATAAGCTTTCCATCTTGTCAAGCCTTGCTTCCATCTTATCAAATCTTGCCTCGAAGCTTCGCATCTTTCTCTTCCGTCTTCTTGATCAACAAGGCTAACAACTCATCCGTTGAAGGCTTCCCCTCTCCATTAGGCGGTTTAGCACCCGGATCAAAACCGGGTGGAAATTGTATGGCGGCCTTCGGATTTGCATATGAAAAATTTTCATTCTTACGAACATTTGAGTTATAGGAGTTGTTACCTTGAGCAAATTGACCTCCTTGTTGAAAAGAAGATTGACCTCCTTGTTGATAAGGTGGTCGGAATTGCCCTTGATTGAATTGCTTTCCTCCTTGGTAGCCTTGTTGATATCCTCCTTGAGGTTGCCTTCCCATATAATTTACATCTTCACATGGCCCAACTTGATTAAGAGCTTGCCCATCTTGCATCATTGGAAGAGGAGTGACATCCCTTTGTTGATTGGCGGTAAGTGAGCTTACCTTGTCAATAAGTGTCATCATCATAGACTTCATTAAGTCTCCTTGCTCCACATTGGCTACTCTTTGATTGGGGCCTTGATTTGTGTTCCATTGGGAGGCATTGTTGGCTACACCATCTAAAATCTCAATGGCTTCTTGTGAGGTCAAGAATAAGAAATCCCCCTTAGCACATGCATTCAAATGTAGTTGAGATGCTTCATCCACTCCACAATAGAAGAAGCATATGGTTTGCTCCTCCGGAAAGCCGTGTTGGGGGCACGAAATCAACAAATTGTTGAAACGTTCCCATGCATCCTTGATACTCTCCTTTGGCTTTTGCTTGAAACCGGCAATCTCATTCCTTGCTTGGACGGTTCTAGAAGGAGGATAGAATTTAAGCAAAAACTTTTGACTTATCTCGTCCCAAGTGCGTACACTCCCGGCGGTAAAGTTTTGCTAAGCCATTGCTTGGCCTTTCCCGTGAGGGTGAATGCAAACATCCTCAACTTCTTAGCGTCTTCGGTCACTCCATTGAACTTCATAGTGTCCGCTAGCTCCAAGAATCTATCCAAGTGTTTGTGTGGATCATCTATCCCATCTCTTCCCTCAAATTGATTCTCCATGAGAAGCTTGATCATAGCGGTGCAATCTCAAAATTATTAGCTTGGATATTTGGCCTAGCTATCCCATCGTAATACTCCCGTAGTTGAGGCTCAAAATAAGCACGAATGGGTCTACCTTCCCTTTGAGGTGGGGGATTTTGTGGGTTTTGATTGTTAGGCAAGGGTGGTGGTGGAGGATTGTATGGATCAATGTAATTTTGGTCTTGATATGGAGGAAATGGTGGATATGGAGGTGGATATGGATATGGATTTTGACCTTGATTTGGAGGTGGTGGATATGGATATGGATAGGGGTAAGGGTAAGGATAAGGATTTTGGGGATTTGGTGGATTTTGATGCACCATCTCTTCTCTTTGAGGTTGGGCACCTCTCAATTCCACATGGATACCTTGAATATTTATCTCCCCTTCACCTCCTTCATGAGCACCCTCTCTCCATGTGGGAGTGGATCCCTTCCATTTTTCTATCAAAAGTCCTACGATTCCTCCTCCGATTCCTTCTTCTTGGTAGAGCTTCGTTATCAATTTTCAAAGTTCGAATAAGCACCTACCAAAAAGAGACCAAGTATCAAATTCTTAAAACAAAGATAACAAACAAGAAAAATAAATGCCACTAGTAACTCCACTCAACTAGAATTCAAGTTCCACCTAAGTGTCCTCAACTAGTCCCCGGCAACGGCGCCATTTTGATCGTCGTTTTTAGTGATAAGAAATTTGCGACCAAAGTTATCGAACCCAAGGGACTAAGAGTACAATGGAGCCTCGAAAACATACGTTTCCATAGAATTATAGTGGCTAGTCAAGATTGCAAAATAAAAGCAACAAAAGAACAACACAAATTCAACAAGAAATTAAACCAAGCAATCAACAAAGGAATAACAAGGATGAGATAGTAGTGCTCGGGTGCAATTCACCAAAGACTCGTCAAATTCGGATCATCAACAATCAAGTGTTCATTCAAAGAGGGATCATAGGGATAACCAACAAATAGTTCAATTAAAACCGTACTTGATAAGCCTAGGTTCTAAATGATCGATAAAGCACGTAGGAATGTAAGAGACGGCACTCTCACCCCTCACTAATCACATGCAACAACAAGTAATCAATGTGCCTTAATGAGGTTCTAATTAATTAACCAAGTATCCTTGTGTTAACCAAATATCCACTTCAATCACTTTAGCAAACCTAACACCTATGCATCAATTCAATCAACCAAGTATCCTTGCATCAATTAAATCAATAAACACAAGATCAAAGCTCACCTTAGCAATTAAATCATGCAAAGCATCATTAAGACAATTAATCACCTCAACAAATGAACACCCAATCATCAATTCACCAAAATCAACTCATCAAGGGATCATTACACCCAAGCACATATGAAATTTAGCCAATCATGGCTAAGTGAAAGAAACCCATGAACAATAAGTAAATAGGAATCATGATTAAGCTGGAATTAGATAACAAAACTGAAAATAAATGGTAGAAGTCACCTTGATGGAGTCTAATACAACTTGAATGATCAAATTTATCAGCTATAACTCTTGAGTAATTCAAATCCCTCAAAAACTAAGAACACCTATCACTATGTGTAAGCGTGTGTGAATGAGTGCGAGAGAATTTCTAATCTAAATCCCTCTCCAATGTTCTAAGTGTGGAAAAGCTCCCTTCATCAGCTGAATTAGAGAGTATTTATAGTGGGGGCAAAGTTACAAATTTCGTTTTGCACTTAAGGACCTCGAAAATGATGAAATTTAGCTCAAAATCGCGCATTGTGGTCCCACTCGGCCGAGTGACTTGGATGTTGGTCGAGTAGCTTCGATTCACGGCACTAGATGACTCGGGCAAAAGTATCTCACTCGGCCGAGTCGCCTTGCTCATGGCCGAGTGACTTTCTTATCGGGATGTGGCGACTCGGCCAGTATACCCCCACTCGGCCGAGTGGGATTGCTTCGGTCGAGTGACATTCCTTCCGCCTTACCTTGACTCGGGCATCTTATCTCTCACTCGGCCAAGTGATATTCCACTCGGCCGAGTGGCCTTGTTTTCTCTCCTTCTCGACTTTTTGACTCTTCGTCTCGATTCATCACCTCTTCCACACTTGTGCATCGATCTTTTGATCTCTCTCCCTTTCATTTCTCGGCTTCCGCTCCTCCTTGATTGGATCTTGCTCACCAAGTTGTTGTCTCGCTCGATTCTTTGCTCGCTTTTTTCACCCTTTTTCTAGAAATGAGTCAACACTTACATGAAAGTATTAGTTCACAAAATTAAGCACATTAACCTCAGATTTTGCAATGAAATACCCAATATGATATATAATAATCAACAAATATCATGCAAGAATGAACCCAATCAGTTTTGATGATGTGTTTAAAACCTTAGTGTAGTAGGACCCAGGTGAACTTGTTAGTCGGTGATGATCTAGTTCAAGTTAGATAGTCTTTTTGTTAAGGGAAACCTTTCTAGACTAGACAAGAAGACTTGAAGACCAGCTGAGATAGAAGACTTCGTGCCAAGAAGATAGAAGGCCTGGAGTAGAAGGGTTCGTCTAGAAGACTTGACACAGAGTAGAAGGGTTCGTCTAGAAGACTTGACCGGAGTAGAAGGGTTCGTCTAGAAGACTTGGCCAAAGCAGACTTGAGGTAGAAGACTCTGGCGACAGCACAAGAAGACTTGATGTCGGCAAGGTTGAATTATGGAAAGTCCGATCAGCAAAGTTGAGACAAGCCGAAGTTCAAGAGTTGACCAATATCTCGATTCCAAGATTCAAGGAAGACATGATTGGCAATCAATGATTAAATCAAGATTCAATCATAAAGATTAGATTGCAATCAAGGAAGATATGGAAGACCAATCAAATACCAATCAAGGGAATCAATCGGTATTGAATCAATCAAGACTTGATTGATGGGAATCAATCAAGCCAATCAAGAAAGTCAACCAATTGATGGGAATCAATCAAGCCAATCAAGGAAGTCAACAATTGATACTTTCTAAACTATAGAGGATTTGATTGCTAGCTTTTCCAACGGCTAGTTTTTCAATCTCTATGAATATTGGTGATCACTACAAGCTCGCGCATGGAATACACGCATATTCAAAAGAGACACAAAAATACGATGAGCTAACGAACAAGAACGGTCACCATTCCAAGAGCTTTAAACGCATTAACACAAGCTTAGAGAAATAATCCATTGCTATCTTAGAGCAACTAATAGATTAGGATTATTTCTTAGTTGGAATTGTAAAATCACCTTTCATTATCTCTGCAGAGAAAAGGTTGATTAACTTTTGATCTAAGAGTTAACACTCGAAGATCACCACTTTGTACCAAGGGCAGGAACTTGTAAAACATTACGTGGTTGAATCCTCAAGGAGAACGAGGATTGAAGACCAAACAAGGGCGGGAACTTGTAAAACCTCCTGTGGTCAAATCCTCAAGGAGAACGAGGACAAAGATCATTTCGTTAGTAAGGCCCTGTGGAATCGGGGAGAGTGGACGTAGGATCGTTATATCCTGAACCACTATAAAAATCTTTGTGTCTTTACCCGGCTTTACGCATTCATACTTATAATCGCTCATTCATCATTTTAATAAACTGCATCAACCTTGCTGTAGAAGACTTCAAAGTCTTCTAACCTCAAGAAGGTTTTCTTTAAAAGGGTTTTTCAAATACACACAAGATTAGCTTCCGCACCATCGGTAGACTTCGAGTTTCCGAAGTCTGCCGATCTCACTTGAAGACACTCTCTGAGTACCTTGCGTAAGACTTCAAAGTCTTCTAACCTCACACTCAGCTCACAAAAAGTTGTAAAAGTTTTGAGTGTGGTAAAGTCTATTCAACCCCCTTCTAGACTTTCCACCTCCTTTCACATCTCGTCCGGGACCAACAAGCTCAAGCCGCTAAGGAAACGAGTCTTTACCTTGTTGGTGGTTCCGTAAGTTGATCATTGGGGTGTCTAGATAAGATTAAGCTTTCTTTTCTTATTTCTTTATCTTATCTCGCACCAAAGTGTAAATATGTATTTTTTGTGAATACGAATGAACTTATATGAATTATCATGTCTTATGTTTTAAGTTTCTTTCTGCTATCTAAAAAATCTTAAAAATTTTCTAAGTATTAATCATCCGAGAAAACTTTCCATCTTAGATTAAAAGTTTCTCTAAAATTTTCTAAGTCCTAAAACTTAAATTTTTTTAAGTATGAATTAAGTGCTCTTGTGTGAACTTATCTAAGTTAAAGGTGCTTATATGATGTAATGTGCTTATCTAATTATCTTAAATAATCTTGACTAACACTAAATTTGTGAGTTTGTTTCTTTCTTGCGGTTTTAACTTCATCAAAAAGGGGGAAATTGTTAGATCGGGTTTAGTTTTGATGAGTTAAAGTGTATAGACTAGAGTCACTCATGTAAATAAGATGACCATTGAGTATGTAAAGAATAGCTGATGTAATGAACATTAGTGCTAGTACATTCGGACTAAGTAGAGCAAGTGTAGTCACCGAGGGAAAGAAAGAGAAAGTCATTTCAAGATGATCTTGAAGAAGTCATCTGTTGGAGCGAATAATGAAGAGCTCAAGACGAGGTCGAGACCACCGAGTAGAATAAGAAAGGCAAGTCTTCACCAAGTCACCAATTGGCAGACGACTAACTCAAGAATCGGCTAATGTCAAGACGGTTTTCAAGATAAGTTTGTTAAATGCTTTTAGTTTGTTACAACAAACTAACCATCTTACTGAGCTTATAAATAGGAGTAAGCACGATTCGAAAAGAACTTCAGTACTCATTCCGATACTCACGATTTTCAAAGCACTCACAAGTTTCTAAAAACTTTCTCATAGATTTTCAAGTGTTTAAAGAATACTTCCTTGTATATCTTCTTAGATCAAGTAAAGTTTTGATGAGTTAAAAGATCAATTCGGATGTGCAGACAACTATGTAGGAAAGCTTGAGATCGGTACTCATACTAAGCCGATCGGACTAGGACGAGGACCGGTTAAGTCACCGAGATCGAAGTTGCAAGTCATCTGGAGACAAACTCAAGTCTAGTCATCTGCAGGAGACAATTATGAAGAGCTCGGACGAGGTCAAGACAAGTGAGTAGAATAAGAAAAGCGAGTCTTCACCAAGTCACCGCAGACGAGTAGAAGAAATCACCGAGGTCAAGAGCAGCTTTTCAAGATTAAGTTTGTTAAAGCGAGTTTCAGTTTGTTAGAACCGACTAACAAACTAACTGTCTTTTCAGACTTATAAATAGGTCTAGGTTTTATTTTTCAACACACTTATGCAAATTTGATTTTTCACACCATTCACTATTCGATTTCAATCTCAATTCAAAAAGAGTTTTCAAAAGAGTTTTCAAAAGTTTCAAGTGTTTATAGAACACTTCTCCTGTAATCTTCAAAATCCATTATTCACTTGTAATTCTTAGATTCACAAGAAGGAGTTAGGAGTATTTTGAAGATTCGAAGAAAGTTGAAAGTTGTAAGTTGTAAGGTGTGAAGTAAGAAAGTAGTAAGCTGGTCCCTTCTTCAAGTTGGAGAAGGAGAGTGGATGTAGGATTGTTATAATCCAAACCACTATAAAATATGGTGTTCTTTACTGCTTTTATTTACTTATCTGCTCAATTTCCAATTTATTGTTCAAAGATTAATTTCGTAATCAAAGTTAAAATCGAATATCAGTTTATTTTTATCTTAATAAAGTTGAGATTAATATTGAATTTCCATTGTGTTACTTTGGTACTTTGAATAAATTTTGAAAGATTTGAAAAATCGAAAAATCTATTCAACCCCCCCCCTTCTAGATTTTTCCTAGAAGGTGATACACATTTTACCTAATTTGCTCAACTAATTGGGACCAACAAGTGGTATCGCAGCGGTGTTAAGTCAGTTTCGATATTGATTTTAGGTCTTAACTAAGATTCTGAAATTTTCTTGATTTTCTTCATCTTCTTAGTTGTTACTAAGCTGTGCTACTAACAAGTTTGTGGAGTGTGTTGTTTCTTTATCTCATCATGTCTTCAGGCAAGAGCAAGAAATCCGAGGAATCTACAGAATGTTCAATTGAAGAGTATGATTATTGGAAATTCAGGATGGAAAATCATCTCAAGGCTATCCATGATAGTATGGAGGAGGTTCTTGAAGAAGGTCTATAAAATTTTATCATGGAGGCACGAGCAATGGCACTGAATCACCTGAATCCAGAGCAGATAAGAGAAAAAGAGCTCGAATCGACAAATGATGAAAGGAAAATCCACAACCTAGATCAAGTAGCTTGAACTGAAATCATTGAGACTACTGAGTAAAGACTGGATTGAGAAGGTTAAAAGATGCAAAACAGCCGAAGAAATGTGGCGGACTCGCACATGTCTGTGAAGGATCGTACCAAGTAAAGAGAATAAGTTGCGATCTGTTTACACGCCTTTGATACCTTCAAGATGAAGGAAAATGAAAGCGTGGATCGGCTAGATGTAAGGTTGATGAATCTCCTCAATAAAGCGGTGATCTAGGAAAGAACTATAAAGAGAAGGAGATTAATAACAAGATACTCGAGATCATTAACCAAGAGATGGAGAGAAAAATTCAATATCCTTAAAGCAACTCAAAATTTATCTTCTATTACTCACCATACCTTGTTCTCTCATCTTAAAGCTCTAGAGTATGACATTCAAATAGAGGATGAAGAAGATGAGATGGAGTCGAGCACCTCATCTAAATCTGTTGCCTTTGTCGGCCAAAGAAGACAAGATGTCAACCGAGTCTGTAGGAGGTGACCTATCTCTAAAGGAAGCGGATGGCTCTTGCTCACCAAAAGGTATAATGATTAAGAATGAAGTATAAACGAAATAAATTGAGATTTGGGGGTAAGGATAGATCGAGATCCAAATCAAGAAGAAAGGAAGATGAGTCTACGATGATGACAAGAGTAGGAGCCGAGACGAGAAGATACAGATCCCTGTCAAAAGAAATCCATCCAGCCCTAAATCGAGATAGGAGTGACACTTGCTACACGTGCAACAAGCCGAGGACACTTCAGCTATGATTGTCCTCAACGACTCCTCCTAGAGAAAGAGAAGAGAAAAGGAAAAAGAGAGACGGGAGATTTGCGAGATCAAAGGGCTGCTCTGTTGGGTGAAGAGAAGGAGTCAAGAAAATCATCATCATCATCATCATCCTCATCTAATTTCGGATTAGATGATGAAATCATCTCATGGCTAAAGAGGTAGTCTATTATTCATCTTCTCGATAATGATTCTTGTCGATCTGCATCGATAATGATCAAAGCTATTCATGAATTATTGAGAGACTTAAAGACATCTCTGCTGCTTATAAACAGCTAGAGACAGAGAATTTGACTTTAAAGGATTAAGTTCAAATTCTAATTAAAGGAAGCGGTGATGAACTATCCAGAGCGAGGAAACATTCAAGGGGAATGTTTTCCCAGTGAGACTAGTACATCGGCCACCTACCCGAAAGATTAGAAAGTGAATTGAAAACTTTAAAAGACAAATTTGAAACAATCTGTCTTGAAAATGAATTAATTAAGAAAGACAATGAGAAGCTAGTCTTCAATATTAGTCAACTTAATAATTCACAATGAAATAGATCACATCTTTAATACATCTCAAAAAACCCATGACAAAACAGGTTTTGGTTATGATAGAAATAGTAAATCGGGCGTACAAAACCTAGAAAATTTGTAAAAGCATCGATTAATCAAAAGAGGTTAGAATTGGTCCTTGGAAACCAATTAGTCAAGTAAGGACTCAGCATCTCCCGGCTTGAAAACAAAAATTCAGCTTAGGACTCCTTATCGGACTAAGAGAAATCCAAGAACCAAAGTAAGAAGAAATTCTTATTATAATCCTTTTGATGGGAGAAGCGGATGTTATCCCACATTTCCTAAGTTCAGAAAATTACTAAATCGAATACAACAAATTATCATTTAAAAGTGATACGATTGTAGACAGATTTGTTAGAGAGACCAAGTCGATTTATTATTTGGAGATGAGATTTTTGTCTGGTTACCTAAAGTGATGCTTGACCTTCAAGGACCCAAGATCACTAGGGTACCTTATAACTAATTTGTTTTTCGGGATTCACGGGGATCATCACTCAAGGAAGAGATCTTAGCCTCCATATGGTACATTGATAGTGGTACTCACAACACATGACTTATAACAAGAGGTTGTTATCAAATTTCCAAAACATTGATGGTCCAAGAGTATTATTTGGAGACAATAATTGTGGTCGGACTAAAGGAGTAGGTACTCTGATTATCAAGGATATTCGGGTATCGAGGTATATTTTGTTGAAGGTTTGAAACATAATCGCTATATCTGTTTCCCGACTTTGTGATAAAGGTTTTCTTGTCAAATTTTCTAAGGATAAATGTGATATCTTAGATAATTCCTCGAGATAAGGTACTTTTAAGCGGCTTGGACATGGTAATGTCTATGTGGCCAACTTTAATAGTTGTCCTAAAGATACTTGTCTGATAGCTAAGGGTGGAGATGATCTCGGTGGCTATGGCACAAGAGGCTTAGTCATCGAATTTCAAAACCCTTAGTAAGTCAAGCTAAAAGAACCTTGTTAAGGGATTACCTGAGAAACTTTTATCTACCGATCTTAAATGTGATGCTTGTCGGAAAGGTAAACGGCTAGACACTCATTTAAGAGTATTAACTCCTCTTCATCCGAAAGAGTTTTGCAACTACTTCATCTGGATCTGTTTGGACTGTTTCTCCTCTCGGTTTCGGTGGAAAAAAATATACTCTTGTTGTAGTAGATGACTTTTCTAGATACACTTGGGTTATATTTCTTTTCAAGAAAAATGAGACTATAAACAAGATCTCTGATGCATTCGAACAGTTCGGAATGAAAAGGGTGTTAATATTATTAAAATAAGGAGTGATAAGGGCACAAATTTTGAATTCTTGTTTATCTAACTTTTTCAATGAGTGTGGAATTATTCATGAGACATCTTCAGCAAGAACTCCTCAACAAAATGGAGTGGTTGAGAGAAGGAATAGAACCTTGAAGGAAGCGGCCGGGGAGCATATTAGGCGAGTATGAAACCCTCACAGGTTACGGGGTGAAGCCATCAACACGGCTTGTTATACCCGAACGGGTGCTTGGTTGTTAAAGACAAGGGTAAGACTCCATATGAGATTTAGAAGGGTAAGATTCCAAGAATCTCATATTTCGAGCTTTTGGTTGTAAGTGTTTCATTCATAACAATGGGAAATCTAAGTTAAGAACTTTTGATGCTAAGGCAACCGATGGAATATTCTTGGGATATTCCAACACTTCCAAGGCATTTAGAGTTTTTAACAAGACAACCCTTTGTGTGGAGGAGACTCCTCATGTTGTTTTTATGAGTTGTATTCCTTCTCGGATAAAGTGAATCAAATTTCTGAAAGTCTAGATAAAATTGAACTATCCAAGACTAAACATAGAACTGTCTATCTACCTAGTCTTGATTCGGACTCGGATGAAGAAGAATCCCCATCGATAATCAAGACAACTTGATCGGACTCCATCAGTAACAGACACTCTTGACATCGGTGATCGGCGGGGTCGGTGATGAAGGGGAACGTCGAGGTGAGGTAGAGTCGAGGAGGAGTTGCCCTCACGAGACTCAAGATGAGGATCCTTCTCCTCATATAGGCAAAAGGATGAGAAGCTACCATCCATCGATCAGATTATAGGAGACCCATCTAGTAGTGTGCGGAACACGAATGATCTTTGGACTCGGAAGTCTGTTTAGTTGTTATGTGTCGCTTCTTGAACCCAAGTCTATTGAGGAAGCTCTATCTGATCCAAAGGATAACACCATGCGGGAGGAAGGCGCATCGGTTTGAAAGGCAAAATGTTTGGGAATTAGTGGAAAGACCCTTACATAGAAAGATTATAGGCACCAAATGGGTGTTTAAAAACAAAGCAGAGATGAGAACAACATTATTGTTCGTAATAAGGCAAGATTGGTTGCTCAAGGTTACTCACGGATGCGAGGGGATAGACTATGATGAAACCTATGCTCCGATTGCCATATTAGAAGCAATAAGGTTGTTCTTGGCATTTGCTGCATATAAATCTTTCAAAGTCTTTCAAATGGATGTTAAGTCTGCATTCCTTAATGGTGTGTTACTTGAGGAGGTCTATGTGGAGCAGCCTCCTAGGTTTAAGATCAATAACAAGGTCTATAAACTCAACAAAGCTCTATATGGACTGAAACAAGCTCCCGGGGCTTGGTATGATACCTTATCTGATTTCTTGACATCAAATGGATTTTCAAAAGGTAAGATTGATAGGACTTTGTTTAGAAAGGAAGTAGATGGTAACATCTTATTAGTTTAAATTTATGTAGACGACATAATCTTTGGTTCACCTAATCGGAAATTATGTGAAGAGTTTAGTATTCTCATGAAAAATAGGTTTGAAATGTCAATGATGGGTGAATTAACATACTTTCTAGGCTTACAGATTAAACAGGATGAGTAAGGGTATATCTATACATCACCTAAATATGCTAAGGATCTGATTGAGAAATTTGGGATGACTACTAGTAGAGAAGTTAAAATACCTATGACAACTAACTTCTCTATGGATTCAAATGAGCGGGGATACCCACGGATGCAACGAAGTATCGTGAACTGATTGGATCTCTTCTCTATCTCACCGCAAGTAGGCAGGACATAGCTTTTGCGGTTGGGGTATTGATTGGGTTCATTCTTGCATGATATTTGTTGATCATTATATATCATATTGGGTATTTCATTGCAAAATCTGAGGTTAATGTGCTTAATTTTGTGAACTAATACTTTCATGTAAGTGTTGACTCATTTCTAGAAAAAGGGTGAAAAACGAGCAAAGAATCGAGCGAGACAACAACTTGGTGAGCAAGATCCAATCAAGGAGGAGCGGAAGCTGAGAAATGAAAGGGAGAGAGATGAAAAGATCGATGCACAAGTGTGGAAGAGGTGATGAATCGAGACGAAGAGTCAAAAGTCGAGAAGGAGAGAAAACAAGGCCACTCGGCCGAGTGGAATATCACTTGGCCGAGTGAGAGATAAGATGCCCGAGTCAAGGTAAGGTAGAAGGAATGTCACTCGACCGAAGCAATCCCACTCGGCCGAGTGGAGGTATACTTGGCCGAGTCATCCCATTCCAGACGAAATTCCACTCGGCCAAGACGCTCATGACTCGGCCGAGTGAGACATCAGTGGCCGAGTCGCCACATCCCGATAAGAAAGTCACTCGGCCATGAGCAAGGCGACTCGGCCGAGTGAGATACTTTTGCCCGAGTCATCTAGTGCCAGAACTGAAGCTACTCGACCAACATCCAAGTCACTCGGCCGAGTGGTGGCCGAGTGGGACCACGGCTGCGCGATTTTGAGCTAAATTTCATCATTTTCGAGGTCCTTAAGTGCAAAACGAAATTTGTAACTTTGCCCCCACTATAAATACTCTCTAATTCAGCTGATGAAGGAGCTTTTCCACACTTAGAACATTGGATAGGGATTTAGATTAGAATTCTCTGCACTCATTCACACACAGTTACACATAGTGATAGGTGTTCTTAGTTTTTGAGGGATTTGAATTACCCAAGAGTTATAGCTGATAAATTTGATCATTCAAGTTGTATTAGACTCCATCAAGGTAACTTCTACCATTTGTTTTCAGTTTTGTTATCTAATTTCAGCTTAATCATGATTCCTATTTACTTATTGTTCATGGGTTTCTTTCACTTAGCCATGATTGGCTAAATTTCATATGTGCTTGGGTGTAATGATCCCTTGATGAGTTGATTTTGGTAAATTGATGATTGGGTGTTCATTTGTTGAGGTGATTAATTGTCTTAATGATGTTTTGCATGATTTAATTGCTAAGGTGAGCTTTGATCTTGTGTTTATTGATTTAATTGATGCAAGGATACTTGGTTGATTGAATTGATGCATAGGTGTTAGGTTTGCTAAAGTGATTGAAGTGGATATTTGGTTAACACAAGGATACTTGGTTAATTAATTAGAACCTCATTAAGGCACATTGATTACTTGTTGTTGCATGTGATTAGTGAGGGGGTGAGAGTGCCGTCTCTTACATTCCTACGTGCTTTATCGATCATTTAGAACCAAGGCTTGTCAAGTACGGTTTTAATTGAACTATTTGTTAGTTATCCCTATGATCCCTCTTTGAATGAACACTTGATTGTTGATGATCCGAATTTGACGAGTCTTTGGTGAATTGCACCCGAGCACTACTATCTCATCCTTGTTATTCCTTTGTTGATTGCTTGGTTTAATTTCTTGTTGAATTTGTGTTGTTCTTTTGTTGCTTTTATTTTGCAATCTTGACTAGCCACTATAATTCTATGGAAACATATGTTTTCGAGGCTCCATTGTACTCTTAGTCCCTTGGGTTCGATAACTTTGGTCGCAAATTTCTTATCACTAAAAACGACGATCAAAATGGCGCCGTTGTCGGGGACTAGTTGAGGACACTTAGGTGGAACTTGAATTCTAGTTGAGTGGAGTTACTAGTGGCATTTATTTTTCTTGTTTGTTATCTTTGTTTTAAGAATTTGATACTTGGTCTCTTTTGGTAGGTGCTTATTCGAACTTTGAAAATTGATAACGAAGCTCTACCAAGAAGAAGGAATCGGAGGAGGAATCGTAGGACTTTTGATAGAGAAATGGAAGGGGATCTACTCCCACATGGAGAGAGGGGTGCTCATGAAGGAGGTGAAGGGGAGATCAATATTCAAGGTATCCATGTGGAATTGAGAGGTGCCCAACCTCAAAGAGAAGAGATGGTGCATCAAAATCCACCAAATCCCCAAAATCCTTATCCTTACCCTTACCCCTATCCATATCCATATCCACCACCTCCAATTCAAGGTCAAAATCCATATCCATATCCACCTCCATATCCACCATTTCCTCCATATCAAGACCAAAATTACATTGATCCATACAATCCTCCACCACCACCCTTGCCTAACAATCAAAACCCACAAAATCCCCCACCTCAAAGGGAAGGTAGACCCATTCGTGCTTATTTTGAGCCTCAACTACGGGAGTATTACGATGGGATAGCTAGGCCAAATATCCAAGCTAATAATTTTGAGATTGCACCGGCTATGATCAAGCTTCTCATGGAGAATCAATTTTGACTTATCTCGTCCCAAGTGTGCACGCTCCCGGCGATAAGGTTTTGCTTAGCCATTGCTTGGCCTTCCCGTGAGGGTGAATGCAAACATCCTCAACTTCTTAGCATCTTCGGTGACTCCATTGAACTTCATAGTGTCCGCTAGCTCCAAGAATCTATCCAAGTGTTTGTGAGGATCATCTATCCCATCTCTTCCCTCAAATTGATTCTCCATGAGAAGCTTGATCATAGCCGGTGCAATCTCAAAATTATTAGCTTGGATATTTGGCAAGAAAACTCATCTGGAGACAGCTAAGAAAATCCTTAAAATATCTCAAAGGAACCTTACAAGTAGGGTTATGGTACTCGGTGATGACAACTTTGGTGACAGTTATTGATTCAGTCTTTGGGGATGTAAGATTGATAGGAAATCCACTTCAGAACTTGTCAATTTTTAGGCAACAAATTAATTTCTTGGTTATCTAAGAAACAGACATCTGTTGCAACCTCCACAACTGAAGCCGAATACATGGCGGCTAGAAGTTGTTGCTCTCAACTCCTCTGGATTAGTCAATGACTTAGAGATTATAATATTCAAACATCACTGTTCCTATTTACTGTGATAGTAATAGTGCAATAGCTATGACTTACAATCACATTACGCATTCTAGATGTAAGCATATAGACATTAGGCATCATTTCATTAGAGATCATGTGGAGAAAAATGACATTAGAATTGAGAAGATAGCCACTCAATCACAAAGAAGCGAGACATTCTTACAAAACCATTAGTGAGTCTAGGTTTAAAGAATTATGCTTAGAATTAGGATTACTTGATGCATCTTTATCGATTTTTAAATTGCTTGCATTTGATAAATGTATTCCTTATTTAAGTCATTTCTATTCTTTAAATTAATGTCTAGAAAGAATTATCGGACTAGATATGAGTCAAAGGACAATTAGGTAGCTGATATCATTGATTTCCTTTTTAGGAATCAACAATCAAGGATTAGTCATATTGACCTTATCTCGACTGATGATTACTTATTCGACATTGATAAATCGAGACTAGGGCACAATAGTCACACGATTTCTAGAAAACAGATGACTATCTGCACCCTATCCGATCTACCTCGGCTACTAATAGTTTTGATGAGTTTGCTTGCGAGAACAGGTATACCGGCTTTGTCTCTTAATCTCTTTAAACGGAAAATCCTCACCTTTGTCCTTTCTCAAAATCTATTGTTTTCAAATAAATTTCATAAGTCCGCTTATTTCAAAATAATCTGTACTAGTGACTAAACCGAAAATATCGTGTTAAATATTGTTTAAAAATTGTGTTTTGAAAATCGAGACTAGGAGAAAGTTTTCAAAAATACAAGACAAGGTCATTTTGACCAAGTCTGGCATTTACCAAGTCTGAAATAGAAAACACGATTGCAAAGAAAGGCATCTTATTGCTTACGTCGAGTACTAATTACTTCGATAAAGCAAGTCTATTAGCCGTCTAATCCGTAGGTTAAACGGTTACTTTTACGCAATTCAAGGCGCGTTCATGACACGCGCCTGAAGTTGAAGCGATTTTCTCTCTCCCCTTTTAAATCAACGGTTTAAAATTAAAACTACGAGATCGTGCCACGTATCATCTTCCCGACTTTCCCTTTCTCTCCCCTTCGTTTAAAAACTTACCTTCATCAGTTTTGAAATTCACTTTCACATTCCCTGTTCGTAAAATTACCGCAATATTTTCAATCTCTCAAAAAAATTTCAATGGCATCCTCTTCTTCTCAAACACCAAAACCCCCTACTTACATAACCTCTGCAAAATCCGATTTCAAAATGAATTCGGAGATTGTGAAGAATAAGCTTAAGGCGAAATGTTCGTGGATTTTGACACAACTAATGATAGAGAATCCGGGAGATCATTGGATTACCTGGAAGCCTCAAGATCGAGAGGATTTTGCTCACTCAAATCACCACAAAACAAAACGGCGGATTTCATTGGAGCAGAAGTTTACGGCCAACAGCAGTGTTCACAGAGACGCTTCACGGCGACCGTAGAAGGGACTCGGTGGAGTATACAAAGGAAAATATGGCTAGAACTTTTGATACATCGATGGAAGGGGTAAACCCTCCGACGTATAAGGAGGATGAATAAGAGGAGTCATTTGATGTTTTTGCAAGGGTTACTTATAGAAGGGTAAGGAGAGATTTGAAGAAACATATGCTAAGGATGAAGTTTAGATTGCGCATGACAATCGTGACCAAGTCAATCCTAGGAGATCAAAGCTCCCATGATGGAGTGACAAAGTCACGTTTGTCAGTATGAGGGCTATTTTTATGGAGTGCAAGTAGATTGGGTTGATTTGTTATTTAGGAGGCTAAAGGAGGAGAAGCCGAGGCTGTTGTATAACCACGATGGAGGAGATTGGACAGCTTCTTCAACTGTGAGCTTTGTTTAACAAGATCACGGTGTTGATGGAAGGTCTGAACAAGAGGTTTGAGACAAGGGAAGGGCTGAAGAAGTATTCTAAACGAAGGGGTTATTAACCAAGAATGAAAGAATTGGTGGTTTACGACTCGGATGATGAGTCGGATGGTGCTAGGAGGCGGAGAGAGCAAGAAGTGCGGTGGCTCGAGGCAAGATGCTAAACCCCAACTTCCAACGGCGAGGTTGCCGAGCCAAGAAGAAGCACTACCAGCCGAGGATCCACTGTCGTTGAAGTGACAGGTTGAGGAGGCAGCAAGCTGCAGTGAGGTCTCCAAGGAGGAGGTCGAGGAGGAGGCTTGTCGAGGTTCGAGAGAAGAAGCCATCTGCTTGAGCCGTCAGAAGCTGCTACCGGCCAGCTTGATCGAGATGAGGATTCGAGATGAAGACAATCGATTCATCCTTGAGAGGAGGTCCTCCGAGACATCCGAATCCTCGAGGCGGCTCAGCCGACAAATGAAAACCTCAACTTTACTTCTGAAGAGGTTCCGATCTTTGGAGATTGCAGTGAGGTTGCAAAGGCTGGATGTTCCTTCTTCTCCGCCTAAGGAAGCCGCACTCTCTCCCATTCGGGAGGAAGGTACCAATTCGTCTCTCTCTCTTACACAATCCCCACCCGGCAATGAAGAGGTGTGCACTGGCCGGCACCTCGAGCCTCTTCAATGCCACCCGATTGCCCCATATCATCGAGTCCAACTCCCATAGTCCAAATTCAACCTGAATCAACCTCAACCCCATCCGAGACAATCCCCACTTCCACCCAACCCGAAATCACCCCTACTCCCACCATCATCCCACAAATTGAACAGCTACCTCATCTAACCTAACCCCATCTGAAACTCAACCTTCCACTTCTCCAACACAAGCCACACCTCCACGAGAAATAGACATAACTTCCTACTCTTTCCTGGAAGATATCCAGATGAGCTCACCGATCCCTCTCCCCCAAATTTCTGAACTCCATACTCCCACTTCCTCCTCATCCGAATCCTCTTACGAGGATGAGGATAGTGATCTAAGCCCCACTTCAGCCATCTCTTCTATCATAGCTCGAATGGAAAAGAAAATAAAGCAAGCTTTTGAGAAAAAGATGAAAAAGAAGACGAAGAAGATGGTAAAGGCGATCAACGAGACGATGATCTCAAACATGAGGGATGTAGTGGTAAATCTCACTCAAAAAAATTACCTCTATTACTAACTCTGTTCTTGCTGAGAAGGTGAATGCCTTGGAGGAGGAGGTACAAGGGCTGAAAAGTCGAGTCACAGATTACAATGCCATAGTGGTGGACTCATTGGCTTTGGACAAGTCGAGACTTCGAGTAAAATGCAAGGATCTGGAGGCAGAAGGCGACTACCTTAGGCGATGAAGTGAAAAAGGGGGAAGAGGAGGTGAAAGAAAGAGAGCGAGGCACTCACACTGTGGTGGATGAGACAAGAAAGAAAGTTGATACAAAAGTCGGCACAGTGGTGAGGCAGCCAGAGAGGAAGCTCGAATCAAATCCGATGAAATTTGTTGCACTTGGTGAGGGTCAGCCAACCTGGAGGAAGCTTTGAAGGAGGATGAGTCGAGAAGGAAGAAGGAAGAGGAAGACAAGTCTGCCGGCTTGCAAAAATCAAAGAGTCTCAAAAGCGGCGGTGAGGTGAAAGGAAAGGGAAAGGGGAAGGTTGTTGAAGAGCGGCTCAAGCCAAAGTGCCCATCTTGTCTGAAAAGAGGAAAAGGGAGCTCGACTACTCTAATATGCCCGAGGAACGATCGCAGGATCATGAGAGAGCGGCGTTCTATGGAGAAAGGGAGAGGAAGAAGGCGAAAAGAAAAATAAAGGGCTTGAGATGAGGTGGAGTAAGGAGGTAAGAAAGTGGGAAATGAAAGGGCAGACGAAACCGACTTTAGGCCTTATCATCGGACACTCAACCCCCAAAGGTCGTCGCTGGCAAATTTTTCAAAGAGTATAAGGAGAAGAATACGGGCGCCAGATGGATGTATCACCGTACATCTTGAAGGGGTCTCGATTCAGCGGCTCAAGACGAGGACACGAGATGGCACGAGTGGATCGAAAAAGAAGATAAAGATCTTTACCAAAGGCTGCTTTGTCGAAGTGATAAGTTTTTCAACGCCGATCTTTGTGCCCCTATGAGACAAAGTGCAGACTCCAAGACCAACCCCGATGGCTCAATTGACATGAATTGGATTAAAGGCATCATTGCCAAAGCCGAAGTGGAGTCGGGGTTGAAGGATGAAGAAGAGCTCAAAAAGCTAAGGAAAAGGTCTTCACCGGTTGGCCATTCCTGAAGCTAATCGGTGGGGAGTACGATCACGGGATCATTTTCTTTTCTTTATCTTCTTATTTTTGATCTTTTTGTATCCTGTAAATTTGATGTGAATAAATCTATGTTTGACTTATGAGTTTTACTTGTCTTATTTTCTTAAAGTTTTTTTAGAAAACTTAAAATTTTTCTAAGTATAAATCATCGAAATTTATCATCTCGGACTTAAAATTTTTAAATTTTTTTCTAAGTCTAAATTTTTCTAAGTCCTAAGACTTAAAAGTTTTTAAAGTCTAAAAGACTTAAAAAAATTTTAAGTGCTTTATGTTAATTGAATCGATTAAAGTGAAAATGTGTTACGATATACCTATTTGATAAATCTTGATTAACTCTAAACTAACTTCACTGTGAGTGTGTCCCTTTCTTGTAGGTTTTAACTTCATCAAAAGGGAAATTGTTAGATCAACTAAAGTTTTGATGAGTTAAAAGATCAATTCGAGATGTCTGGAACAACTATGTAGGAAAGCTGAGATCGGGTACTCATACTAAGGCCGATCGGAGACTAGGACGAGAATTTGGTTAAGTCAGTGGAGATCGAGAGTTGCAAGTCATCTGGAGACAAACTCAAGTCTAGTCATCTGCAGGAGACAATTATGAAGAGCTCGGGCGAGGTCAAGACAAGCCGAGTAGAATAAGAAAAGCGAGTCTTCACCAAGTCACCGAGACGCAGTAGAAGAAATTAGCTGAGGTCAAGAGCGGCTTTCAAGATTAAGTTTGTTAAAGCGATTTCAGTTTGTTAGAACCGACTAACAAACTAACTGCTTTTTTCGTACTTATAAATAGGTCTAGGTTTTATTTTTCAACACACTTATGCAAATTTGATTTTTCACACCATTCACTATTCAGATTTCAATCTCAATTCACAAAGAGTTTTCAAAAGAGTTTTCAAAAGTTTCAAGTGTTTATAGAACACTTCTCTGTAATCTTCAAAATCCATTATTCACTGTAATTCTTAGATTCACAAGAAGGAGTTAGGAGTATTTTGAAGATTTGAAGAAAGTTGAAAGTTGTAAGTTGTAAGTTGTGAAGTAAGAAAGTAGTAAGTTTGGTCCCTTCTTCAAGTTGGAGAAGGAGAGTGGATGTAGGATTGTTATAATCCGAACAACTATAAAATCTGGTGTTCTTTCTTTGCTTTTATTTACGTATCTGTTCAATTTCCAATTTATTGTTCAAAGATTAATTTTAATCAAAGTTAAAATCAATATCGTTTGCTTTTGATCTTAATAAAGTTGAGATTAATATTGAATTTCCATTGTGTTACTTTGGTACTTTGAATAAATTTGAAAGATTTGAAAAATCTGAAAAATCTATTCAACCCCCTTCTAGATTTTTCCTAGAAGTCGATACACATTTTACCTAATCTGCTTTCAACTAATCGGGACCAACATCTTCAAACATTACGCCTTTGTATAGGTTGTTAGTTTGAAGATAGGTTGAAGAAGAAGATCTTCAAGTCATTGTAATTGTAATCTCGGTAAGTAAGTAAGCAAGTGAGTGAGTCGAGGCCCTTCTTCGAGTTGAAGGAGGAGAGTGGATGTAGGATCATTTTGATCTGAACCACTATAAATTCCATGTCACTTACTTTCTGCATTAATCTTTACGTTGATAATCAATTGCTCAAACAAATTAATTTGATTCATTTCATTGCTTTTGATTTGTTTCCAAAAGATTGAGTCTAAAATTATTTTGATGTTCTACTTTGATATCTTGAATTGATAATCTAAATTTTTATAAAATTTTAGATAATCTATTCAACCCCCCTTCTAGATTATCTCTGGAAGGTGTACTTAGCTGCTATTAAATACTCAATCTCGGGACCAACACTCTACAAGTTGAATATTTTCTTGATCGCCTCGGCCTTGGTTGGTTCACTTCACTTGGCTCTACCGGGTTGGAACATGTAGCTTGATTATGTCCTGGTTTAAAGCATCTAGAATAAACATGTGACCGTCGCATGGAGATAGACGATTCTAAGCCCGATTGTCACTTACTTTGTCGTGGACACCCTGCATGCAGGTTGAATGGGTAGCTCACAAATCGTCCGATTAACCCACTCCGGGTTTAACTACTTATTTGGGTGGGGCACGGGCAGTGGACTTCCCCACATTCCTTTAACAAAGTATGTCCAAGATGTGAGGTGTACAAACCGACTTATACTTAGTTTAGCAAACCTGAATTAATAAAGACACATTATAAAGAAAACTACTATTGCATGGTACATGAAAAATCAAGAATAAAATAAAATAATTACCTAATAGCTGCAGCCATATGAATGCATGGCATCAACAAACACTCAAATTCTTCAATTCACATGTTCTAGTACGCAAGCTCACAATAAAGAACTCTGCAAAAACCAAGACCTTATATTTATACTCACTTAAACTCGTAACATTCAGTGACACCTTGCACGCTTCTTGACATCGACCATTTTTGTCGACTTTCACAAAGTACCGATCATGAGTTATTCCTCACAATGCAGTGAACTATTGCTCGAGAATCGATCTTGCACATTCGAGCATAGATACAACCGGAGCTTTCGTGCCCAAAGAAGTCTTTTGTTCCAACTCTCATCGGTGTTATATGCCATGAATTCATATCGTTGGGACGGGATGACAAACACAGACCCATCTTTTAGGATCATGTGTGTATAGCTTTCGCATCAACCGACCATCTCGATCCAACCGCTTGTAATGTATGCATAACCCTACACATTGAAACACAATATTACATAATAGATAACAAATAAATAACGAGATTATCAATAAATAATATTAAAATACCCATGGTAATCAGATCGATATGCATATGCGGCTTGGTAAAATATTTGAACCACGATTCGCCCAAACGAGAACATACTTATCTTTGCGAGGGGATGGTAGGAGAGATCGTGTGAAGCGATGGGATACAACGTGCGGATTGGAGTGAATTGATACATGTTTTTAGGGCTATTTTTAGTGCAAAAAGTGAGCTAAAGTATGATTTTTGTGCCTAAATGTGAAAAGTATCACTCTTTTGCCTAAAAGTATTACTTTTAGAGGTTTTGATGTATTTCATCCGTTTTATAGGTAAATCGGTGGAATTTGGACAAACCGAGAGTACCGGATGCTTAGGATGAAGAGGCGAACGAGACGGATGAAAACGGGGGTCGAAGGTGGAGCCCGACCGGAAAAATGCCCTGGTCTCGAGCTGCAGTCGAGGACCAAGTGCCTCGAGTCGAGGGCTGTCTTGAAAGGACCAAAATTAGAAAAAGGCACCGGCCTCGACCGGAGGGCTGACCCTCGGCTTCGAGGGATGCGTCCCTCGACTAGAGGGCTGACCCTCGACTCGAGGGATTTGAAAATGCATCACCCTCGACTAGAGGGCTGACCCTCGACTCGAGGATTTGATTTTCAGAAAATTCGTCTTTTTAAGGGCTGAAGCGAGCATAACTATGGAGAACTAATAATAGCGGTTGAGAGCGGTTTTGGGGCGATTTCTCAGGCCCCAAGCCAATTTTCCATTCTAGTTAGTGTAGAAGTTAGATTTAGGATTAGATTTCAATTGATGTTGGTAGATTAGCCATAGATTAGCATTTTGATCTTGTAATTCTTTCAATTCAAGCTTGTAATTCATTTGGAGATTGTTGTTGAAGACTCGAAGCATTCCTATTTTTGTTGATTGAAGATCATTTGGTGATGTTTTTCCTCTTTTGTCTCTTTAATTTCTTAATTGTTGCGATTTGCTTTGTGTTTGATCCATTCTATCTTCTTCCCATGAATTTCACCATGGGCTAACTCTCTTGTGCTTGGGTTAATTGAAATTGATGATGATTTGATTGATGATGCTATAATTGTTGATGATTGGAGATTAATTGAGTAGATTGCTTACTAATTGTGATTCTCATTTGTGCTTCATGCATAATTATCTCTTTAGAATAGTGTTTGATCACCCTAGCTATAGGCGAGAGTTGCGCTAACGTGATCCGGTATTAATCGGGTGATAATTGTGTATGAATGTGTGGATTGGGTGCTTCGGAATCGAGAGATTAGTTGCACTAAGGATACTCACATTAGTTTGTTTTCTAATTGTGATTCTTCATTGTGCTTTGTGTAAAATTGTCTCTTTAGATTAATGGTTAATCACCCTAGCAATAGTAGAGTTGAGCTAACGTGATTAGGTGTTAATCGAGTTTCAATTTTGCATGATTGTATGAATTGGGGATTTCTACATTGAGAGATGGGAAAGACTAAGGATACTCACATTAGGCATTGTGATTTTAATGAAGTGATTAATTTCATGATGGTTTATGCTTTCTATCTTAGTTGATTTGCAATTTGATTCAATTGTAGCTTGTTAATTGATGATTCCTTGATGGATGTTAGCCCTAGCACTCCTATCCCACCATTTAGTGTTGTTTTGGTTATCGCATTCTAAGTGTTCGATCTATTGCTTGCTCCTTGTTGTTTTGTATTTTTGCTTGTGTTTTTGTTGTTTTTGTACCAAATCATTGTTGCCACTCTAGTCACTAAGAACTTGTATTCCTAGGGCCTCATGTGCATACTTTTTCCCTTGGGTTCGATATTTTGTTGATTGGTCTTAATAACTCTTACCCTATACACTCCAATCAAATGGTGCCGTTGCAGGGAATTAGTTTTTGCGCCTTAAGTGAGACTTAGGAATTGTTTGAAGTGACTACTTGTTGCCTTTGTGTTTGTTTTGTTATTTTTGTTAGAATTTGATACTTTGGTATTTTGTCTAGATGGAGGATACAATTCATTTGCATGGAATCAATATCATTATCAAGAGAGCATGGTATATCCTCCACATTTTGAAGATTTTGGATGCAATAATTGGATGAGCTTTGAAGATAATTCTCAATTGCAACAAGTTTCATCCAATTATGAAGATTTGAGAAGTGAAGAAATTCCTACCCCACCTCAAAAGATGTTTCCATATTATGAACCTTGTGATCAAACATCTAATCCATGTCTTGGATTTGAGGGTGATTATGAGAGAAGTGATAATTATGAGTATTCAATGCCACAAGCTTCTCCTCAAATTGAAGAATGGGGACTCTATGATATGAGAGCTATATTGCAAGAGATGCTTGGATTTGTGTTGGAAAAATTTGAGGAAGATGATGCTAGATGTGATCAAATGCTTCCCTTGTATGAAGAAATGTATGAGACCAAAGAAAAGGTAAATTCATGGATAGAGGGGAACATGGAGATCACCGGAGTGCATTTCACATTTATTAAGTGTCAACTCTAAGATTTCCTACGCCAAGTAAAGAACTTGAATATCATGGAAAGTCGAAGAAGAAGGAGGAAGAAAATGAAAGAAGAGATGTAGTAGAGGGTCCAAGAAATGAGGATGAAAGGAAGAAATCTCTTGTCAAAAGTGAGGAAGAGGAGTGTCCATTGATGGACATGAGCTATAATGAGGAAGAAAATCTAAGAGCATCGAATGAAACCTTGAAGATTGAAATGAGCATTTCTATACCCTCTAACTCTTCAAATATTGATTTTATTGGAAATGATGCTTCTTATGATTTAATTTTGCCTCTTGTGAATTTTGACTATAGGGAAGAATTAAAAAACGCTTGGGCATCCTCGAAGAAAAAGAATCGAGAAGGATGGCAAGAGAAAAAAGGGGACAACCATGGACACTTTGCATTTCTATAGGTGGTTGTCCTATCTATTCGGTGAACCTCCTAGACCTTGAAGCACAAAGATCGAGATACAATGGGAAGGAGGATCGCTACCCTTGGCCATTCCGATGAAGGATGTTGGACGTGAAGAATAAGTCCGGCATAGGACAATAAAAATAGCGCTTGATGGGAGGCAACCCATCCTTTTTATTTGTTCTTTTTGGTGCTTTTGGTAGATTAGTGTTTTTGTTTTTAGGAGATTTGGCTTGCTACTTAATTGCTTATTCTTGGTACATGATGCTCTATGCTTTGAGATTCATATAGTGTTGTGCTTAATTGTTGATATCATTATGAGTTGCATGTATTTGGAGCCAAACTTGAATGCATGACTTCATTCAAGTTTGGGGGTGTGTGTCATTTAGGGTAGAAATGCATCTCTTAGTGATGATTTTGATGAATTGTTTTGCCCGTGTGTAGGTATACTCACTACGAGGATTGGAAAGGATCGAATTTGCAAAGGAATCGAGGAATCGAGAAGGAAAGGAGAGCTTAAAAGTTGGTGAAAATGAGCAAAAGGAAGAGAACCCGGTCTCCTCGATCGAATGAGCGACCGGGCTTAAATCGAGGGACCAAAACGGTAATTTCATGCATATTTGGGTTCGTTAGGGGTATAAAGGTCATTTTTAGGAATTTCGGGGTCGGATCGGGCCCGGAATCGTCAAAAATTCCTGGACTCGACCGGGTCGAGAGTGCATGGCCCCGGGTCGAGGGATTTACACTTAGTCAAAAATTCAGAAATTTACACATTCCTCAAGTCGAGTGGAGTCGAGATCAGTTTGTCAAGTCCCTCGAGTCGTGCGTGTGGCCTCGAGTCGAGGTAGTCGAAATTTTGAATCCCTCGAGTCGAGGCGACCCTCGACTCGAGGCGCGGGATTTTTTTAAAATGCGTAGGATCGATTGCAGATCCCGACTCGAGGGTTAGGTTTTAGCAGCGCCCAGCTTTTTTTTCCCCCTATTTCCGTCGTTTTGCATCATTTCCACCATACAATCATCATCATTTCATCATTTTATTATATACATTGCATAAAGATTGATTCTTGAGGGTTTTGGAAGCAAATTTGGGGATTTTTGGTTGAAATAAAGTGGGTGTTTTCCAAATTCGTTTTTGGCCAAATTCACAAACAAGGTATGTAATCTCTACTCTTCTTGGTTTCAATTTCATTGTTATATGGTAATAGTTGCATGGGTGTTATGATTTGTGATAAAATTCTTGAATTTGGAATATTTCATTTGGGCATTTTGATAGACACTTGAGATGCATGATTATTGTGGATGATTTGGAGCCTTGTATGAGTATATTTGGATTGATTGATGAGAATAGGAGCATGTTAGGATTGAAAATGATATTGTGCTCGTTTATTTGTGAATTGGGATTGGAATTGTGAATGATGGCATTTGTAGGAATTCCTAGTATAATTGTTGGGATCATTTGGTCAAGTTGAATTATGGTGTTGATAGAAGTGTATGAATTGTTGATGCATAATTGTTGAATTACTTGCTAATTGGCCTATGATTTTTTTGGGATTTTATTGAGCTTAATTGCATGATTATTTGTTGAGCCTACTTGTGAATTAATTGTGGGGCCATGTTAGTAAGTATATGCATGTTTGAGGACTATTTGAGCACTTCTATTGAATAGATTTGTTTAGTTGACTCATTGACCATTGTTGAGGCTTTGTTGCTAGTTACTAGGGATTTTGTTCATTTGAGATGATTATTGATTGTTGACTCGTTCATGGTATGATTGATATTTTTCTCGAGCTCGTATTGTATTTGTTGGTATTGATTTTTGCTTGTGGGAATGATTTGCAGGAACAATGTCTAGAGGGGCCGACAGACATAACCTCTCCGAGGCGGAGATTCGCGAGAAAGAAGCTGCCATCCGACGTGCACACAGGACACCCGCCGAGCTCGGAATTCGGTGGGATGATCACCGGTGGAGGACTCATATTGAGTTATATTCTCGAGCTCTATAACCGGGTGGTCAAGACTAGACTAGTGGACCAAGATTGCATGATATCGATGGGGATCGAGGAGGATATTCCTCGCCTATTTGAGCAAGTTGGGATAGGGAGTTTCTTGATGAAGAGGCCTAGGACATATATCGGACTCACTCTCGAGTTCCTATGCACGGTGAGAGTTGATAAGGCCAGGAGGGCCAAATTCCCGAGGAGTATTACATTTGAGCTCATGGGGTATGAGTACTCGTTGACTCGGCGAGGTCAACGAGATTATTGGAGCACCTACGCACTCAGACCGATCACCGTTGAACATCAGAAGGAGTATAATGCTAAGCGATTTTGGAGGAGGATTTCAGATTCTGGGGCTCCTAATCAGCCCGATTTTGTTCCGGGGAAGTCTAAGAGCACACATATCCGAACCCGGTCATTCGATATCTTGAGAAGATTCTCGCGGTACCATATTCGCGAGATCGGAGGGAGGAGCCGTGGTATCCGAGGAGTTGTCGTCATTTGGTGCTTCTTACATGGAGTCATATTTAATGCCGCCTACCTTTGCTATTTATTTGAGAGAGCCACTAGCACGAAGTTCAAGAAGATTAACCCGGTGGCATGATTACACCGATCGCCGAGCATTTTGGGATCCCGACGCATAACCTCGGGCGGTGGAGGGCCCCGACCTTACTCTTGATACCATGCGGCGCATGAGGACGCTAGATCGCATCGGTAGGGACGTGGTGCCTACGGCGGCATCATGGTGGCCGATTTCCTCTTCCTAATAAGAGGTTGGCAGCTTTTCGGATCGCAGCCTTTGTGACTATCAACTTGCGTATGTGGTCACGGCGTCATCTGAGGCGATCGACGCTTACACTAGAGAGCATGGGGATGTGCTTAGAGAGGTTGATGATGACGATGGGGGTCGGTCGGGTTCTCGATGATGATCGAGGGTGATGGAGCCGCGAAGGAGCAGAGGTAGAGATCGGAGATTATGATTCGAGGACGAGGATGATGAGGAGCCGGAGCAAGAGGAGCCGCCGATGAGATGGACGAGGATTACCAGCGAGAGATTAACATGTACTCGGCAGGACGAGATGAGGAGTAGAGAGTACGAGGCGGGGAGTTCATCTCGAGGCCGTGGGTTCTCGACAGAGGAGATGTGGGCGACAGTCGAAGGATGCATTTAGAGAGTCGGACCCGGCGAGGATGAGATGTACGGATGCTTGAGGAGTCCCGCAGATTTAATGAAGAGACTCGGAGGATGCAGGAGGAGTCTCGAAGACTCAGCATGACATGTATGCACTCCTTAGCGAGATGAGCTCGTGGAACTTCGGGCCAGGACACTACCCTCCTCCACCGCCGCCGTCCGACTATTAGGCTATCCCCTATTCCTCATTCCCTCTTCTTGTTGTTCTTTAGATTCTGATATTCTTGTTTTCCGTTGTACTTTTGATGATGATTATACTCTTGACTTGATGATTGTGATGATTGTTATGATTGGTTTTGGATTTTTGGATGATTTTATTGATGGTGGTTATTATCTTGATCTTATTGAGTTTGATGGTCTATTGATGATTATTCCTTGATGATTTCTTTAGATTCCTTATTCCTAGGCTTTTTGAGATTTATTGATTTTGAGCTTAATAGTGGATTCATTGACATATTTTTGAGTATCATCTTGATATAGTGAGTATGCTTGAGGTTATGTACATGAGCATTTGTGCTTGAGTTGTAAGACTAGTTGGATTTTGATATGATCATTAGTAGATGTGTAGCTTGATGCTAGTTGCTTGATTAATTATGTGAAGATGAATGTGATTGAAAATTCTTAATTCATTGCTCAAGTTTAAGCCCGTAGCTTTTGTGCCTTAATAATCGTACATCTTATACGGTTGATAGTAATCCTTTGTGAGTGCATCATTCATGATTTGTATGCTAGAACTTGCCACTAGACTTGTTGATATTGATCTTTGTGTAATATTTTGAAAATGATAAGAGGCCATTTTTGGAATGATGAGTCACTTTGCCAAATACTTTCCTACCAAATACATTTGATTTCCTTAGTGAGCCATGTTGAGCCTTATGATCCTTATTCTTTGGCAAGCCAAGTGAAATTGAAACCATTTAGCCTATTTTGATGAGCCTTTCTTGTCCTATGTTTGGTTGAGCTTGAATGTTGGCTATGATGGTGATTTGATTGCTAAGTGTGGGAAGATGATGAGCTAAGTGATGATGAATGAAGCATAAAAGAAAAGAAAGGTTGTAAAAGATTGAATTGTAAAGAAAATGCATGAAAAGAAATGATTCAATTTGTGAGCTTTAAAAAGAGAAAGCTCAAGTGAATGGTGGAATGATCATTGAAGTTCAAAAGGAAGAGTGTTGCTAGATGAAAGTGAAGAGATGTGCATTGTATGGATTAGTTTACATTCAAGTCTCTACTACTTAGTCACTCTTATCCAAAAATATCCCACCTTTCCAAAGAGCCTACATTACAACCTAGAAGAAAGACCTCTTTGATTCTTGATTGATCACAAATGATTTTGATTGAGATTAAGTCTTGTGGCAAGCATATGGTGTACTTATTTGTGAATTTGATGATTGAGTGCTTTAAACCTTGATACACTTGAGTGAAGAGTGAAACACTCCATGAAAGGAGCAATGTGTTGAGTATTTGATTGAGCATTTGTGTGAGCATGATTTGTCTTGATTGCTAGTGGATAGTTGCATTGATACTTGAGATCATTGATGAGTTCGATTGTCTTATTTTTCGTCTATGGTGCCATGTGACATAATTGCAATCAATTCACTCCTTTGTTCGTAGTTTCTACGTTGCTCGAGGACGAGCAACAATTCAAGTTTGGGGGTATGATTGGAGTGAATTGATACATGTTTTTAGGGCTATTTTTAGTGCAAAAAGTGAGCTAAAGTATGATTTTTGTGCCTAAATGTGAAAAGTATCACTCTTTTGCCTAAAAGTATTACTTTGAGAGGTTTTGATGTATTTCGTCCGTTTTATAGGTAAATCGGTGGAATTTGGACAAACCGAGAGTACCGGATGCTTAGGATGAAGAGACGAACGAGACGGATGAAAACGAGGGGTCGAAGGTGGAGCCCGACCGAAAAATGCCCTGGTCTCGAGCTCAGTCGAGGACCAAATGCCTCGAGTCGAGGGTCAGGCTTGAAAGGACCAAAATTAGAAAAAGGCACCAACCTCGACCGGAGGGCTGACCCTCGACTCGAGGATGCGTCCCTCGACTAGAGGGCTGACCCTCGACTCGAGGGATTTGAAAAATGCATCACCTCGACTCGAGGGATTTGATTTTTCGTAAAATTCGTCTTTTTAAGGGTGAAGCAGAGCATAACTATGGAGAACTAATAATAGCAATTGAGAGCGGTTTTGGGGCGATTTCTCAGGCCCCAAGCCAATTTTCCATTCTAGTTAGTGTAGAAGTTAGATTTAGGATTAGATTTCAATTGATGTTGGTAGATTAGCCATAGATTAGCATTTTGATCTTGTAATTCTTTCAATTCAAGCTTGTAATTCATTTGGAGATTGTTGTTGAAGACTCAAGCATTCCTATTTTTGTTGATTGAAGATCATTTGGTGATGTTTTTCCTCTTTTGTCTCTTTAATTTCTTAATTGTTGCGATTTGCTTTGTGTTTGATCCATTCTATCTTCTTCCCATGAATTTCACCATGGGCTAACTCTCTTGTGCTTAGGTTAATTGAAATTGATGATGATTTGATTGATGATGCTATAATTGTTGATGATTGGAGATTAATTGAGTAGATTGCTTACTAATTGTGATTCTCATTTGTGCTTCATGCATAATTATCTCTTTAGAATAGTGTTTGATCACCCTAGCTATAGACGAGTTGCGCTAACGTGATCCGGTATTAATCGGGTGATAATTGTGTATGAATGTGTGGATTGGGTGCTTCGAATCGAGAGATTAGTTGCACTAAGGATACTCACATTAGTTTGTTTCCTAATTGTGATTCTTCATTGTGCTTTGTGTAAAATTGTCTCTTTAGATTAATGGTTAATCACCCTAGCAATAGGCGAGAGTTGAGCTAACGTGATTAGGTGTTAATCGAGTTTCAATTTTGCATGATTGTATGAATTGGGGATTTCTACATTGAGAGATGGGAAAGACTAAGGATACTCACATTAGGCATTGTGATTTTAATGAAGTGATTAATTTCATGATGGTTTATGCTTTCTATCTTAGTTGATTTGCAATTTGATTCAATTGTAGCTTGTTAATTGATGATTCCTTGATGGATGTTAGCCCTAGCACTCCTATCCCACCATTTAGTGTTGTTTTGGTTATCGCATTCTAAGTGTTCGATCTATTGCTTGCTCCTTGTTGTTTTGTATTTTTGCTTGTGTTTTTGTTGTTTTTGTACCAAATCATTGTTGCAACTCTAGTCACTAAGAACTTGTATTCCTAGGGCCTCATGTGCATACTTTTTCCCTTGGGTTCGATATTTTGTTGATTGGTCTTAATAACTCTTACCCTATACACTCCAATCATGTACTAACCGCATGAATGATACTCGGATGTTGACCAGAAATTAACAATAATTCATTTGGACAATCATATGCTTATTTTAGGCAACAAAGAAACCATATCCATGATTCGTTGTTCTCGACATCACCTATACTTGTTGCCAAAGAAAACACATGTCCATTACCATCCCGGGTCACAGCTACAAAAACAATCCCACAAGACTTTCCTTTCAAGTGTGTCCCATCAATCACTATCACCGGCCTTCCGTAATTCTTAAAATCGATAATGGACGCTCTCAATGCAAAAACACATATTTAAATGTGTTGTTATCATCCACCATTAAGGTGGTGTAGGAGTTTAGATTGACCATCTTCGCTGATACGTATATGCAGTGTAACCGACCAACAACTCATCACCCTCTCCGTATAACACAATTATAGCATGTCCTTTCGCCATCCTTACAAGATTGTACTTTATCGAAATCTCATACTCGGAATGAATGTCCTCTTGGATACATTTTGCGGTTATGCTTGAATGATCACTTAAAAATTCTTGGCAAATACTTTACGAGAGAAATTTAGAGTTTAAGGAACAAGGGGAACGGTATTCGGATCAAGAATACAAGTGTGCGGGATCATCAATTTTACCACTCGCCATACATTATATTTGCATGTTGCATGAAACATAAATTTGCAAGTCAAGTGTTTATACTTTAAATATCATCTACCCTTATCTCGAGCGCTTGACACGATACTTTACCGAGTGATTTGCAAATGGTATGTCCCCACAACTTCTATCATCTCGTCTTTACTAGAAAAGATGGTGTTTTGTTGTAGCTGACAGTGTAACACTTGAGGTGCAAAAATGTGTCGGTTCATCGGAGACATTTGTAGATACCTCGAGGAACGCGCCATGTACTAGAATTAGGTTGAGTTGGGTACATCTCTTCAAAATAAGCACTAAAATTCTTATATTCCCTCAATAATTCCTCTTGTAATGATCTTCTTCTTCGTAGTCATCATCATCATTATCGGCTTCATTCAAGTTGATATCATCCCCAACATTTTCATCAAACCGGAAAATATTATCCGCTTGACCTGAACTTGGGACGTAATCATCTGTCACCGGATGTCCGAAGCATAAGGGTTGGTCACGATGCTCGCGACGGCATTGCCGTCTCCATGTATCTCACGGTTTGGTGGACGAAAGTGATCAAAAACTTCGTTCCATATTTTGATGTGTAGTGTACCCACCACCATTGTTTACTTTCTGCGGATACAAAAACAATGAGTTCTTGATCCTTGTACGAATTAAAATATTATCTCACATAATCACTGCTTTCTAATCTTCAATCGAATAATTTTGTCTCTACCATCAATAAGGTCATGTATCCGATAAGACCATTCTTACAATAAAGAGGCATATGAACACGGTGGAGTCGGTGGAGACATATATTGTGGTCACCACTTATGATACGGCGTAAATGTGTTTTGGGCCGACTCAGTCCCAAGTAAGGTCAAAGGACCAAGGAAATGGCGAAGGCCCAACGAGAGCCCAAAGAGAGGCCCGGTGCAAGTGATGTATGGATAAGCCTGAAATATTGATATGGGATCGGTTTAGCAAAGACAGAGTAAGTAGTTGGGGTAGTTACCGAAAAGGGGCTAGCGGTTAAACAATAAACCTATGAAAACAGAGCACGAAAAGGGTATGAGGAAGGATCGAGGAGAGGATATTTCGGAAAAGGAGGAATGGGGCGTGGAGGATGGACGTAAATGTGGGAGGAGCACGATGAAGAGTGGAGAACTTCATCGGAGGGTGGAGAAAACCGTCCACTTCCTGTACTATTTATGGATTATTTGTATGAAGAAGAAGGTACGAATTCACATATATACGATCACACTTTGAGCACGTTATACTATCTCCATTAACACTTATTCAGCTAGTTCATATTAGCTCTCGGAGGTCCCTAACCGGTATTTAGGGCCCTCCTTTTACACTCTTACCGATCATTGACTTGAGCGTTGGAATCCCTACGCCGGGGACCCTCCGGCGTGTTTTGCAGGTATTCGAAGCTCGGGACGGTTCGGATTGCACGGTTTTGGCACGTGTTGAAGGAGTGATCTCGTGAATCTCAGAGTATGGGGTTCGATTCTTGTTAGTGTTACTTTATTGCACGCATCAACTTACATATATTGAAGACCTTGCCAATAATCATCATATCAAACAACCAATACTCTTCTATTCATCTACATTTAACAAAAATTAAAAAATATTAAAATTAAAAATGATATTGAATTACTCTTCTCAAATAATATTTAAATGGATGAAAATATTGTTAATGGATACCTCTTCTAAAACAAATTTTTAAAAAATAAAAACAGTACAAAAATTAGGAAATTGGTACCATTTCTGATTTTGATACCATTTTTTTAAAAAAAAATTGAAATAGGTACCGATTTTTGAAAAATGGTACACTTTTTGAAAAATTGAAATGATATCACTTTTTTTTTTAAATTCATTTTCAAATTTAAAAAATTAAAAAAATTAAAAATAAAAGCAGTCTTGGAATTAGGAAATTGGTACCATTTCCAGATTTTGGCACCACTTTTTTTTCCTTTAAAAAAATAAAATGTATCGATTTTTTAAAGATGGTACCATTTTTAAAAATTGGTAAAATTTTTTTAAAATTCGTTTTCAAATTTTAAAAATTAAAAAAATTGTATAACTCAACACAACACAAAATGGCGAGTAACTCAACACAATTAACTCGACATTATCATATAACATTAAGCCAAAAATAAATCAACACAATAACTTAAAAAAAAAAAAAAGAAGAAGAAGAAGTTATCATATGGAGTAACATACTCTAAAAAATCAACACAATAGCTCAACATTTAAAGTATAATATCAAATCAAAAAATCAATTCTTACATTAAACATTGTTAGGTAAGAAAAGTTGTATTTAGTTTTGATGTGTTAAAAGTGTAAAATAGGATGACCAAATTGAGCATTATGTATAGGCAAATGAAGTAAGTAATTGTAAATAAAGCTAAGTACAAGTAAGATAAGGACAAGAAGTCGACTAGATTAAGAAATCGACTAGGACAAAACCTCGAGATGAGGACAAGAAATCGGAATGAGAACAAGAAATCGATGAAGACAAAAGTCGAGATGAGGACAATGCAAGTCGAGATGAAGTCAATATACAATGTTTGATCATAGAAGGAAGACGCAGACAGGTGAGACAAATAGCACGATGAAGTGTTAGAAAATTTTACACAAGTCTCAAGAAGCGATTTCAACTAACCAAGAGGAAGTTACAAGGTTCGGTTATACGTTATAACTGACCAAAACAATTCAAGGAAGTTACAACTACCAAATGAAGATCTATATAAATAGGGATAGAAATTAGTTTAGAATTACTTTTGATACTTTGCATTCACAACTATTCACACATTCTAGATACACGAGTTATAAAAGTTGTAAACACAAACGTTCTATACGTTTTCCAGTTTAGTGTTTGTAGAACACTTTTCACGTAACATCTTCAAGCCATTGATATTCGAAATTAGGAAGAAATCGTTGTAAGGCTAAAGATTCACACTTGTAAGTAAGTAAGCAAGAAGGAAGAAAGACAAGAGTGAAGACCCTTCTTCAAGTTGAAGAAGGAGAGTGGACGTAGGATTTTTATAATCCGAACCACTATAAATCTGGTGTTCTTTACCGCTTTAATTTACTTACACTGTTTCTTTTCAATTTCAGTTCATTAATCAAAGATTAATTTCAGGGTTAAAGTTAAAACTAAATATCGGTTGCTTTTGATCTTGTTAAAGTTGAGTTTAAAAATTATTTTCCATTGTGTTACTTTGGTGCTTTGAATAAGTTTCAAAGATTTGTAAAAATCAGAAATCTATTCAACCCCCTTCTAGATTTTATCATAGAAGGTTAACCCAAGTTTTCTTAATCAACTCAACCAATTG
The DNA here is from genome assembly GCA_030762865.1 of Paraleonurus japonicus. Lineage (NCBI taxonomy): Eukaryota > Viridiplantae > Streptophyta > Magnoliopsida > Lamiales > Lamiaceae > Paraleonurus > Paraleonurus japonicus. The sequence continues at coordinate 24,692,815 of CM061056.1, forward strand.
GGACCAACAAGTGGTATCGGGCGATGTTAAAGCATTACGATATTGATTTTAGGTCTTAACCAAGATCTGAAATTTGTTCTTGATTATCTTTATTTTCTTTGTTTCACTAACTTCTACTAACAAGATCTTGTAAGTGTTTTGGTTTTTCTATTTCACCATGTCTTCTGTCAAGAGTAAGAAATCCAGGAGTCTACCCGATTTCTCAATTGAAGAATATGACTATTGGAAGTTTAGAATTGAGAACCATCTCAAAGCAATTCATGATAGAATGGAGGAGAGGTTCTTGAGGAAGGACCTATCAAGTTTTATCATGGTGGCACAAGTGATGGTATGGCGAAATTAAACAAGAGTGAGGCAAGAAAAGAAAAGCTCGTAACTCACAAGTGATGAAAGAAAGATTCATAATTTGGATCAAGTTGCGAGAACTGAAATCATTGAAACATTGAGTAAGGATTGGATTGAAAAGGTGAAAAGATGCAAGACTCGCCAAGGAAATGTGGGAAACTCTTGGCCGAATCTGTGAAGGATCTAATCAGTTAAAGAAAACAAATTGCAGTCGAGTTCTACATGTTTTTTACACTTTCAAGATGAAAGAAGGAGAGTCTATTGATCAACCTGGATGTTAGGTTGACAAATCTACTGAACAAGGCAAATGATTTGGGAAAAACATATATAGAGAAAGAAATCAACAATAAAGTGTTGAGGTCATTAAGCAAAAGATGGAGAGAGAAAGTTAATATTCTGAAAGCTACTCAAAATCTATCCTCAATTTCACATCACACTTTGTTTTCTCATCTGAAGGCATTAGAATATGACATCCAAATCGAAGATGAAGAAGATGAAGCGAGAATCTTCAACATCTGGAAAGGTCGTAGCATTTGTTCATCAAGATAAATCGAAAAGATCTCCAAGGCATCCGATTTGTCTATTAAGGAGGAAATGACTCTTCTATTGAAAAGATATGAAAGATTGAAAATGAAGTACAAAAGAAACAAGAGAGACAACAGTCGAAGGAACTATAGATCGACGAGAGATGAAAAGAGTTTAGACAATGATAGAAAAAAGGATCGACGAGGAATCATAAGTCACCTATCGACGAGGAGATAGTAGTCCGAAAACAGACAGAGGATATATTTGTTATACATGCAACAAGCCTGGTCACTACATTATGATTGTCCTCAACTCACTCCCAGAGTGAGAGAAGAAAAGAGGAAGAAGAGAGATAGAAGGTATGCTTTGATCGCAGAGCTCTTCTAGCCGAGAAAGAAGAAGTTCATGAGACATCATCATCCTCATCCTCATCTGATTTTGGGGTCGATGACGACATCTGTTTGATGGCAAAAGAGGTACATTACTATTCATCCTCGGATAATGATTGTGATACCTTATCGAAATTGATCCTAGTCTTATTGATAAACTTTGAAAGATTTGGAGACAGCTCTATCTCGCTTATAAATAAATAGAGACTGAAAATTTTAATTTAAAGAATCAAATTCTTGATCTAACTAAGGTCAATCAAACTAAGGAAAGTGAGAAACCAGACTGTACATTCAAGGGGGAATGTCGACCGAGATGATCACTATTACCTTGTCCGATAAGACAGATAAGTTAGAACAAGAATTGAGTTCTTTAAAAATAAAATTTTCAAATATCTATTCCGAGAATGAGAGTTACAAGAAGACTAACAGAGAATTAAATCTCAAGTTAGGACTTCTAAAAAACTCCCAAACCACAATAGATAAAATCTTCAATACTTCACAAAAGTCTAGTGATAAAGCTGGATTAGGTTTTGATAGGAGTAAGAAAAATGATCCAATAAAACCTAGAGTCTTTGTCAAAGCAACTAAACCAAAGATAGAAACTAGATTTAGTCCCTGGAAACCTAAGGAATTAATTACCTCATCCGATAATTCAAAAAAGAAACAGACGAGGAAAGAAACTCCAAAGGTTAAACCCAAGACTAAATCAAAGTTTTATCCTAAGTATAATAGCTTTGATGGAAGAAGCAAAACATATCCATTCTTACCAAGATTTAAGACAATCTCAAAAGATCAGCTTAAATAAGATTGATCTTGAAAGTCTTATCTTAGTAGATAGATATGGGTGTACACTTCAATCTATGGTTTTAAGGAACATTGATATCTTTGTCTGGATTCCTAAAAATCAACTTAACATGAAAGGACCCAAAGTACAAAGGGTACCTAAGCAATAAATTTGTGATTGCAGGAAGATAAGAAGATAGTTGATATAGGAGACATTCTTGAGGTCATCTCGTACATTGGCAGTGGTTGTTCCAAGCACATGACCTATGAAAGACGACTTCTCTCTAACTATCGTACCATAGATGGACCAAGAGTAATGTTTGGAGACAACAACTATGGACTTACCAAAGGTGTAGGGACACCGATGATAGGAGATATTCAAGTACATGAAGTTTACTACGTGGAAGGATTGAAGCACAATCTACTATCTGTTTCACAATTTTGCGATAAGGGGTTTTGTGTCAAATTTACTCATAATGCATGCTATGTATTAGATGGTATCAATGAAAATATTTTATTAGCTGGAGTCGACAAGGTAACATTTATGTTGCAAATTTCAAAAGTTGTCCTAAAGATACTTGTCTTGTTGCTAAGAGTTCGAGATGACTTAAGTTAGTTGTGGCACAAACGACTTGGTCACTTAAACTTCAAAACTCTTAACAAAATAGCAAGGAAATCTTTGGTTAAAGGACTCCCTGATAAAGTATTTTCAAAGAACCATGTGTGTGATGCTTGTCAAAAAGGAAAAGCAGACTAAAGCTTCTTTTAAAACAATAAGTAGTCCTTCTTGAGAAAGAATTCTCGAACTTCTTCACATGGATCTTTTTGGTCCAAGAACCCCTCTCAGGTTTAGTGGGAGAAAATATACCTTGGTAATTGTTGATGATTTTTCAAGATTTACTTGGGTTATTTTCTTGTACAAAAAGAATGAGACTATGATTAAGATTCCGTAATTTCTTAAAAAGATTCAAAATGAAAAGGGACTAACTATTGTTAAAATTAGAAGTGATAAAGGTACTGAATTCCTTAATAAATTTATCACTAACTACCGCATTGAGAATGGCATAGCTCAGAAACATCTGCGGCAAGGACTCCACAACAAAATGGAGTACTTGAAAGGAGAAACAGAACCTTGAAAGAGGCGGCTAGATCAATGTTATCTCGAGTATAATACTCCTCACGGGTTTTGGGTAGAAGCCATTAATACAGCATGTTATGTTCAAAATAGAAGCCTAGTTGTTAAGAATAAGTGTAAAACTCCCTATGAAATTTGGAAGGGACGGTCTCCCAAAATTTCATACTTTCATATATTTGGTTGTAAATGTTTCATACACAACAATGGAAAATCTCAATTAAAAACCTTTGATGCCAAGATAGCAGATGGGATATTCTTGGGATACTCATCTATATCAAAGGCATATAGAGTTTTTAATAAGACAACCTTGTGTGTAGAAGAAACACCCCATGTGGTATTTGATGAATCCTCTTTTGAGTTTGATAAGACAGAGGACATCACAAAGATATCGATGATCTGGATCGGATGACTATCAAGGAATCAACCATAAAATTCTACAATCAGAATCGGACTCGAGATGAAGAGGAAGAATTGGACAAAGGAAAAGAACCCGAAAGATCTACCTCACCACCGATCTACCAGCTAATCGGCACGACTAGTACATCGGATGATCAGTATCGAAGGTAACATAGAATCATCTCAAATAAATAATTCGAGACAAAACTTCATCCACCGTAAAAGATAAAGGTAAGAAAGTAATGTCATATCACCCAATGAGCGGATAATTGGAGATTTATATTCTGGTGTCCAGACGAGGACTCAACTAAATCAAGATTGTATGTTCGGTTGCTATGTGTCATTACTTGAACCTAAATCTATTACGAAGCTCTAATCGATTCCAATGGATTAATGCCATGCAAGAAGAACTAAATTAGTTTCAAAGACAAGATGTGTGGGAGCTTGTTGAAAGGCCTCATCATCAAAAAGTCATTAGAACTAAATGGGTCTTTAAAAACAAAAGGGATGAAAACAATATTGTGGTTAGAAATAAGGCCAGGACTAGTTGCTCAAGGTTATTCACAATCGAAGGTATTGATTATGATGAAACCTTTGCACCGTAGCTCGTCTGGAAGCCATAAGATTGTTTTTAGCCTATGTTGCTTTTAAAAGATTCATAGTTTTTCAAATGGATGTTAAGTCAGCATTTCTAAATGGAATCCTAGCCGAGGAAGTTTATGTAGAGCAACCTCTGGTTTTGTCAAAGGAGACAAGATTTATAAACTAAGGAAAGCTCTATATGGACTTAAACAAGCACCAAGAGCTTGGTATGACACCTTATCCGATTATTTAATTCAAAATGGTTTTGTTAAAGGTAGAATTGATAGAACTCTTTTTAGAAAAGAATTTGGTTGTGATCTTTTGTTAGTTCAAATTTATGTTGATGATATAATCTTTGGATCAACTAACATATCTTTGTGTGAAGAATTTAGTTATCTTATGAAAAGCGATTTGAAATGTCCATGATGGGAGAGATGACTTATTTTCTTGGACTTCAAGTCAAACAGACATAAAGAAGGAAATATGCATCAACCAAGCCAAATATACAAAAGATCTTATTGATAAATTTGGAATAGGTATCACCGAGAAGCTAAGATACCTATGATGACAAACTTTTCAATGGATCCAGATGAGAAGGAGAAGACACTAATCAAACCGAGTATCGAGGTCTAATTGGTTCTTTATTATATTTAATCGCTAGTAGACTGATATTTCATTTGCGGTTAGAGTCTGTGCTCGATTTCAAGCTAATCCTAAGAAAAGCCATCTTGAAGCAAAGAAAGAAAATTCTTAAGTATCCGAAAGGAATCAGAATGTTGGATTGTGGTATCCAAATGATGACAACTTTGAAATGTCTGGATACTCGGACTCGATTTTGGTGGGTGTAAGATAGATAGAAAATCTACATCCGGTACTTGCCAATTTCTTGGTAGTAAGTCGATTTCATGGTTGTCTAAGAAACAAACCTCTGTAGCTACTTCCACAATCAAGCCGAGTATATGGCGGTGAAAGTTGTTGTTCACAGCCTAATCTGGATAAGTCAACTTAAGGGACTATAACATTATCACCAAAGATGTACCTATCTTTTGTGATAGTAATAGTGCCATAAGCTATTACCTTAACCCACCCTACATACGAGATGCAAGCATGTAGATATCGACACCACTTCATCCGAGACCATGTAGAGAAAGGTGACATCGACTAGAGAAGATTCTTACCGATTTTCAAAGAGCGGACATCTTGACAAAGCCACTAGCGAGACAAGGTTGTAACGCCCTGCACTTAGAATGCAGGCCCTTGTTGCTTAAACACTCTAAACTCGGGTTGTCACTTAGTAACTAAAAAGCTGAGCTTAAAAATTTATTTTTATAATAATAAAGACAACATAATTGTAAGAGTTTGACAATGGAAGACTTGAAATATTTTCCAACATAATACTAGAGCTGCATTTATAATAATATTCGAAAGGTAAATAGTTGCGTACAAAGTGAAACATCGAGTGATCCATAAAGGGTGTTCACTCGGCATAAGAATTTAAAAATATAATTCTAAGTGATTGCATTTTATTATGTAATATAAATATATTAGCATCATGTTTAGGGAATCCGTGCCACTGCAGCTCCGACCCCTCTTGATCATAACCTCGAAAGAAATATTAAGTTTGAGGTGTGAGATAAAAATCTCGGTGGATAACCCGTATGTTGTTATACGATTGGTAGTATGCCGAAAAATAGATATTTCCCTTTTCCCATGATTAAATCTTTTACTTGTCATTTATTTAATTTAGGATTCGATCTTGTATACATATTAAATCCTGCTCGTTGAACTCACATCGACGTACACTTGGGGTACGCTCACCGAATGCGATCTTGCTTTCCATATACGAGATTAATAGAACTCACATCGACGTACACTGGGGTACACTCACCGAATGCGCCTTGCTTTCCATAAACGAGATTAATAGAACTCACATCGACGTACACTTTGGGTACGCTCACCGAATGCAGATCTTGCTTTCTTTAAACATAATTAATAAATACTAAATCGTTAAAGCTTTTAAGGTGTTTAATTGTTTTGCTTGAATACGCCAACAAATCCATATAACATTAACGGCTAATACGTATAGTGTCACCCACCTTTAACTTTATAGATAAGTTAGAACTGTAATGAAGAGTTCTCAAATTTAGGAATAATAGGGACGTCCGAGCTCGACTTATGCCGCACTTCACCTAGCACGAGTTTTCTCAAAATCTTAGTGATCATTCATTCGTATGATTATTAATAAATTCTAAAAGAACTTTATTTCGTTTGATTAACCCGATTAGGATTTTCTCTTAGTTTTGGGTTCGGTTTTCATGTTCGAAATACTTCTATAAATAATTGTATAACTTTCCAAATTCTTTTAAACACGTTACAATATTGAATGATTATTTGAAATACTATAAAATCATTCATATGTTTAATGAGGCGTTTAAACTTTGTCTTTAGACTTTTGAAAATAGTCCAATAAGTTCAGAAAAATCAAATAAAATACATACACTATTTTATTATTTATAAAATATGGCACAAAAGATGTTCCATTATATAAATAACAAGTCCACATGCTCATTTAAGGAAAACACATACCAAAATAATTATTTTGCTAAAAGATGAAATAAATAGTTCTCAACTTTATAAAAATCAATTTAAATACTTAGACTTTGAATTAAAACATCAAAATTTGCATCTAAGCATATAATAATAAATACAACTCATAAGTATATTAATTTTGATCAAAACAAATAATTATAAAAGTTGTTTCCCAAGTATGTCAATAATAGTTTTAGTTCTCAAAAATTCCAAATAAAATATTTATACACATTCATAAATTCTTAATTTTAACAATATGATACTTTAATATGTATAGAATAATATCATAACATGTATTATCAGAATAATTCAACCATAACATTACAACTTCATAATTTTGAAATAAACATAAGAGACTATCACATAATGTTTAAAATTCTAGAAAGGACATTTAGAAAACTCCGAAATTTATGAAATTAAACTATGTTATACATGACTAAACATAGAAAAAGTTTATTAAGGGTCCTTAGCCTAATTCATTACAGATCATAACAGTTTTTTTACACGAAAAGTCGATACGCTTCACAGATCATCTTTCTGGGCAGGTTTCAATCAAAAATTCATAACTTTCATTGTGGTTATTCACAATTCACCAAATTTGAATATGTTATACCAGACTTATCATAGAACAATTTTCATTAAGGGACCTGAGCCTAATTCGTTACCGATTAATACCAGTTTCGCAAAAGATGTCGATGAACCCCATTGATCCTCGCTCTGGACAGGTTTTAGCAAACAATTCATATCTCGATTTTGGCTAGGACAAAACGTACGAAATTTAAATATGTTGTACTAGACTTAACCTAGAACATGCCTCTAAAATTTCATAATTTTTTCATTAGCCAAACGGTACCAGTTTTAATTATAAATTACAGTTACGTTTTTCAGTCAATTTATATCACACCTATTTCAAAGATTTATTTCTCCTAAATGAAAACTCTGATGATTATGAAATTTTTCTACGTTATACTAGATTGTAATAAGATCCTTCATGATTGTTTTCAAGATTTTTAGACGCTTGCAAACAAGAAAACCAAGCTCATCAAGTTGTTGCTCACAATTCGTCCAGTTTCTGTCCAGTTTCAAGATGTCAACTTTGAAGAATTATTTCTCCATATCCACTGGTCCGATGACTCTGAATTTTTATAGTGTTGTTGTACACCTTTACTAGTATGTCTCGTAATTTTTCATGATTTTTAGGCAATTAGAGCACATCCAACGAAATTCATCAAAATAAGCACAAAAGCTGTCAAAAACGGGAATATTCATCACAACCTCAACTTTTCATGAATTAAAATGGTTTGTAGGAGTTGTTTACCTCAAAGAAAAAAACTTGAACTTGTAGAATGGATGAAGCTTGAAGATTAGGAAGCTTGCTTGAAGCTCTAATGGTGGATGGAGTTTCAATGGAGAAGATGAATTGTTGAAGAAGAAGATGAATTGTTGAAGGAGGAAGAGTTGGGTTATATAGAGGGAAAAATGAGATGTGACCAATTCTTAGGCAAGAAAGAAATGAATGGTTGAAAATTAATTTAATTTTTATTATTGGTATTTACTACGTTAAACTGTTAAACAATATCATTTAGTCACTAAACGAGTTACCAAATAAATATTTTGAAAACATATTAATCCAAAGACAATTTATTTCTTGAATTACTAAAACGTAAAAACAAGATAACTACATTATTTAATTTGTATATTTATACGGATAATTTTTTCATGTATTGATAAATTTATTATTTTAGTAATTCATATTATTTAGACGCGATAGGATTGTCATCGTTAAATTTTTATTATTTATTTAGTATTATTCTTTGTTCGATAAAATACGAGTTCGATAAGGATTTTCGATAATTTTACTTTGAATATCAATTTAGTCTTATATTTCATTTTTACCATAAATCAAACCTTATTTCCATTATTCTTTAAAGTACTAGGAGTGCTCACGGCTCGAGAATGCTCGTCCGTCTACTTGAAAATTACATCTTTGAAAACACATGTAGCTCATTAGTAGAGAATTCGTTTAATCATATAATAAACATGGGTATTTTGGTTTGGGGTATTACAAGGTTTAACGAACTATCTCGTAGAATTATGATTATTAGATGCTTCTTTAGTTAATCTATAATCTTATTCTTTGTCTTTCATTCTTTGTCTCTCTCAATTAGCTTATTATGTCTAGAAAGAATTATCGGACTAGATATGAGTCAAAGGACAATCAGTGTAGTGATATCATTGATCTCTTATCTTGGGATCAAGAATCAAGGATTAGTCATATTGACCCTATCTCGACTTGATGATTACTTATTCGACATTGGTAAATCGAGACAAGGACACAATAGTCAACCGACTTCTATAGAATTAGATGACTATTGCACCTTATCCGACTTACCCTTGGTACTAATGACTTGTCTAAGTGTCTTTGATTTCGAATAACAAAGTTTGATACACATCTCTAAATACAAGACAAGGTCTATTTATCTAAGTGTTCAGAAATGCATAATGATGCTATCAATACAGACGAGGTGAAAGTCCAGGAAGTTTCTCTAAAATTCTCTTAATTATGAATATTAGGTTCATATAATTAATATATGAATTTAATATCATAATTCTTTTTAACAATTCTTCAAAAATTGAAGTTACTCAAGATATTAAAAATATTTTATTTTACAAAATAAAAGGATAAGAGTTCAAATTTGTTTTCTAAAACTTGTATATTTTATTTTATCTCTCCAATTAAGCGAAAAGTATTTTCTTAAATAAGTAACTCTGTCAGAGAGAAGTTACTACGGACCGAAATCTTATCAAATTTACTTTTGAAATACGCCGAGTATGCTTCACGCGCCGTAAATGGAGGCGGTTTACAAATATGAACCGTCTTAATATCACACGCGACATATTTAATAATATTCTCTGCACTTTTCAAAATAAATGTCATAATTGCATTAATGGCGATTCGAAAACCTATATTTACACTTTTACAGGCAATTATTAGTTTTATAATTGTTTATTATTATATTTCTCCATATATAAAGGAACTCGTGTGCATAATTTCATTTACGCACACATAAAACCCTTCATATTTTCTCAAACCTTTCCTTTCCCTCCTAAACCTTCTATATTCATCAATGGCGGAATCTAAGAAAGCAAAAATCAAGTTCGAATATGATCTTACTTCTATTCGAGATAGAACAAAGTCAGAAATGTATGTTGAATGGGATATTTCAACCGATCCCGAAACCAAAGAGATTCTGAATGCTCGAGTCAAGAGGTTTAAAACAATACCGCACGATGAAACCGTCAAGGAATCTTACTGTGGACGATCTTTCTGCCGAATTCTTAACCGGCGAAGGCAATCGATATTGGATTGGAATCACAAATCCGAACCAAAGAAAAGAAGAGAAAGGTGGTTTTATCCATTCTTGAGATTAGAGAAATTTTTGGGTTAAGCACCACCGCGATAACCCTTTCACATACAAATCGTCGGAATACTTGGAAAGTTTCCGATTGATGGCAAGGAGGACTTACCAAAATACAACCGCAAATGAAAAGGCCAATGTTGAAGAGGAAGTATAGACTTCTAATGTTGATTTTGACCAAGTATATTACGGGAGAGCAAAGAAAGTCACGATGGGCTAACCAAGCCAAGGATCTGTGTCCGAGAGCAATAATAGATGGAGCGAGAGATAAATTGGGCAAATTGGGCGAGATTGGTATATTCGAGAATAATGGAGGAGAAAAAGAAATTCACCAAGACCCCAGTCACGAGATGAATTGATGAGATGGTCTTTGACCAAAATTGCAAGTATGATGGCCAGGATTACCATCATACTTGAACACAAGCCGAGGTCGATAACCTCGATGGAATGTAGGTGTGAAGAAGTACACTGCATAAAAAGGGGCTTCGATTAAAGATGAAAAACTTTATGGACCAACAGATTCGAAGGAGACGAGGATGCTCCGGCTCCACCTCCAGCCTCCTAGGAAGAAGGCTTCAAAAGCCAAGGCGAGAGGAGGCCAAGACAGTGTTGGTGGATGAATCCTCGTCTGCGAGACGGAGAAGCGAGAGGAGGAAGAGGAGGAGACAGCTTCCCAAGGGGAAGTGTCGCAGCCGAGGTGACCAGAGTATACGGACAGACGGAGACAGTGGATGTCTCATCCGAAGAAGAATTTGAACAAGGAGAGGAAGCCGGATCACCATCATCATCTCCGTCCTCATCTCGAGGATGAAGTACCAAAACCCTTCACATCCCAACTCGGCAATGAAGAGGCAGGTGAGACCGTTGCCTCCGAGCCTCTAAAACGGTCAACTCCCAAAGTCCAACCCAAACCCAACCTTCATATGATCCATTCTCTTTCCTACCCTCAACCTCATCCGAGACCGGACCTTTTCCTAAACCAACCCAACCCATCCGGGGTGATGGGTCCAATCGAAACCTCTTTACGGATTCTTGGTAAGAAATTCCTACTCAGAAAGAATCCGCCCTCGCAGACGAACCTCGAGCTACTTAAAGAGCTGATTGACGTATATTTGCTAAGGAGACTCGCATTGGGCTCATTTGAAGAGACAACCATCTTAATAGCGAAGCGGGGAAATAACCTGGCTATCTCGGGAAAAAGAAGTCCTTTAGAAGGCAAAGCTCAAATCATTCCAAGACATCCTGTCAAAAGACGCTTTTGTTAACTACATTTTACAAAGGGTGTATCTTGGAGATGAGGCCCCGGAGGAGGTGGAGAAAACAGGTTGAGAAGGAGGAGGAGCTGAAAAAGGATGAGATGCCCGAGAAGGGAGTTGAGGAAGAAAGATTGGAAGAAGTAATTGGTGGAGCTGCCGATGAGCCACTGAGATGGATACGGTGAGGAGGCACAAACAGAACAAATGATGGAGCTGCACAAGCCGAGGTAGAGTCGGGAGTGCCAACAACATCACATTGGGCAGACTCTCCTCCAGCGCAATCATAGTTATAATTCCTATTGAGGAGATAGATTTAACTCTATCTTCTCCATCTCAAGAAATTACAGGACCTTTAGCATCTCGTATGCGTATCCGATTTTAATGCTCTAAAGGAGGAAGTGCTGAATTTGAAGAGAGCTACTCGAGTGCTCTACAACTGGTTCCCGGGGTCATAACTTCATCAATCAAAGAGAACATAGAGGCTTGTCCATGAGAAAACTAAAATCGACCTTTACTTTTCGGGAATCGAGACATGAAGAGAATATGATTAAAGTAAAGCAAAAGGTTGCTGAAGAAATGAACACTCAAGATGCAGGTCAAACAATACGTTCGAGACGCTTTTTGCCAAATCGGTGATAGTGTTGAAGACCGAGGTAAAAGAATCTTGGATAAAGAAAGGAGGCTTCATTTTCTCAAGTACTAAAAATGCAATCGGCCACGGAGAAAGGCAGAGACAACTATTCTAAAATAGTTCATGGAAGATGAATTCGCATTGAGCCGAGGTCGGATAAAAGAGAAGATATGACCAGCTTGATCGGAAGACAGGGGATGGTAAGAGAAGAACTCATTAGGCGAGATAAATCAAGTAACCACTATCTGCAACACCCGATTTCTCGATGTCAAAAAGGGGGAAGATAGTGAGCTCAAGAAAAGGATTGAGTTACAAGATGATCGGTGATGGCCTTAAATCGAGGATAGATGAATTGTACGAAGAGCTGTTAAGAGCGAGAAGAAGAGAAGAAGAAGGCGGTAGAGGAGAAGTCTCGGAGAGCACCGAGGAGACCGAAAAGGAGAACAACAGTGAGTCCACCGAATCGAACTCGAACTGAATTGCCACCTCTGCTGATCCTGTTCCTATCCTGTCAATCAAATCCCCCTCATCCTCATCTAAAGCATTTGGGAAAGCTAAGGCTTCAAGCCAAATTGAAAACCCGATCTGAGATAGAGGAGGAAGAAAGAGTGCTAAAGAGGAGGAGGGAAGAAAAGGAGAAGTACAAAAGGAGAGATGCTAAAAGAAGGAGGGAGCAAGAGAAGGCAGCGGGAAAGTTTTATGATCGAAAACGAGAGGAAGTGGGTTCGATCGAGTAGAGATGAGCAAGAAGTCGAGATCTTGAGACCATTTCATCGGAGTGATGTTGTCCCAAAGAAAATCTTGCGATGAAGGATCGGGAGATGTGGAGATCGTATGAAGGCTGAATGGATATTTGCCTTCCATGTCCTGCAAGAAGATTCAATGGGGACTCGAAGAGACCATCGCTTTTCATGTTTGGTTAGAAGAAAAGGATTCTAAGTTCTACTAATACTTGATCGATCTTGCTCACTTAAAAGAATTCAACGCAGACGTGGTCGCACCAACCTACTTACCGATGGATCCCCCTAGAACAAAAGATGGCCAGCTAGATCTTGAAAGAATTAAGCGGTGATTATAAGAGTGAAGATGAAGCCGACTTGGCTGAAGGAGGGAGACGGTGTCTCGAAGAAGAGAGTCTTCGATAGTTAAGCGTACGAAGAAGACAGGTGGTACGATTAAGTCTATCTCTTACTACTCTTACGATTATGCATTGTGATAAATGTGGAAAATTTGCAAGTCTGTGAATATCTCATGAAATATACCTTTTGAACTACTCTCACAAAACTTGGTTGTTTAACTAACTTGTTTTCTTTCTTTTCAAACTAACAAATTCTTGGTATAAGTGACTAGCTTATGAGTTTATAACACCGAATCTTCGAAACTTTCTAAACTTATTCTCGAGTGTTTACTTCGATTATCCGATCTCAATCTTGATTAAAGTATCGCTCACGATCATCCGAATATAAAGTCTATTGCTCACGATTATCTAACGATGTGATTGTATATCTTGTATTATGATTATCTTAGAAAGGTACTAACATTTTTCTTTTCTTGAAATGTGTTTTAACATCATCAAAAAGGGGGAAATTGTTAGGTAAGAAAAGTTGTATTTAGTTTTGATGTGTTAAAAGTGTAAAATAGGATGACCAGAATTTGAGCATTATGTATAGGCAGTGAAGTAAGTAATTGTAAATAAAGCTAAGTACAAGTAAGATAAGGACAAGAAGTCGACTAGGTTAAGAAATCAGACTATGACAAAACCTCGAGATGAGGACAAGAAATCGATGAGAACAAGAAATCGATGAAGACAAAAAGTCGACGAGGACAATGCAAGTCGAGACAGATGAAGTCAATATACAATATTTCACCATAGAAGGAAGACGCAGACGGGTGAGACAAATAGCAGAGGAAGTTACACAAGTCTCGAAGCGATTTCAACTAACCAAGAGAAAGTTACAAGGTTCGGTTATACTGTTATAAGCGACCAAAACAGAATTCAAGGAAGTTACAACTACCAAATGAAGATCTCTATAAATAGGGATAGAAATTAGTTTAGAATTATTTTTGATACTTTGCATTCACAACTATTCACACATTCTAGATACACGAGTTATAAAAGTTGTAAACACAAACGTTCTATACGTTTTCCAATTTTAGTGTTTGTAGAACACTTTTCACGTAACATCTTCAAGCCATTGATATTCGAATTAGGAAGAAATCGTTGTAAGGTGAAGATTCACACTTGTAAGTAAGTAAGCAAGAAGGAAGAAAGACAAGTAAGTGAATACCCTTCTTCAAGTTGAAGAAGGAGAGTGGGCGTAGGATTTTATAATCCGAACCACTATAAATACAGTGTTCTTTCTTGCTTTAATTTACTTACCTGTTTCTTTTCAATTTCAGTTCATTAATCAAAGATTAATTTCGTGGTTAAAGTTAAAACTAAATATCACTTGCTTTTGATCTTGTTAAAGTTGAGTTTAAAAATTATTTTCCCATTGTGTTACTTTGGTGCTTTGAATAAGTTTCGAAAGATTTGTAAAAATCAGAAATCTATTCAACCCCCTTTCTAGATTTTATCATAGAAGGTTAACCCAAGTTTTCTTAATCAACTCAACCAATCGGGACCAACAACAACTATAACATTAAGTCAAATAATATCAACAATTTTCACAAAATATAAACTAATATTTCAAACCAACAAGATTCATGATTACAAAAAATAACAAGTAGAAAAAAGAATGTACCTTATAAATTATTGGTGGAGAAAAGACAAGACCAAAAAAATTGTAGACGAGAAAATTTTTTAACCACGGTTTAATGGAAACTAAGAATGAGAAGTAAGAAAAAAATGAAAGAAACAGCAGGAAAACAAAATGGCAATATAATATATAAAGGAATATTTTATATTTAAATAAGTAATAAAACTTACTTTGTTGGGGGAGGCAGGGGCGGTGCGTTGGCCGGTTAGGTGGGTGGGGGTGGGTTGGGTTGGGAGTGATTTTTAAGGGGTTTGAGGGTGGGGTGGATATTGGTGGGCCATATGGATAGAAATTTTTTTTTTTAACGAGGGTATTAGTGTATTTTCATTAAAAAGTAGGTAAAAAAATTATTTTAATTTGAAGTGGGTAAAAAGATATTTACAAGATAAAAATGGGTATTTTTAAATTTTCTCCCTAATTTTAATATCTCATAAAGGAAGGGATACATTTTCACTTAAAAATGGAAAAACATATGTTGGGCTTTCATATTTTTGTGGGTCATAGGTAATACAAATGAACAATAACAAACACTTGAATTTTAGGGAAAACAAACTATATCCTTAATAATTACTCAAAACAAACACGCCCTAAGTATTATAAAAGTAATTTAGAAGTATTACTTTCAATTTGAATGTATCACTTCCACTTAAATATTTCCTCTATCTCGTAATCACTTTCGTACTTTTTTTTTCGCCGTCTGAAATAAGTTTCACATCTTGAAATGAAAAATTTCCTATAAACTTCATCCTCACAATTTTATACAAAATATTATTATTTTGGGCCACACATACACACATTCTAATTTATTTGTTTACAAAATAACTCTAAAATCACTATCCATCATTTCACTTTCTTAATTTGTATAACCTTACACATATGAAAGAAATCACGTATTTGAAAGAGTAGAACTTTTCATATACATTACTTCACTTTTTTTCTTTTTTTTTTTTTTTTTTTGTCCGTCCTAAAATAAATTTCACATCGTCAAATGAAAAAATTCTCTATAAACTCCGACTTCACAATTTTATACAAAATATTATTAATTTTGGGTCACACATACACACAATGTAAATCATTTGTTTACTTTATATATAATTATTTACAAAATAATTCTAAAATCACTATCCATTACTCCACTTTCTGAATTTGTATACCCTTACACATGAAAGAAATTACGGGACTAAAAGAGTAGAATTTTTCATATAAAAATTCTCTTTTTACGTATAATATGTTTACTTTTAAAATATCCTTTTCAAGTTCAAAATACGAATACTCAATTTAAAGTGAGTAAACAAAATTTCATACTTGATCTCATGGATATATTAGAATTCTTTGCAAAACCGTATTCGATGAAAGTTGTATATACGACTTGGAGGAAGATCTTTCATATCTTTCCGCATTCATCCTACTATATAGGTAAAAAAGCCAAAATAAGTGATTTTACCCCTTATAAAAAGAAAATTGGTTCATTGTGAATTGTTTCAAAAGTAAACATATGCATTTTAAACTCTCACTTTTTATTCACATATTGTCATTATTTTATTTGAAAACTATCACCTTTTAAGTAAAATGTAACACTTTTTCCGAATAATTGAATGCAATTACATACAAATTGCATTAAAACATAATAATGAATTAAATATGGAGAGGGAACAAATATGTCAGTATCATATTTCATTATTCTTAATCCATTTCTCTAATCATCATCATCTGCAATCAACTCGACGGTTTTTCCACGTTTATTTTATTTTAAATTTCTATTGTCAAATGTTTATTCTATTCAAAATATATGTTGTCCGACTATTCGGGGGATGTTTGCTTCATAGGATAGCCTTGATTGATTGTTTTATCCTAAGTAATATTGTATTTGGTTGGAGGGACTCGCCCAAGATTAAAATTGAGTCCGGGATCAAAAATAGCTTAATCCCATGCTCTTAGGACAAACTAATTCGGTCGGTGGAGTTTGGATTACCTTGTCTCAAGTGAAAATTACTACATTATCCTTATATTTTCTATTCTTGTTTTAATTGTTAAGGACGGTTATGTCATTTATATATCAATCCCACCTATTCCATCAATCCAAATACAAAATTACATTTATCATTAGAAAAGAAAAAAAAACAATCCTACAATCCAAATATATATTTATTTCAAATATATCAACCCCAACAATACAATCCAATTTAATTTATATCACATAATCAATCCCGTCTTGTGAAGCAAACGACCTCTCACGATATTTGTAATTTAAATAGCGTTTTGTATTTTTAATGTTAATTAATTATATTTCTTCCTAATTTGCTCTTAAAATTTTAAAAATAACTTAGATTATATTCCCTCCATCTCATACTCGTTGTGATATTTATTAAAAAGATCATCTCGTACTCGTTGCATCATTTCATTAAATGGTAATGAAATAACTTTTTCAATTTTGTCAATCCACTCAAACACTACAATATTATATCATATGCCACTACTTTTTCCACACTAACCTAATTTAATACTATTAAACAATTCTCTTATTAAAATAGAAAAGACTATCATACCCCCATAAAAAAAACAATTTATATTATTGAACAAATCTAATATTAAAACTTGTGTCAAACAATAAATGTCACAACGAGTATGAGACGGAGGGAGTAATAATCTTTAGGGCATATATCGATAAAAAAAAATGTTTAGGGCATATGCGGAAGCCAATAATATTTTTTAATATGTGTGCATTAGTTTAAAATGATAAATATTTTAAATAGGAGGGAACAATAAATTTTCATCATCTAAAAATGGATTTTTTTTTCTAAGAATTCTTGTGTGCAATTATTGCATAGGGTATAACTGATTTTTTCATTTAATTTCAATTTAATTTTAAGTACACAAATTTTCTTGTGAAATTTGTTCACCGTATTGATAACATTACATTTATTTTTGATATCATAACATTCATTTATTAATATCATTGTATATATAAACTAATATCACCGTGTAAATTTTTTTGATATTATGTTATAAAAGTAATGGTGTTATTGAATGAATATGATGATATCGATTTCATACTATGAACAAGTTTCACAAGAGAATAACACTTTTAGATATATTTTGATATGTTGGGGAGGGTTAAAATTAAATTAAAATTGTATTAAAATTGCATCAATTGCACCATATGTAATTGATGTACACAAGTGTGATTCACTTGTTCAATTTATGACAAAATTTTATATGAAAATAATTCATCATAAACCAATCATGAACTTGTTTTGAAAATTTAAAAGTATTAAATATTTGATCAAGAGTATTAAGAACCTTATCATGAGTATCAAGAATTATATTTGATAATATCATATTATTTTTCAAGATATCAACAATATTTAATTTTTTTACTATTTAATTTATTCTATTTAATATAAAAGCACAATACAATATTCCCTCCGTCTCACTTCTTTTTGCACACTTTCATTATTCATCTCGTGTCAACTCTTTTTGCACACCTTAAAATAAAAATGTCACATAATAATAACACTATCACAATACCATTTAAATTTAAAAAATTCACTCTTATTTTACTCTACTTTATTCTTTTTCTAATTTACCTTAAAAAATCATTCAATATATCCTTATACTTTATTCTCTCTCCAACACATTATTCTCATAGAAGTTAATGAAATTAACTTGTCTTAATCTACGTGCTTGGAGAAATATACGAAAAGAATTGGGATGGAGGGAGTAATATTTAAGTTAAAAATTATTTAAGACATCCAAAATTTAACTAAAAATATCAAATATTTAACTAAAATTATCAATTTTAGAAAATTAAATAATAATTCACGATAAATTTATCATTAAGTATTGCCCTTAATTTATTTGAAAATGTAGCCGTGATATATATCAAATGATTAGAGCTCTACCACTCATAGTCAAAAGTCATGGGTTCGAGTCACCGCCTTATATACAAAAATATTCCTTCTATTCCGTATCGAACTTTCATGATTGACTTTTTCAATATGAATGGTATGTTAATTAATAAGATTAACTAGCATATCATTCATATAAAACAACGTTTGTACACATATTACTATGAAATAATTGTTACACCTGTTGAAAAAGTCAATTTGTGGAAAACCGATCTGAGAGATGTAGTATATATTTATTTGAAAACCTCTCCCTCTCTATGATTCAACCTTAATTATCCATCCACATAATAAATAACCTAAAGCGCTCCTTTTCTCGCTTTTTCTCACTGCTTTAGTGCTTTCGGCTCGCTCTCTGAAATTTTCACTCGCCCTCTCTCTTTCTCTCTCTCTAAAGCACCTGCATCTGAAGAAGGTGTGATTTCCGATCATATGTAATGTTGTTCCTATTAATGCATTTATGTAATGTAGTTAATTATGTTGTTCATATATAATCGGATGAATTAGTTCATAGAAATTCATACATTCTCTCTCTATATGCGTATACATATGTTTTAATTGCTGGTTTGCAGGTGCACTACTTTGACCTATTCTTCTTTGCAAATTGTTCGCGATAGAGACGTTTTTCTTCTTGCTGTGCAATTGATTACAAAGGGCGGGTTCAATTTAAGTCTTAATTAGTAAATCTGGAAACTATCATGATTGGCAAGTGTTGTTATGGTCTATGATTCAATTTCAATTTCTTAAAGGGGCCGATTTCGTAGAGGAGTCTCATTGCTTTGTTTTATGTGCTAGCTGAAATCATGGAGAATATGAAAATTACACATATGAGTTGTCCGTCGAAATATAGAAAGAAGTGAGACTAGGGTTTAAGACTAGTGCACTCCTCTTTATCACCGGTTGGTTTAAAATGGAACCTTACTAGGGGAATGACTAGTATCTTTTAAAATATTGAGGGAGCTTAATCTGTGGGACCGTATCAGGCCACCCAATTAATTTCTACATAGACGGATGGACTGATGAAATGACGGAGTATGGGTGATCATGTCTCGATTATCAAGGACTCACATGTGAGTTGCAGCAAAATTTGAATAAATTAATTATAAGTGTGATATAATGGCAGAGCAAGTGATAATGGTTTCATGATTTCCATTAATCCATTCTTGATTTTTGCTATCTGTTTGGTGGAAACTCAAACACTTCGTTTCTGCAGTATATATGAATATTGTGGTCATGTGTTTTGTAAATTGATATTTTTAATTTCCATGTACTTGAAAACCAGTATAGTCAATGTCATTAATTCAAAGGTGCAGATTTTTCCCAGAATATCAATTGCCTTTTAATGTGGTGACAGTGTTTTAGTTTGGTACTTTTCAATCTTTATTCTCTGCAAATTGCAACGTGAGGAGAGTTCTATTAATCTTGCAATGTCAATGGTGGTAACTTCAGTTCATTTGCAATTAATCATGATATCAGTCTGATTATATATAAGGAAATCTTTTGATATTTCTTCAACCCGTTCGACTTGCTCCTTGTTAAGTTAATGATCTGTATATGTGATGGAAGAGCTAGCAGTTATTGTTGGAGTAAAAAAAAAAAAAAACTTAATTTTATTTTGACTATTGTAGTTCATTATGATAAACTTGTTTAGAATTTCCTGTTGGTGGAGGATCTACTTTAGATTCATTGAAGAATTTTCATAGAGATTGTATTCTCTTCTCTATTGTTCCTCATTGGATTTGCGGATTTGTGAATCGCACCCCTTTTAGGGGGTGGGTGCGAATACTACATCATGATATTTTTAGAAGAATCTGTGCATCATAGTGACGGATGTATGTATGTATCGGGTGGATTGTTATATGGTATAATCTTATGATAAATTTGGGGAGTTCACTTTTTACTCATTGACTATAGTAGTTCTTTATGATAAACTTGCTTAGGATTTCCTGCTGGCGGAGGATTTACTTTAGATTCAATGAACAATTTTCTGAGAGCAACATGGCTGCGGTTGTGTAATTTGATCAGGGTACGTATATTGCATTCTTGTCTCTATTGTTCCTCATCGGTTATTTATTCACATATATCGATTGTTCTCCAGCATACTTCCAACACTCAAACCTCGTTGAGGGACAAAGCTATAGCAGTAGCAGGTAGAGTTTCATCATTGAAGAATAGAGAGAGTTCGAAGGTTTCTTGCCCAGTCTGTTTCAATGTACTTCAGGCTGACGGGTGATGCTGATCTAAAAATGACATTAGCATTGCACTTAAGTTTATGGCATCCCGATGATGTTAAGTTGCAGTGGGACGTTTTGCATAACAAAAAAGAATCATCACTTGTTCATTTGCCTTCTGTAATTGTTGGAGTTGGAATGGCTGCTGGATTTGTAGCCCTTTTGGGTGTTTCAGCCAGAAATCGTCGTGCTAAAATGAGGTGATCTTGATCGAAGTTGATAATGTAAATCTTTATATCTGGATTTTGAATGTGGAAATTCGCTTAGAGAAGTTTGATCACAGTGGAATAGCTCAAGTGGTTAGAGGAAAAAAAAAAAAAAACTTTGATCACAAAGTTAGATCTCCTAATCAGGTACATCTTGATCTGGTGCAAATATATTGAGATGTCTCTCTTGTTTCCAATTCTACCCTTCTTAAAATTGTTCTAGTAGCAATTTTCTTTTTAATTACAAGTTTTATGGCGGAGTGTTGCTAATTTGAATATATACTACAATAGAGTGAAGATCAAATGATATGTTTTTGAATTTTTTTACATACCTTCAATGCTTTTGTTAAAGAAGTCATTCTCAAAGCTGAAGTACTAGGTGTCAAGGTTCTAAGCTCAGGCAAATTCCTATTTAGCCTTCCAATCCTTATTCAGGATTTTTCCAAAAAAAAAAAAGTACAAATTTGTCATTTGATAAATACATTTTTGATGCTTGTGTGCAATACGTGAATAGAGTAATGGACTGTGGTTTCATCATGTGAACATGAGATGTAGTCTTTTTTTTTTTTTTTTTGACAGAAAGAAGTGTAGTAGTTTTCAGTTAAATAGGTAGTGAGGAAGGAGAATGGATGATGATTTAATTGAGTAATTAATGGATTTTTTTGTTTATATTAAAACTTTGGTTATGGAAAAAGTTGAGAGGTTACATTTTTAATGTTAGTTTATATAGTGTTTTTATTACAAATTTGGTAAAATAATTGGACTAAAACTATAAATAGCAAAAAAGTTTTGCTAATATATATATATATATATATATATATATATATATATATATATATATATTATAGTATTGTATGTTGTACAAAGGGTGAATAATACTTCGTCATCATTCATAGGATGATTTCCAATCATTTTTAGGGGTGGTAGTTTTCGCTCGGCTGATGGCCAAGGAAGAGGTTCGGACACCCAGGCAATGAATCCAACGACAAAGTGAATCAATAGAATGAAATAGAGGCTGTGAAGATTGCAGATAACAACTTCAAATGACATTTCATCTCTTTTTCCTAATTATATAAATATTATTCCCTCCATCTCTATTAGTTTTTGTTACTTTTGGACACATTTATTAAGACAAATGATAAAATAATAGATGTGTACAAGTAATGTGATGGGGAGAGAAGACAAACAAGACATCAAGGTAAAAGTAATGATAAGTGAGTGACAACGAGATATAAATAAATATGAAGTGCGAGAGATATAAATTTATAAGTTTTTTTTTTTATTTTGCCAAAATGGAATAAAAACTTAGGACTGCTTTTTTGAGTGATTCTTAGGTATATAGTTTGTTTTCCCTAAAATTCGAATGTTTATTGTTGATTTATATAATCTATAGGCCGCCAAAAATAAAAAAAAATTCGACCTATGTTTTTCCATTTGAGTAAATTGTATCTCCATTCATGAGGTATTAAACACCCTTTAAATTACCAAGTTAATTGAAAAAAATATTATTTTTATTCCAACCAAAATAGTAGGCGGAGCTAAATTTTAAAATTTTAACTTATCATATGAATTAATTCTCAATACAAACACTTAAAAGCATTATCATGTTAAACTATATTATAATATATATTAACAACTATATGATTTGTATAATTCAATAAAATATATCACATGTTTTACTATCCTTCCAAATAAAATACCTCGTAACAAACAGGTTCAATTGAAAAATATAAAACTTATAGCAGAAGGAATGGAGTACTTACCATAGAACTGACTGAGCATTTGTATGAAACTTGTGAAGCGAAAAAGAGGGAGAAGCTAAAGACAATTTCCCTGAAAATGCTAACTAATTAAGAACTTATCTGAAAGCATGAAGAAACAAAATAATTGTACCAAATGCATGATCTTGTTACTCATCTATTTACTCTCACATTCCCTTTAAAAGCTTCCAATTTTGTCATTTTAATCGGTCCATTCAAAACTTTCCGTTTCCTTAAATAGCAAAAGAATGTCCCCACTTCCCCTCTTTCTACCC
The DNA here is from genome assembly GCA_030762865.1 of Paraleonurus japonicus. Lineage (NCBI taxonomy): Eukaryota > Viridiplantae > Streptophyta > Magnoliopsida > Lamiales > Lamiaceae > Paraleonurus > Paraleonurus japonicus. Next base: position 24,716,001 of record CM061056.1, read on the forward strand.
TTTTATCTCTCAATCTCTCTCTATTTTTTTCTTTCGTATCACATCTCAACACTCACTATACTTAAAATATACTTCCTCCGTTCAATTTTAATCGGTCAATATACCTCTTTAATCTCTAATTTTAATATGTCATCCCAAATAAAAAGTTTTTACTTAATTCTACCCTCACAACATACACTTATTTACACTATTTGTCATTTGAACCCCACACTATTTTCTCTCTCCTATTAATGATTTGACAATAATACCCTTACTTTTTACTCCAATCATCTACTTTATAAATAAACAACTAATATTTTTTAAAATCTGTGTCATCCTATTTGCCTAATTAAAATTGGATGGAGGGAGTAATTTTTATTAAATAGAGTTCAATTCTCAAATAAGAAGCTTGCAAAGTCACGAGAGAGTATTATATATATATATATATATATATATATATATATATATATATATATATGCAAAAGTAGATGGTGAAGCAGCAATCAAACAAACAAACAATATGAATCAGAGAATCCAAATGCAGAAAACTTCCCAAAACAATGGCCACATTCTTGTTGTTGCTTGTCCTCTGCAAGGCCACACAGCAGCCCTCCTCAAACTTTCACACCAAATCACCAAATTTGGTGCTAAGGTGACATTCCTCGCTTTGGACTCGACGCACAGGCGCACGACTGTTTTCGAGAGCTGGGACGAGGGGATACAGATGATCTCGATTCCGAGTAGGGTGAAGCTGGAGGGCGGGCGGAAAGACGAGGAGAAGCTGTTTGAGAGAGTTCACATAGTGATGCCTCATTACTTGGAGGATTTGCTAAAAAAGTAGGTATAGGATAACTGGTGTGATATTTGATGCTACATTGGCTTGGATGGTAAGAATACCTAAGAAGGTAGGGTTAAAAACTGCTGTGTATTGGTGCTCTTGTGCCGGGTGCTTGGCGATCGGCTTCAACATTCCGCAGCTTCTTCGGTCGAAATTCATCGACGATAATGGTAAGTGCATGTGGAGACGAGTAAATTGCATTTTTGGTATTTCTATGGTCATTTCAAAAGAATTTTTAGCTAGATGTTTGTTGAATATATATACAAACAAAAACTCCATAGGAATTGCACTTTTAGTTCCGTATTATTTTTTTAAGTAATTTTCGTCCTGTAGTTATAAGTGCATTAACGGAAATGCAACTCATTTAAAAATTGCACACTATTTAAGAAAAAGTATTTTAAGGTACAGCGAGTGTTAAATTGTGATGGGAAAGGAAAAAGATAGAGAAAGAGAGAGAAAAAAAGGTAGAAAAAGAGGGTTGTGAGAACAATTTTTGTCATTTAAGAAAGCAGAAGAAAAATTTGAGTGGGCCGACCAAAAATGACAAAATAAGAAACTTTCGATAAGAGGGAGGGAGAATATTTTAAGGCACATAACGTGAGTATATCAATTAAAGGACTTTATGTTTGCATTTTGACAAATATAGGTCAATAATTTTTAAAGCTACTGTCGAGGCCATTAATTTACTTTTTTGACAAAGGTAGGTTATTTTACATAACTAAATTTTTTAAAATTAATTTTTACGAGCCTAATTTGTGCTAATCCATTTATTTATTATCCTACATTTTCACAAAAAGAAAAAGTTAATGGTAAACATTTATCAAAATGCAAACATACAATTCCAAATCATGAAATACAATCATATGTTACAATTTAAATTGTTCAAAATAAAAAAAAAAAAATTGACGTTACAATTTTATTTTTCCATACTAAAAATATTAAAAAAGCAATTCTACCCCTCAAACTAAACTCTTGCAAACATCTCTTATTTACATCTCATGTCACTCAATTCTCCACTATAATTAAATTTCTCCCACTCAATTCTGGTTCCAATAAAATTGTAAAGACTCATTTATCCTTCACTTTACACCAGTTAATATTAATAAACAATACTTTTATTAAATGCGTGTCATTTGATTTTTAGCGATCTAAATTGTCAAAAGGGAAGTACTATTCATCATAATTTTGAAATTTAAAATCCAGATTCCAAAATACACAAAATTCCATATCAAATATAAAATTAAGCTTTTGGTGTTGAAATATGAATATTGCAGGGACTCCATTGAAGAATGAAAGCATTGAGCTGCTGCCAAACATGCCCAAGATGACCAAAACCGATCTAATGTGGCATTTTCCGAGTGATGCAGAAATGCAAAAATCAATGTTCCATGTTATCAAAAGCATGAGTTATCACATGAAGAATGCAGATTGGATTCTTGGCAGCTGGTTCCACGACCTCGATCCTTCAGCCATCACCTTATCTCCGAACGTCTTATCCATTGGTCCATTACTCTCTCACGGCCGATCTAGTGGAAGTTTTTGCTCGGAAGACTCAACTTGCCTGAACTGGCTCGACAAACAGCCCGATGGCTCTGTAGTATACGTCGCGTTTGGTAGCACGTCAAGGTTCAACAGGCAACAACTAAAGCGAGCTGGAAATTGGGCTCGAGCTAATGGGCCGACCCTTCTTGTGGGTCGCCTGGTTGGGCCTGACAGATGGGTCGTCCCCCACATGCAGCGACGAGTTCAAGAAGCGCGTGGGGGACCGTGGGAAGATTGTCGAGTGGGCCCCACAAGAGGCGGTTTTAGGGCACCCGTCGGTGGCGTGTTTTATAACGCATTGTGGGTGGAACTCGTGTCTAGAGAGCATGAGCATGGGTGTGCCCATGATTTGTTGGCCTTATTTTGGTGATCAGATGTATGCAGTGAAGGGTGTATGTGATGTTTGGAAAGTTGGGATAAGGTTGAAGCCTAATGATGATGGGATTGTTTCAAGGGATGGGATTAAGGAGAAAGTGGAGGAGATTATTTGTGATGGGATTGTAAGGGAGAATGTGTTGAAGTGGAAGAAAATGGCTAGAGAGAGCATAAATGAAGGAGGTTCTTCATTTACCAACTTTCAATATTTGATAGAGCAAATGAAGTCTTGAGAGAGTGATTTTTCTCTATTCAAATTCTATAACCAGTTGGTTTTGAGGTATTAAATTTGGTGGGATAATGAAACATGTGACACATTTGATTTATTATGTGTGATATATTTTACTAAATCATACAAATCACATATTTATTAATAAATATTACAACATAGTTTAACATGAGTCATAATATTTTCAAGTGTTTGTCTTGAGAACTAATTCATGTGATAACTAATAAATTAAAATTTTACAATTATACACTCATCTAAATACTATGTTGGAATAAAAATAAGTATTTTTGTCAATTAAATTGATAACATAGTGGGGTAATAATTATAATATCAGATGAAAATAAATTTTTATTCTCATTTCCAATATAAAAAATTCGAAACAATCACCACCTACGTATCCACTTAAGAATAATACGCGACTTCACTTGTTTATATTTTCCAGATTTACTAATTAAGACTCAAATTGAATCCCACCCTTTGTAATATATTGCACAACAAAAAGAAAAACAACTCTATCGTGAACAATTTGCAAACAATAGGTCAAAATAATGCACCTGCAGACCAGCAACTAAACAATACGTAAACACATGTATATAGAGAGATAAGAGTTTTATGAACTAATTCATCCGATTATATATGAACAACATAATTAAAATACATGACAAAGACATAAATACAAATTAGGAACAGTATTACCTATGATCGGTAATCAGACCACCTTCAAATGCAGGTGCTTGAGAGTGAGTGAAAATTGCAGAGGGGGCTGAAAGCAGAGATTAAAAGCAAGAAACGGAGCTCGAGAAGTTTAACCACGAAACGTGTAGCCCTAAGAAGTTCTCTGATTTTATTAGTACAGTGTTAACTACATTAACCAGCAAGGGGATCGAGTAATTGGCCGATGAAGAGGACGACCCCGTCAAATCTTCTCTGATAACGAAAAGGAAGGGATGGTCTGCAACGAAGTCCAACTCCTCTTCTATCATCAAACTCCTAAGTTTAACTACACCAGCAGAAGCAGCTGCAGCTTCTGTGCCTTCCTCGTTCACCTCGATGAACGACTTATGGAATATGCTCGAAACATACAGATTCTTGGACTCAACGCTAGCGTCAACCATCTCGGAGAGACCACCACCAGAAAAAGGAAGAACCACTCCCTCTCCCTTGAGAACCTCAGAAGCCTCGAAACCAAAAGCTATTTTAAACTTTGGAATACGGAAAGTTTTCACTTTCACTTGTTGATATGGGAGATGGTTTTCGATGAATCCCGACTTGGAGCTCACTTTCTCTATCAAAGGTGGGAGCCCGTCTTTAGCATCGGGAGAGAAAAAGTACATTGAGAATTTGCGTTTATCTTCTCCTTGTTTATATGGAAGCCCCAAAACTTTGAAACCATCAAAAGCACGAACATATTGCTTCTTCTTGCTGGTGAGGAAGGGTGCTTGTACTAAGGTTCCATTTAAGAGAATAAATTCATCGTCTTTCGTCATAGATGCATCAAATTTTTTCATTCCAGGCTCCTTTAAAATACACTGCATTTGCAAAGATAAGCCGAGTAGAAGCATCAACTGAACCAGATGGAAGTATTTCTTTGATTAGGCTATTCGTCTCCTTGTCAGCCCATGTATTCACTTCTTTGATAACTTCAACAGCCTACACAACTCGTGACGAACACACATGATAATTAGCTAACCAGTTTTCCTCCATATATTCAACAACAGCACAGATTAGCAAATCTGTTCTGTTAATGATTTACCTATTTGTATGCTTTTCCAACTACATAACACCACCACACCTTCCCTTCTTATTCAAACACACAGAATGAACCAAGGTCCCAAAATGTCTATACCATGGATTGATAAAATTTTTTTGAGAAATGAATCAAATTAATCAATACTACCTCCATTCCTTGTTATCCTTTATTGCCAAAACGGGCATCCCATGTTAAGCTTCCTCTTTCCTATTTTGGAAAGTATTTGTCCCCTACATCTTTTTCTATCTCTATACCTTTATCTATCTCTCACCTTTTCTTTTTCACTCACATCCTCCACTAAATATTTAATACCATATTTTTTAATCCCTGTGCAAAAAGCAAACCGGAAACTTAACAAAGTTAGGAGATAGTATATTATTTGGGAATCAATTTCTAACTTTAGGGAATTTCAGCACTCGATAACCAAATTGCATCCTATCTTAGTCCAAGCTAAGCATAATTCTTGTGGATAGAGTTTTGGTTGATTTTAAATTAGACAAAGTCAAACGAGTAATAAGATGAATTGGAAGGATTTCTAACAGCTAAACAGATCTGACTCTTTCTTTCTGCTAATTGATCTGAGTGTCTTTAAATTAATGTTATCTAACAAGTTTCCATTAGAACTCGATGCCATTGCTACGCATTTTTCAACTCAAAATAACGATTTATTTTCACATAATCCAATTAATTTTTTATAAATTAGAGAAACTAACTAACCTTATTCTGAAAATCGACATTAGTGGAAGCAGCCTTGTAATCATTTTCCACGATTTGTTTGAAAGAGGGCTTTAAACCAATACTCTGATCAACCCACAAACCGTTGGCGAAGGATAAACGAGGCCCGCCAAGGGGTCGCCGTCGGCCAACACCACCGCCGTGATCTGTGAAGACAACGAATTGAGCTCCTCCGTTGATTTTGACTTGAGAAACCCTAACAGCTGGTCCCGGGTCGGGCCGTTCGACCCGGATGCAATGAGACCCAGTACAACATGGATCGAGAGGGGAGAAGACAAGGTTAGAGTGTTTGGCGTGGGCGGAGATGGCTTGCTTTGCCAGTGAAAAGGAAACGTCGGTTTGATTGAGTATGGATTCTCGGAGGTCCATTTTTCTGCTGTAGTGTGTGTTTACAATGGTGTGTTGGTGCGTGTTTTTGTGGGGAATATCTGAATATGAAGCGACCCGAAAGCGAAATCGGTTTCCTTCTCCACTAAGAAAACTTGAAGAGCATTTCTCATGTGAACTAAGTTAATGCATATTGAGTGAAAAGATCAATTTATTTTTAGTTATTTCAACTAATAAACTTTATTAATAATATAAATAATACCTTTCAGTTATCATTATTGATATCCTTGAAGCGACCGAAAGCGAAATCGACTTCCTTCTCCACTAAGAAAACTTGAAGAGCATTTCTCATGTGAACTAAGCTAATGCATATTGAGTGAAAAGATCAATTTATTTTGGATTAATTACTATGGGGTACAATATATGGGGAAAAATTACTATGGGATATTACCTTTTTGAAATATTACTATGGGATACAATTAGGGTTGTAAACGAATCGAATCGAGTCGAATACCGTTATTTTGAATTTGTATTCGTTAAATTTTTGAATATCGAATTCGAATATTTTTCGAATAGTAAATGTGATTTATATTCGATTTGAAATTGATATCGAATTTTTGAACTATTCGAATACTCGAATCGAATATTCGAATCGATTTTTCTCAAATATATTTTAAACAATATTCTTTGAGTATTCAATTCAAAATTAATTTCGTTGTTTCAATTCACAATACAAGTTACAAATTCAAAAGTTACATAATCAAATACAAAAGCGAAAAAAATTAATTATCAAATTACATAACGAGAATCAATCTTCCATCGATTTTGCAAACCAAATTCAAGTTGTTTGCAACATGACATGAATGACTCTTCTTGTTCCTAAATAAAAAACAAAAATAATTAAAATCAGTTTATTCATAAAAAAACATCATATATTTCAAATGAATTAAAAAAATTAAAAGAACTTATGTTATAATGGGTTTCTTGATTCCATGAAGTCGGCGAACTTAATCGCTCCACAAATCAAAATTTCTACCATGTGAGGAGTTAACCTTGAATGATAAGGATCCAATACATCCATATCTTTTGTTATGAACTGATGATGAAGAAGTCATCGAGTCTTACGAAAATCTACTAAAATTACATTAATGAACCAAAAATTACAAGAAATATTGTGTAAAATTTGTCCAATCAAAATGATATTTTTAATTCGTGTATTCATTAAAAATGGTGGTGTTTTTATTAGAGTGGTGTGGTGTATTTATAAAATATATGGTGCAAATAATTGGAGCCTTAATATATTTATATAATATTAATATATAGATTTATATATTTGCTATAAAAATAATATATATTTATATATAATATATATTTAAATATCGAATCGAATATTTACGAATATCGAATCGAATATCATAATTTTGTATTTGTATTTGTTTAATAATCGAATCAAATCGAATATTCGTAATCGAATTCAAATCATAAAATTTCGAATACGAATATCGAATTTCGAGCACGAATACCGAATCGAATAAAAATATTTGATTCGTATGCAACCCTAGATACAATGTGTTTCCATTTTGCCCCTCCTATTTAATAGCAAAACCCTACACGCACTCGCTCACCCTCTCTCATTCTGCCTCTCTCTGTCTTCCTCTCTCTCTCGTCCCAACTCCCAAACTCTCACCCACACAGCCGGCAGCCCCTCTGCCCACCGCCGATGACGTCTCCGCCCACCGCAGGCAGCCCCAACGCCGACGACGCTCTCACCCACACGAAGACGAAGACTGCCTTCGGCGCCACCACCGACGAAGGCTACGACGCGACGTCGCAGCCACCACCGACGAAGGCCACGACAATCCTCTCTCTCCCGACGGCGACGATGGGGAAGAGCAGATCGATGGAGGGTACAGATCTGCCCTTTTTTAGATCTCAACCGATGAAGATGAAGAAGACTAAGGCGGCGCTTCTCTCTCTCAACCGACAAAGACGAAGAAGATCAACGGCGCTCTCTCCCGACGAAGACGAAGGGGACACCAAACCCTCGGCTGCTGCTGTTCCAGCGATGATGTGCGGCGGCGATGGACGGTGGGCGGCGATGGCGTAGATCGGCGACTGTAAGTCCTCTTCTCTCTCTCACACACACTCTCTCACACTCCCACACACACAGCTAAACAAACAGCTTGATTCTGTTGACTTGCTACTGTTTTTGAATTCTGTTTTGAATCGGCAGCTGCAATTCTTGGTTTTGAATTTTTTGAATTGCTACTGGGTAATAGAAATATGGACATCTGGTGACTTGAGAGTTTTTGTAAGGCTGCATTTTTTCTTTCTCCCTCACACTGTACTATATTGGTTTTGCTGTATTTCTTCCTCACTCTATACTATATTGGTTTTTCTTCTTTTGAAGTTTTTGTCCCGAATTGTTTATGGAAGCTAGGATGTTGAAAAATAAAGAACCGTGAACTCAAATTTAATTTCGAATGGAATACCTAATAGGAATTGTAAATATCTGTTTGTTTAATAGTCCGATTATGGTGTTTGAGCTCTGGTTTATTTGATATTGTAGGTTTATTTCTCTCAGTACGAGTGAAAAAAGGAAGTATTCATTCTAGATTATTTTTTCTGCACATGTGCAATGAATCTGCACAGAAACAGCACAAGTGCAATGATAATATTAATTCTGAATTAAATTTTGGTGTTTGTGTGATATTTTTGAATTTTTTTTTTTAATTTTGAAATAAATGTAGCTGATAAAATAATTCTTAAATAAATTATTTTTAATTCTGAAAAAAAAAAACTGTAAAAGAATACGAAATTTCAGTTTTTATTTGTATACGGAATTTCTGTAAAGGATACGAATTTTCAGTTTAATGGCTAACAAAATTTCAATTTTATTTGGATAGAATAATATTTATACAAAATGGGGCCTGAAAAGCATAACAACAAATAAAATAATAAATAAAAAAGTGGTCAGACAGTTGAGTTAAGAAAAGCATAACAACAAATAAAAAAAAAGAAAAACTTCAAAATGCCCACCGCCATAAAAAAATGTTTTCTACCCACCTACTTAACAAAAATGTTTTCTACCCACTTTATAAAAATGTTTTCTACCCACCCCTACCCCACCCCCAAAAGCTGCCCCATCCGCCTCCCCTCCTCCTCCCCATTCCCACGCCCCTTCCCAATTGTCGATTCTTTGCATGCATGCATGATTCCCTACTTTATGTCACATAAAGTAGGGAATCACATGAAATGAGAAATTTATTTTTAAAAAAATTTGAATTCATTTAAAACGTGTTGCTCTCATCAATAATTTATTCATCTCAAATTTTTCTCCACTCCACATTTTACTCTTTCATTTTTGTCTTTCACCCTCCCACTACTTGCAGTTTGAAGAAAGAAGAACAAGGTAATTTTTCTACTTCCTATCCGTTGTTATTTATTTTGATATTATTGAATAGGACTTATAAATTATTTAGAAATTTTTTAATTTTATGATTCAAAGGAGTTATACGTAGGAGCACATTTTTTTAATATTAGGAGTTAATGTAGTTGTTTTAAGTAATATATTTACTTTTACGATTTATAATTGGTTAAAATAATTATTTTAAAATTTTAATTTAGTCATTATATCAAATTTTAGAGTTAATTTAGTATTTGTTAATTATGTAGATGGACGATAATTCAAGATTTTTGATGGTTTGCCACGGAGGTTATTGGGAAGGTTTCCAATACTAATGGAGAACAAGAGCACATTTTAGTTTCGATTTACCCACCAATTGGCTATAGTGAACTTTTAGAAAGTATACACGGTTTAGTGCAAGCAGATATGCACGAATGGGGCTATCGGGTTGTAGCTCTTTGTGAGTCGAGGGCCACATCATTAAGTGGAAGCTAAATACGTATAATGATGTTGCACGATATTTGAATAAGTACAAGGATGAAGATCTCGTAGTTTATGTTTCACCGAAAAATCAATGGTGAGCGTCCATATCCCCCCCCTCGAGTACTCGTGTACCCCCTAGTACTCGTGTACGTGTAGGTGATCTTTGGTCCTAGTACGGTGCCTCGCACGTGGGCTCCAGCTAGCCCACTTTTTAATGATCATAATGTTGGTTTGGATGATGAAACTAATTTGGGGACCCTAGTTCGGATGAGGAAGATGAATCGGTAGATGAGGAGGAACCATGGCACGAGCAGGCATATGCCGCATATATGTCTCATGAAGAGTCTACAAGAAAATGCATGGCATATTTCGCAGTTCCGTGTGAAAGTCCCGATCGTCCTAACAACATCTTCTTCTACACTCTTCGCCGAGTCCGTTATCTCACAACAGTTCATTTTCAAGTAAAAGCGAAATGGTGGAAGGCTGTTTCTCAATACCATTTGGTAAATAGGGTAGGATTTCGGTCAAACGTTCGAGATACGACAAGGTGGTACTTGAAGTGCAAGCACGATTCTTGTGATTTCGGTTTTCATGCAACAAATAAGCATGATGTTTGGCGAGTCGTGAAATTAACCATCCCACATACATGTGTCCTTGATCCGGACACGAAAAGTCCATGAAGTCAAAATTTCTTGGAAAATTAATTGCGAAGAAATATGCGGGTACAACTCGCAAATAACCCCTGCAATGATACAGAATGAAGGGTTTAAAGATTATGGACTCACACCGAATTACGATCATGCACGAGTCACCAAAATGCATGCTTTGTCAATACTATACGGATCGGGGCTTGCGGCATTTAGTAAGTTGCACTGGATATCTCTATCACTTGAAGCTCGTCAATTTTGGGTCTCATCTGACTTTACATGTGGATGATAATAACGCATTTAAATATGCATTTTATGCGTTGGGGGCATCAATTTCGGGTTTGTTAGATATGGAAGACCGGTCATCGTTATTGATGGGACCCACTTGAAGGGCGAATATTGTGGGATTACTTGTTCTTTGTTACTCGGGATGACAATGGAAATATCTTTCCTTTGGCCACGGTGTTGGTGATGTTGAGTGCAATGAATCATGGACATGGTTTCTTCAACGCTACGGAAGCTTATGGTTGTCGAGAGGATTTATTGTTTGTTTCGATCAACACCAAAGTATTATTCGTCTTTGTTCGCGATGTTTTTCCCGAGGCCAAACACGGATTATGTTACTATCATCTCGAAGTTGGTTGGCTTGAGCGGCCGTAGTTAAAAAGTTTTATGATGCGGCATACACATTTCGTATATCTAATTCATCAGTATATCTTTATAGTTGCTCGTTCTCATAATTTATGAAATGTTTATTTTTCTAATTCAAAATAATTTTCTCTCGTAGTTGCATGGAGTTGTTACAACGTATGGATGAGGCTGGACGATTGATGCATAAGTTGAATACTTTGAATCGAGCAGTGGGCCCGCGTCATTGTAAGGTTAGACGTTATGAGTTCATGACGTCTAATGCTGAGAGTTGGAACAAAAGCTACTTTGGTCTCGAAAGCTTCCAATGGTTGCTATGCTTTGGAATCCATTAGATTGGTACTCGAAGAATGGTTCACTACGAGACGTAATGCGGCCGCTCATAATCAGATTTTGTGTGAGAAAGTATCGAAAAAATTGGTTGAAATAAGGAATCGGCAAACAACTTGGTTGTAACGTCTTTGGGTGGATACAGATTCAAGGTCACCGTCATTTCACGATTTTTTTATTGTGGATCTAAGCCTTAGAACTTGTGATTGTGGGGAATTTGACCTCACTGCAGATGCCGTGTATTCATGTCGCCGCGCTATTAGGTATGTTATTCTATTTTTGTTAATAATGTGTTTTTATATAAATTTGTTTAACATTTTTGTATATTTTTTACTTTTCTCCGGGTTTTCGAATTACAACCTCGGTGAATTTGTGAGCCCCTATTACATTTCGAGTTTGTTAGAAATATGTGGGCGAGTACTATTGAGCCGGTACCTCATCCGCACCAATGGAATCTTCCGTAATTCCAAATTGAGTAATCGCTACCCACCCATGCAGCCTAGGCAAGCCGGTCGGCCACGTCAAAGCGGCGACAATCCGAGTAGAGTCATCAAGGCCTGCTCGTAAATCTAACGTTTGTTCTAATTGTCAAGAATCCGCCACAACCGAGCTAAGTGTTTCCAACGGTTTACTCAATAATTTAGTGGAATGCCAAGCTCGTAGACCAATCGAAGTTCCCGTGACCCGAGCAAAAATGTTCATGTGGGGAAATAGGGCATACTAGACGTAATTGTCCTAATGTTGTATTGTGAATCGAATTGTAATCGAATTGTGCTTTGATTTTAATTGATGAATGATATTGGTATTTGTTGCTTATTAATTGAAATGTAATATTAGTACCTCTATTAATAAATTTATAACGAATTATAAAATAAATGCGGAGGTGTCCAAGATTTTTAATAATTTTTTAAAGATTAAAAATAAATTTAAAACAAATTAATAAATAAATCTGGACACCCTCTCGCTCAAAGGGGTGTCCAGTATTTTTATTATTATTTTATTAATATTTTAGTATTAAAATAAATTTATAACGAATTAATAAATAAATCTGGAGGTGTCCAAGATTTTTTATAATTTTTTTAGCATTAAAAATAAATTTAAAACAAATTAATAAATAAATCTGGACACCCTCTCGCTCAAAGGGGTGTCCAAGATTTTATTAATATTTTAGTATTCAAAATAAATTTATAACAAATTATAAAATAAATGGAGGTGTCCAAGATTTTTAATAATTTTTAGCATTAAAAATAAATTCATAACGAATTAATAAATAAATTTGGAGTTGTCCAAGATTTTTATAATTTTTTTAGCATTATAAATTAAAACAAAACTAAGAAATTAAAAAAACAAATCTATTAATGTCGAACGAGTCCTCAAATGCGAGTCGGGCTCGTCCAGTTATTTTATTATTATTTATTTTTATTGAATAAATTAATTATAAATTAAAACAAAACTAAGAAATTAAAAAAACAAATTTATTAATGTCGAACGAGTCCTCAAATGCGAGGTAAATGCGAGGCTCGTCCAGTTATTTTATTATTATTTATTTTTATTGAATAAATTAATTATAAATTAAAACAAAAACAAATTTATTAATGTCGAACGAGTCCTCGAGTAAATGCGACGGCTCGTCAGATTATTTTATTATTATTTATTTTTATTGAATAAATTAATTAAAAAATTAAAAAAACAAATTTTTTAATGTCGACCCAGTCCTCGTAAATGCGAGTCGTAAATGCGGACCTCGTCCAGTTATTTAATTATTTTATTTATTTGCTCATTTAATTGTTATTTATTTTTAATACTAAAATAATAATAAAATAATAATAAAAAATCCTCGACACCCCCTTTGAACGAGAGGTGTCCAGATTTATTTATTAATTTGTTTTAAATTTATTTTTAATGCTAAAAAATTATTAAAAATCTTGGACACCTCCGCATTTATTTTATAATTCGTTATAAATTTATTTTTAATACTAAAATAATAATAAAAAATCCTGGACACCCTTTGAACGAGAGGTGTCCGATTTATTTATTAATTTGTTTTAAATTTATTTTTAATGCTAAAATTATTAAAAATCTTGGACACCTCCAGCATTTATTTTATAATTCGTTATAAATTTATTTTAATACTAAAATAATAATAAAATAATAATAAAAAATCCTGGACACCCCTTTGAACGAGAGGTGTCCAGATTTATTTATTTATTTGTTTTAAATTTATTTTTAATGCTAAAAATTATTAAAAATCTTGGACACCTCCACATTTATTTATTAACAAAAATTGTTTATACTAATATAATTGCAAACTCATCTACTAATACTAACATTAAACTAAAATTCAATACTAAATACTAAAATTCAAATTAAACTCACAATAAATTAAAATTAAAATTATACTAACATTCAATTGAAATGTAAAATTACAAAGTACAAATTTTGGGGGATCTTATGCTTGATAAAGTTATACAAATTATATGCAATGTCACTCGATGCTCATAGACAAATTCGCTTGGTCTATGTTTTGATCCAAGCTATTCTTAAGCAATGCTTGTACATGCAGTAGTGAAAACACCCCACATGAAACACTATCGGAGCACATAAGGGGCACCACGTGGAGGAAAAGTAAATGTAAACTCTGCCTTCTTAGTCGTATTTGTATGCGTACTTCATGCAAACCAACATATCTCATCACAACTGGGAGTAACCGTCAGTAGGGTAGGGTTGCTTTCTCCCGAGCCTATTTTACTTGAGTGGTCCAATTGTGCATCAACGAATCCCAAATAGCGAAGGTGCCTCCCTCTAGATCCGCTCTACAGGCCATAAAGTGCCCGTGAGAGTGAATGATCATCAGAATCTGAAAAACACAAAAATAGTTAGTGATACTAAATTTTTAAAATATATTTTATAAAAAAACTCACATAAGTCACATCAACCCATCCTCGTTCATTTCTCCAACATCCGCATTTAACCCCGAGCATTACTTAACGAGTGTTTCTACTTCTTCTTCAAAGGTAACTCTCTAATGTATTCTCATCATACATCGTATCGGGAGCATCACTAGCATGTTTTTTCATCCATATATTGTAATACTCTTGCTATCGAAAAAACAACAAAAATACAAAACAATATGTCAAATTTTGAATAGAGAATGATGATTGACATTGAATTGCATACTTACAGTTGATTGGTCTAGAAATAATCGCCGTTTTCTCATGATTTAAGAATTTTCCAGCCATTACAAAACCCGGATCCTCATGTAAAATGCGCAGATATACGTCAACGTGCTAAATATAAAATAGATAAAAAAGTCGTGAGTTATTCCTATATATATAACAAAACATATATTATTTATTAATAAATACATACCGCTGACTCTAAATCCGTAGTCGGTTCCATCACCTCTACGAACCATTCAGACCCACGGTCTCGACTTCGTTGATGAACAAACTATATATTATTCCATGAAAATTAAACGATGTGAGACACATGAATACATTAATTGACACAAAATTTAATATTTAAATAAAAACTTTAAATCACATACCGAGTGTCTGTGTTGTTGAGGAATCTTTGAAATTCCTTAGTTACCCTAGGATCCAAAGACCGTATACGGAGAATTGATAAAAGCGGGATGGTTTCCCGAAGTCTATCCTCGGGAAGCCCAAGTAGCTACACCGGGAGTAACTGAGATGAAGATGGTGGAGGAGTATCTTTGTGGGTTCCGTGACCTTCGTGTATTCTTAGTATAAGGATAGGGTGGAGGAGTCTGAAAATTACTTCCGTACTCACTTAATTTCGAATAGAAGGCATCCGGAGTGTGCTCATAGAGCCATCCATGCATGTTGTTCAATGATTGCATATTCCTTCTATCCCTCTCTAGCATGAATTCCATCAACTCATCTTTTACGTAGTCCACACGAGTGTACACAATCCCTCAACTCATCTTTTGCAGATTGCACACGAGTGTATACGTACTCTTTAATCATCTCTTCCATTTCCGCTTCCCTTCGGGTAATATACTCCGATGACGGACTCCTATGAACTGCTCGGAAGCGGTGGGCTCGCGAGGTCGTCGTGGAGCACATTCTCGAACTTCATCGGCCGCATAATGATCATACACATCTTCTTCATTGACAACCGACTCCTCTGTCTTTGGACTCCGCATCATATGTTGTGAAACACTTGCAGTATGACATCGAAGCTCTTCTTCCGTGGGTGGCAAAAACACCCGACATATCGAGCTACAATACAAACAATAAAAAGTATTAAAATTAAAGAATAATAATTTCATTTAATTAAATTAAATGAGTAGTAGGATATGTACCGATGACAGCCGAACAATTCATCGACAATCATGGAGCGATCCTTAATATTTTTACGAACCCCCAACGACACACTCTTGGGGTACGCCTATCTGGATCATCCTTGTTTTTTATCCCAAATAGCTTTCCCATTAGGAATAGCCTCGAAGCTCCAAACTGCGTTATGCAATAAAATTTTAGATTGCGACAATTTAAAAAAATATATTAATAGATAATTAAATATACGTACCACTAGTACTAACGAGCACCCATGAAGGTGATACCTGTATCATCTCGTGATGTTTGCCAATTGGTGAGGTATCTTAGTTATCCCGCCCAGCAAAGAGCCGAGTAACTATAAGACCCCATGGGAATTGCTCCCAACGCCGCAAATCGTCGACTAAGTGCCACATCCAAAAGGGGATAGGGCACTTCGTGTGATCTTTCCGGTGAGAATAAAGGAGACGAACAACACCTTTGCAATACCATTTGCATCTAACGGATAGTCTGCAGAAATCGATCGAATTGAACTTTTTGCGAAGTTCTTGCGGACGCATTCCTTTCTTCAAGTTCTTATGAAGTGGCGCATATATATCCCATCCTTCTTAAGCGACGAGTATCCAATGTCCTCGTCATTGGTCACATCTCCGAAATTAAGGCCCATGACGAGAGCAAACTCGTCGCGAGAATCGGATGAAGCGATCCCCAATCTTAAACCATAAAATATTGTGATCTATACTAGGGATGCTCACTTGGTATGCAAGTAACCCATGAGTGCAGTAGTTGGCCGTGTAATTCGATGTCTCCATGAATAAGAATCTCCCAAAACAGCTCATATGAAAAATGCTTAGGCAATCTTCACTAATTCCATATAATACTCTCTTGATATCTTCCAATATGGTGAGCCGCACATATTGGTTAATCAAGAACCTGTCCACTGGAAAGGCTGGTCTAATCCAACTCCACCTAAGTATACAAAGATAATAAAATAATGAGCAAACTAATACAATTTAATTTTTAATACCAATGAGTGTCCAAGATTTTTTATAATTCTTTTATTATTATTTTAGTATTAAAAATAAATTTAAAATGAATTAATAAATAAATCCGAGTGTCCAAGTTTTTTTAAAATTTTTTTAGTATTAAAAATAAATTTTAAACAAATTAATAAATAAATCTGACACCCTCTCGCTCAAAGGGGTGTCCAAGATTTTTTATTATTTTTTTAGTTTTAAAAATACATTTTAACAAATTAATAAATAAGTCCTGAGTTGTCCAGGATTTTTTATAATTGTTTTTAGAATTAAAAATAAATTTATAACGAATTAATAAATAAATTTGGAGGTGTCCAAGATTTTTATAATTTTATTTAGCATTAAAAATAAAGTTAAAACAAATTAATAAATAAATCTGACACCCTCTCGCTCAAAGGGGTGTCCAGGATTTTTTATTATTATTTTATTATTTTTAAGTATTAAAAATAAATAACAATTAAATGAGCAAATAAATAAAATAATTAAATAATCCGTGACGAGCCTCAACCGAGTCGTTTGGGAGGACTCGTACGGTATTAATCAATTTGTTTTTTAAATTTTTAAATTTGTTTTAATTTATAATTAATTTATTCAATAAAAATAAATAATAATAATAAAATAATGTGGACGAGCCACGTCACGCATTTTGCACGAGGGCTCGTTCGTAATAAAAAAATTAAAAAATAATTTGTTTGAATACTAATCGTGTAACAAATATTTTAACTAATTTAAATTAAACTAAATAATAATTAAAATATAAATTAAAAAAAGAGTTAATTAAATCAATTTGGTCTCGCATTTACATTAATCAATTTGTTTTAATTTATATTTAATTTATTAAATTAAAAGAAGTAATAATTAAAATATAAATTAAAAAAGAATTAATTTAATTTTTTTAGCATTAAAAATAAAGTTAAAACAAATTAATAAATAAACTGACACCCACTCGCTCAAAGGGGTGTCCAGGATTTTATTATTATTTTATTATTTTTAAGTATTAAAAATAAATAACAATTAAATGAGCAAATAAATAAAATAATTAAATAATCCGTACGAGCCTCAACCGAGTCGTAAATGCGGGAGGACTCAGACGGTATTAGTAATTTTGTTTTTTTTTAATTTTTTAATTTTTTTAATTTATAATTAATTTATTCAATAAAAATAATAATAATAATAAATTAATGTGGACGAGCCCCGCATTTACTCGCATTTAGGGCTCGCTCGTAATAAAAAAATTAAAAAATAATTGGTTTAAATACTAACTCGTGTAACAAATATTTTAAGAGTCCATTACTATCCAATACAATTTTAAGTGTCTCATTACTCTCCAATACAACTTTTTGAGTAATTACTATGAGATACAATAATTTGGACGAAGTTCCAAAATTACCCTTACATGTAGCATTCCTCTTTTTTTGGCTACTTTTTCAATTCCCAAGAAAATACTTTTGACTTTGTTGCTAATTTTTTTCTTTCCAAATGCCAATTTTTCTCTTTCCAACATATATCATAATTTACGTTGCAATTTTCTCTGTCATTTTCATTTTCAATAGATTTTCTCGCACATATATCATTTTCAATCTCCGTTACATCAACAATTTTCGTTTCAATTTTTTCTCCGTTACATCAACAAATACATTTCCAAAAATCAACAAATCAAAAATACATTTCCAGGAATACAAAAATCAACACACAACAAATAAAAATACATATCCGTAACTTTTACCACAACAAAAAAATTACGCACATGTGCAAAAAATCTGCACATGTGCGTAATAAAAAATTTCGCACATTTTTTTCCAACGTATACAAATAAATTAAGAAGCAAACAGATCTGCAATATTCGGATCTATAACACTCAAGAAATTAAGAAAAAAACCGTAATGAAACAGATCTGCAACATTCATGCCTCGCCGCGTCGTGCAATCATCCCTCCGACGCCGCGCCTTGGTGCCGCCGCCGTGGGCGGGGCTTTAGATCCGTGGATCCGCCGATCTCGGGTCGCCTGCGTCATCGCTGCCGCTGCCGCGGTGGGTGCGCGCCGCCAGGTGCGCTCTACGCCGCGAACGGTGCCGTTGAGCAACGCTGCCGCTCGGCACCTTCACAAAGAATGCGGCTGGGCCGTCGGCCGGTGGTGGTGGCCCGTCGTTTATGGATGGTCTCCTCCCGTGGTCATCCTTCTCGAAGCGGTGGGATTTTTAAAGAGAGAGAGTGTATTGTGGAGAAATTTGGAATTGAGAGATGACTCACCGTAATTGGGACGAGAGAGAGAGAGAGAGGAAGACGAGGGAGGCGTAAATGAGAGAGGGGATGAGAAATGCGTGTAGGGTTTGGTATTAAATAGGAGGGGCAAAATTGGTATGAAATAAGTTGACTTGTAGTGGAGAGTATTTTGACTTTTATTGTATTAGAAAGTAATAAAATTGTGAAGATGGTATCTAGTAGTAATTAATTCATATTTTAACTAATTTAAATTAAAATAAATAATAATTAAAATATAAATTAAAAAAGAATTAATTAAATCGACCGACTACATTAATCAATTTGTTTTAATTTATATTTAATTTATTAAATTAAAAGAAGTAATAATTAAAACATAAATTAAAAAAGAATTAATTTAATTTTTTAGCATTAAAAATAAAGTTAAAACAAATTAATTAATAAACCGACACCCTCTCGCTCAAAGTGGTGTCCAGGATTTTTATTATTATTTTAGTATTAAAAATAAATAACAATTAAATGAGCAAATAAATAAAATAATTAAATAATCCGCATTTGAGCCTCGACCGAGTCGCACGGGAGGACTCGTGACGGTATTAATCAATTTGTTTTTTTTTAAATTTTTTAAATTTTTTTAATTTATAATTAATTTATTCAATAATAATAATAATAAATTAATGTGGACGAGCCCCGCATTTACCTCGTGCACGAGGGCTCGCTCGT
This sequence comes from Paraleonurus japonicus, assembly GCA_030762865.1. NCBI lineage: Eukaryota > Viridiplantae > Streptophyta > Magnoliopsida > Lamiales > Lamiaceae > Paraleonurus > Paraleonurus japonicus. The sequence goes on from CM061056.1 coordinate 24,735,571, forward strand.
AATAAAAAAATTAAAAATAATTGGTTTAAACACTAAGCGTGTAACAAATATTTTAACTAATTTAAATTAATATAAATAATAATTAAAATATAAATTAAAAAAGAATTAATTAAATCTGACCGACTACATTAATCAATTTGTTTTAATTTATATTTAATTTATTAAATTAAAAGAAGTAATAATTAAAACATAAATTAAAAAGAATTAATTTAATTTTTTAGCATTAAAAATAAAGTTAAAACAAATTAATTAATAAATCCGCACACCCTCTCGCTCAAAGGGGTGTCCAGGATTTTTTATTATTATTTTATTATTATTTTAGTATTAAAAATAAATAACAATTAAATGAGCAAATAAATAGAATAATTAAATAATCCGCATTTGAGCCTCGGACCAAGTCGAAATGCGGGAGGACTAAATGCGGTATTAATCAATTTGTTTTTTTAAATTTTTTAAATTTTTTTAATTTATAATTAATTTATTCAATAATAATAATAATAATAAATTAATGTGGACGAGCCCCGCATTTACTGCATTTAGGGCTCGCTCGTAATAAAAAAATTAAAAATAATTGGTTTAAACACTAACTGTAACAAATATTTTAACTAATTTAAATTAATATAAATAATAATTAAAATATAAATTAAAAAAGAATTAATTAAATCGACCGACTACATTAATCAATTTGTTTTAATTTATATTTAATTTATTAAATTAAAAGAAGTAATAATTAAAACATAAATTAAAAAAGAATTAATTTAATTTTTTAGCATTAAAAATAAAGTTAAAACAAATTAATTAATAAACTGACACCCTCTCGCTCAAAGGGGTGTCCAGATTTTTTATTATTATTTTATTATTATTTTATTATTATTTTAGTATTAAAAATAAATAACAATTAAATGAGCAAATAAATAAAATAATTAAATAATCCGTACGAGCCTCGAATGAGTAAATGCGGGAGGACTCACGCTATTAATCAATTTGTTATTTTTTTAAAAAATTTTAAATTTGTTTTAATTTATAATTAATTTATTCAATAAAAATAAATAATAATAATAAAATAATCTGGACGAGCCGCATTTACCTCGCATTTGAGGACTCGCTCGACATTAATAGATTTGTTTATTTTTTTATATTTTTAATTTTGTTTTTATTTATAATGCTAAAAATTATTAAAAATCTTGGACACCTCCGCATTTATTTTATAATTCGTTATAAATTTATTTTTAATACTAAAATAATAATAAAAAATAATAAAAAATCTTGGACACCCCTTTGAACGAGAGGGTGTCCAGATTTATTTGTTAATTTATTTTAAATTTATTTTTAATGCTAAAAATTATTAAAAATCTTGGACACCTCCATTTATTTTATAATTCGTTATAAATTTATTTTTAATACTAAAATATTAATAAAAATCTTGGATACCCTTTGAACGAGAGGGTGTCTAGATTTATTTATTAATCTGTTTTAAATTTATTTTTAATGCTAAAAATTATTAAAAATCTTGGACACCTCCGTATTTATTTTATAATTCGTTATAAATTTATTTTTAATACTAAAATATTAATAAAAATCTTGGACACTCCGATTTATTTATTAACAAAAAAATGTTTATACTAATATAATGAATAACTCATCTACTAATACTAACATTAAACTAAAATTCAATACTAAATACTAACATTCAAATTAAACTCACAATAAATTAAAATTAAAATTATACTAACATTCAACAAATACTAACAACAAATATATAAGAAATCTAAAATTTAAATTTGTTCAAAATATTTTGTAACATTCAATCTTAAACCCTAACAACAAATATTAACTTAAAATTATACTAACATTCAACAAATACTAATTAAAATTATACTAACAACAAATATATATGAAATCTAAAATTTAAATTTATTCAAAATATTTTGTAACATTCAACCCTAAACCCTAACAACAAATATTAAATTAAAATTATACTAACATTCAACAAATTTTAAAAAAATCGATGGAAAACTTACCGGAAAATTGTACGGCCGGAGCTTCATCTATATCCGCGAACTATATTGTTCTTCAATTGGACGACTCATTTTCGTATGCAAAGATGATTCTTTTTAAATATGCACCATAATAATTAAATAAAATTAGAGTTATAATAATTAAAATAAAATTATACATAATAAAATAAATTAAAATAAAATAATAACCTATTGGAGGTTGGCGGAGGCCTAAGTCGCCGGAGGTAGCAAGCACAAGAGAGAACTCGCCGGAAAATCGAGGTTGGCGATGGGTCGCCGAACTCACCGGAGTTAGCACCACCGAGAGAGAAGAGTGAAGAGAGAAATGAGGATTTTCCGGGAGAGTGAGGGAGAGATTAATGGGGTAATGTGGGGGAATAAATTGGGGGCGCGCGGCGGTGAGGGGAATAAATTGGGGGCGGGTGAGGGAATAAATTGGGGAATGTAAAATTTGAATTGGGTTGGGGTGGGGGGTGGGGGTGGGCGGCATTGGGGGAGTATGTGGGGACCACAATAAAAGTGGGGTAGTGGGTAAAAACATTTTTATTCTTGACATGAGTAGAAAACATTTTTGTTATGAAAATGGGTATTTCACCCCATTGTCGATAAAAAAAGCAGTGCGATGATATATGTCATGTCAATAGTAAAGGCCGCAGATGACTTTTTAATTTTGAAGAAGAAGGCTGGAAAGGGTAATTTGGGGAGTTTGGGCTCTATTATTGTATTATTGTACCTAGTAGTAATTAAAAAGCAATTGTATCTAGTAGTAATTTTGTGTTCAAAATTGTACCTAGTAGTAAGTCACCATTTATTTTTAGTTATTTCAACTAATACTCTTTACTAATAATATAAATAATATCTTTCGCTTATCATTATTGATATCCTTTAAGGATTTATTAAATTTTGAGTGATAGTAAAACATGTGATACATTTGACCTTTTATGTGTGATATATTTAATTAAATCATACAAATCAAATGTTTGTTAATATATATTACAAGATAGTTTAATATGACTCATAATATTTTCAAGTGTTTGTATTGAGAATTAATTCATGTGATAAGTTAAAATTTTACAATTACACCCCCATTTACTTTTTTTTTTAAATAAAAATGGATATTTTTGTCAATTAACTTGTTACTAAGTGGATGATTATTTTAATACCTTATGAAGGGAGAGATTCATTTTCACTCAAAAATGGAAAAACCTATATTAAGCTTTCATATTTTTGCGGGCCATAGGTATTACAAATCAACAATAACAAACACTTGAATTTTAGGGATAACAAACTATATCCCTAGTAATCACTCAAAATAAACATGTCCTAATAATATAATTAATACCCTTCATTTATCACTACCGATACTCTTTAGTAATATAAAACATATTCTTCTGTTATTACAAATTTGATATCATTTGGTAATATAGATAATATTCTTCAGCTTATTACAACCGACACTCTTTAAAATGAATTAAGTTTCAACATGAACATGTGTTCATAGTAGACTTTGCCAAAAGAAATTGGACGAATAAATTTATTGGACGGAGGGAGTATTACTTTTAAAGAATATATATAAAGTATATATTTAAGTCAAAAATTGAAAAGTGATACACTTTGCATTAAATAAATTGTACAGTTTTAAAAAAATATATGTAAAATGTATCATTTTAAGATAAAAATAAAAAAGTATACACTTCACTTTATAAGTGATAATAATAATTTATGAAAAAGTGATAACAATTTATTAAAAAGTGATAATGATTATACAACGGTCTCACGAAATGAGATTCGTGAGATGGTCTCACATAAGTTTTTGTCTTTCTTAAAAGATAGTGCATTTTTCTTTTATTCAAAGGTAAAAACTCGTATGATATCGTTGCATGTGTATGAAACGGGTTTGATTATCAAATATATTAGTAGGGGTATCAAATATATATGTGATATTATCAAATGTTGGAGTATCATATATGTGTGCAAGCGTATCAAATATATTGTCACCTGGAGTATCAAATATGTGAGCAGCATATCAAATATGTGAGTAGAGGTATGAACTATATAAGAAGGATTAGGGGTGAGACTCATCTCATATAAGATACCGTCTCACCCAAGAGTATCATATTTCATTATTCTTAATCCATTTCTCTAATCATCATCATCTGCAATCAACCCCACGGTTTTTCCACGTTTATTTTATTTTAAATTTCTATTGTCAAATGTTTATGTTGGAATTTTATTATTTCACACATATAAATGTGGTCCATGTAATTCATAGGTCTAATAATTAAATACTTTAAATTCACATTTATATTAATTAAAGAATAAATTAATATTTTAAATAAAGATTCTCGTATGATGATAAACGAGATATTAAGTTTTAAAACATAAGGGCGGTTTTAAAACTTCCAGAAGTTTTATAACTCCCTCTTCCTCTACTAAAATTGTTTATTACGGTATCATCGGTGTGGAAAAAGAAAGGAGAACGTAAGGGGGAGAAAAATATCGTATCAAATGGATCCTGGTATGTAATGTGAAAATTCCTTGTTAAGTGTGAATCATAAGACGAAAGATCTTTGGGCACGTAAAAGTATATATGATTTCCATTATAGATTCCCTGGAATTATATAAAAGAATTCTTACAGCTTGGTATCGAGCCCTTGGTTTGGACGCCTATGTTTCACCATGAAAGTGCTATTATGAATTATGATTTATTGATTTTCTGGAATCATGTTGAATTACGTGATATTTATTTTCTTTTCTCGGGAGAGATCATTATGAGTAAATTATTAGAGATCCGTACGTATCTTTAGATCCGATAAAGTTAACATTAGAATATTTTCTAGAATATTTTTATAGATAATCTTGTATTTGTTTGTGTATCTTTCATGATTAAATTTGCATGTATTTTGCAATTATATATGCGCAAAGATTTACGGTGATTAAGATATCATATAGATCTGCATATTAAAATTTTCCACGAGAATGTTAGTGGGATTAGCGGGATTAAGATATCTTATAAATCTACATATTGAAATTTTCCACGTAATATTAGTGGGATTAGCGGGTAGTTATTTTTCCCACGCTTAAAGTTAGACCCATTCTTTATTCAAATATTTCAAACTTAATAATGGTGCATGATCCTAATTATTTGATTATACGTTGGATATTATTAATTCAACATTAAATTTATATAGACACTTAATTAAATTTAAATTAAAGAAACTAGTTAGTCATCAAAAATGGCCTAGTTTGAGAGTTAAATTATTAAGTGTATTAATTCAGTTGTTCATAATATTTTGATGTTATTTGATTGAACAATTGTGTTTTTTTATAATTATATTACGAAGAGGTCACCCAAAGGTGGACCATTGTATATAATTTATAAAATAAAAGAGATTAATCGTAAATACTTAAGTTAATTAAGGAAGTACATCCAAAGATGACAAACTTATATTAACGGATGTATGTTATGATTGTCTATTAAATTATTTGAGCATCAATAATTGTACATGTATTTGAATATTGCCCAAAGGTGAATTTAAATACAACTTGTAAAGTATATATATTTAAAGTTTCTAGATTAAATGTAATTAACTCAAAGCACTAATAGACAAGTATATATAAAATTGTGCAATTTCAATGAATCTTTTTGCATCGGGAAATTCAATGGGTTGAACTATGTTGATTGGTCTAAACAGATCCATTTTCACTTGGGTGTTATGGACTTGGACTTAGCCATAGTTATCAAGAGGCACCTCCAACCATTGCGAGACTAGCTCGTAAAATGACAAGTCTCTTTACGAGGCTTGGGAGCGATCTAACAGCCGAGCTTAAACATAATGAAAATGACCATGGCTGAAACCATTAAGCCTTCGATGCCAAAGACGGAAAATGCAAGGGAATTCATGCTAAAACTCAAAGAGTATTCCCAATCGGACTTAGCCGACAAATCTATTGTGGGCACCTTATGAGTGGTGACTACAAAGAAATTTAATTGGTCTCAACCTATTTATGATCATGTAATCGAAATGTCCAATCTAGCAAAGAAACTCAAGACTATGAGAATGGATGTGAGTGAGACTTTTCTTGTTCAATTCATCATGAACTCTCTTCCCGCCGAATTTGGACAGTTCTCGGTGAATTATAACACCATTAAAGATAAGTGGAACTTTCAAGAGCTTAAAGCTATGTTGTTGCAAGAGGAAGGGAGATTAAAGAAGATAAATGATCATTCTATTCACTTCACGATTAATAATGAAGCTTCTACCAAGAAGGTTAAATCGGGTAAAAAGGATAAGAAAAGTGATAAGACCCCTCTAAAGGTTAATGACGATCAACAAGAAGTGTTACTTCGTAAGAAGGTAGGACACTATAAGAAAGATTGTCCTAAAAGAAAGGCTTGGTTCGAAAAGAAGGTATGCATTATATTTACTGTATGTTTTGAATCAAACCTTATTGAGGTTCCTCATAATACGAGGTGGGTAGATTCTGGTGCTACTACTCATGTGTCACATGTTTTACAGGATTCAAGATAATCCAGCCCATAAACTAAGTGAACAATATTTGTTTATGGGAAACAGGATGAAAACACGAGTAGAAGGCATTGGGACTTACTGATTAATCTTGGATACCGGATGTCATCCGGATCTAGAAAATTGTCTCTATGTTCCCGAACGTGTCGAATCTTGTTTCGGTAGGAAAGTTGGATGTATTAGGTTTTTATTTCAAATTTGGAAATTGTGTATTTTCTTTGTATAAGCACAACTACTATTATGGATCTGGTATTTTTGTGTGATTTACTTTCTTCGTTTCAATTTGAATGTTAAGTTTCTGTCAATCTTTGTTTCATGTAGAAAATAACATAGGGATTAAATGTAGCACACTAAATGAAAATTCTACTTTCTTGTGGCACCAAAGATTAGGTCACATTTCCAAAGAAAGGTTAACGAGGTTGGTGAAAAATGAAATTCTTCCTCATTTGGATTTTAGTGACATGAATGTGTTTGTTGATTGTATTAAGGGAAAACAAACTAAACACATATTAAAGAAAGCAGACACGAGAAGCACTCAACTTCTAGAGCTTATTCACACCGATATTTGTGGTCCTTTTGACATACCCTCTTGGGGCGGTGAAAAATATTTTATCACTTTTATAGATGATTTCTCACGTTATGGTTACATTTATCTAATGCACGACAAGTCTCAATCGGTGGATTTCCTAAAGGTGTTCATTGATGAGGTGGAAAGACAATTGGATAAAAAGGTAAAATTTGTGAGATCGGATCGAGGTGGTGAATATTATGGAAAATATAATGAAAATGGTCAAAATCCAGACCATTTGCAAAGTTTCTTCGAGTCGAGGCATTTGTGCACGGTATACGATGCCGGGTACTCCTCAACAAAATGGTGTAGCTGAAAGACGAAATCATACTTTAATGGATATGGTTAGGAGCATGTTAAGTAATCGCTCTTTGCCCATTTCATTGTGGATGCATGCATTAAAGACAACAATATATATGCTAACAGTGGTTCCTAGTAAAGCAGCTTCCTAAAACTTCTTACGAGTTATGGACTGGAAGGAAGCCCAGCTTAAGGCATCTTCATGTTTGGGGTTGTCAGGCGAAATAAAGGTATATAATCCGCATGAAAGAAAACTTGATCCTAGAACGATCGGTGGGTTCTTCATTGGCTATCTGAAAAGTCAAAGAGATATAGGTTTTATTGCCCTAACCATAGTACAAGAATTGTTAAGTTAGGTAATGCTCGGTTCATTGAAAATGGTCAAATTAGTGGGAGTTTGGAAACTCGAAAAGTGGACATTCGAGAAATTCGGGTGCAAACATCTCGCACCCAATGATACTTCTACGATTGTTGTTCCCGTTGTTGTGTCACAAAGACACGATGTACCGTAACAACAATTTGGCATTCCAAACCCACAAAATGATATTAATATGGATGAACCGATCATTAATGAACCACAAGAGGTTAATGAACCACAAGAGAAAATAGTTTTAAGGCGTTTCTACGAGGCGTAAAAATCAACTATTTCGATGACTTTGTGGTGTACTCTCTTGAGGATGAAAGTGATTTGAGCATTGATGAGGATCCTGTCTCATTTAAACAAACCGTAGAATGTATCAATTTCGAAAAATGGTATGATGCCATGAAAGAAGAACTTAAGTCAATGGATGACAACAACGTCCGAGATTTGGTAGAGTTGCCTAAAGGTTCTAAAAGAGTCGGTTGTAAATGGGTCTTCAAGACAAAACGTGACTACAATGACAATATCGAAAGGTACAAGGCTAGACTTGTTGCTAAAGGTTACACCCAAAAAGATGGCATCGACTATAAGGAAACTTTTTCACCAGCTTCAAAGAAAGATTCATTCAGAATTATCATGGCTATGGTGGCTCAAGATGATCTAGAACTACACCAAATGGATGTCAAAACCGTTTTCTTAAATGGGGATTTAGATCAAGAGGTTTATATGGACCAACCTGAAGGTTTTGTGGCCATAGGAAAAGAAAATCTAGTGTGTAAGCTAAATAAATCAATCTATGGACTAAAACAAGCTTCTCGCCATGGTATCTTAAGTTCAATGATACCATCACATCTTACGGTTTTGTAGAAAATACCGTTGATCGGTGTATCTATATTAAAGTCGGTGGGAGTAAGTTTGTTATTTTAGTCTTGTATGTTGATGATATACTACTTGCTACGAAATGATATTGGTTTGTTACATGACGTGAAAAGTTTCTCTCTAAAAGTTTTAAGATGAAAGATATGGGTGATGCTTCTTATGTGATTGGAATAGAAATATTCCGAAATAGATCACAAGGAGTATTAGGTTTATCACGTAAAGGTTACATTAATAAAGTTTTAGAGAGATTTAGAATGGATAGGTGTTCGCGGGAATAGTTCCAATTCAAAAGGGAGACAAGTTCATCAAATGCAATGTCCAAAAAGTGAATTGGAACGAAAAGAAATGGAAAAGATTCCCTATGCTTCAGTGGTTGGGAGTTTAATGTATGCACGTACGTGTACTAGACCTGATATCGCTTTGTTGTTGGTGTGATGGGAAGATACCAAAGCAATCTCGGGATGGACCATTGGAAAGCCGCAAAGAAAGTTCTAAGGTACTTGCAAGGAACCAAAGAACATATGCTTACGTATTTAAGATCCGAATCATTAGAGATTGATGGTTATTGATTGATTATCTTTGGGTGTGTAGATACTAGAAAATCTACATTTGGTTATTTGTTCCTATTAGTGGTGGAGCAAGATTATAGAAAAGTGAAAAACAGTCTGTCATTGCTACTTCCACCGAGGCCATGGTTCAAGGAGTGTGGTTGAGGAACTTAGTCTCGGGACTTGGGATTGTCGATACTATATCCAAGCCGTTGAGAATTTATTGTGATAATTCTCGCACTGCCTTCTTCTCAAAGAATGATAAGTACTCTAAGGGTGCCAAACACATGGAGTTGAAGTACTTAGCGATTAAGGAAGAAGTAAAGAAACGAAAAGTGTTCTTTGAGCATATCGGTATTAATTGTATGATAAGCGGATCCGTTAACTAAAGATTACCGCCCAAGATCTTTTCGGTGTCATGTAGGTCGTATGGGCATTATAGATAAAACCTTCTTTGTAGTGATAGTAATCTTATTCGATTATTATGTTTGTTATTGCGAGACACTTTGATATCATTTTAGTTTCGTTTCTTCAAATTTACAGTTGTTATCTTATGACATTATTGTGCACACATTCGTGAGAGATAACAAGTTATCTTGATGCTAATAGTTTTCTTCAAGTAATAATAGTTTGAAGCTTACAATTATCTTCAAAATTAATGTTGGTTGGATAAGAGTTGTTCTGTGATACATGGAAGGAATCATGCCGGCTAAATGATGTGTAACCACCATGATCCGATCTATTCTAGTTCAACTAAGTTTGATATATGTGAATTTAGTGAATGGAGCGCTTCATAGTTTTTATTAGACCATCAAGTCATTACAAGGACCAAGTGGGAGAATGTTGGAATTTTATTATTTCACACATATAAATGTGGTCCATGTAATTCATAGGTCTAATAATTAAATACTTTAAATTCACATTTATATTAATTAAAGAATAAATTAATATTTTAAATAAAGGTTCTCGTATGATGATAAACGAGATATTAAGTTTTAAAACATAAGAGCGGTTTTAAAACTTCCAAGAAGTTTTATAACTCCCTCTCCCTCTACTAAAATTGTTTCTTACGGTATCATCAAAGTGTGGAAAAAGAAAGGAGAACATAAGGGGAGAAAAATATCGTATCAAAAGGATCCTGGTATGTAATGTGAAAATTCCTTGTTAAGTGTGAATCATAAGATGAAAGATCTTTGGGCACGTAAAAGTATATATGATTTCCATTATAGATTCCTTGAATTATATAAAAGAATTCTTACAGTTTATTCTATTTAAATTATATGTTGTTTTGACTATTCACAGTATTTGTAATTTAAATATCATTTTGCACTTTTAATGTTAATTAATTATATTTCTTCCTAATTTGCTCTTAAAATTTTAAAAAATAACTTAGATAGTACTCCCTCCATCCCATACTCGTTGTGACATTTGTTAAAAGATCTGTCTCATACTCGTTGCATCATTTCATCAAATGGTAATAAAATAAATTTTTACTTTTACTAATCCACTCAAACACTACAATATTACACCATATACCACTACTTTTCCCACACTAACCAAATTTAATACTATTAAACAACTCTCTTATTGAAAAGACTATCCTACCAACTTATATTATTGAATAAATCTAACATTAAAACTTGTGCTAAACAGTAAATATCACAACGAGTATGAGATGGAGGGAGTAATAATCTTTAGGGCATATATCGATCAAAAAAAAATCTTTAGGGCATATGCGGAAGCCAATAATATTTTTTAATATGTGTGTATTAATTTAAAATGACAAACATTTTAAATAGGAGGGAGTAATAAATTTTCATCATCTAAAAATGATTTTTTTTTCCTAAGAATTCTTGTGTGCAATTATTGCATAGGGTATAACTGATTTTTAATCCAATTTCAATTTAATTTTAAGTACACAATTTTTTTTTGTGAAACTTGTTGTAATACCCAAGAGTATCAATCACCATAAGTAAATTAAATTTTTCATAAGTTACAATTATAATGACACGACCACCTTTTGACAACCCGCACATAAACACTAATTTAACAAGAAAAGTGAGTTGTGAATAATTTTACGAGGGAAATGACTTCGTGCGCACGTGCGACTTTTTTTCTTTCTTTTCAAATGCTTTAACAGAGAGACAATGAACACTTCAAAACGTGACAAAAGAACACATTATATTATATATATATATATATATATATATATATATATATATATATAACTTAATAAAATACAACTCAAAATACAAGCCCACGGTTTGACCCAACAGTGTCGTCATCTATGTACACAACCACTCAAAACCCCGCAGAGCTGCCACAACTTGTCCGGTAGAATCACAACCTCACGAGATCATCGGATTACCTACAATGCATAAAGTGGGTGAGATTTATAAATCTCGGTAAGTAGAAATTATGCATGATGCGATGCTTAGTTCGAAACCTCCCCATGCACAAAGCACTCTCTTTAAAATCATCAATTTATTTATGAAACACTCGTTAGGGCTCCCGACTCACTACTATGCACCGACATGAGCTCAATATAAACATATCATATGAGACGGTGGCCCACTCTAGGTAGCATACACCAGGTTCTCCACGGTCGCCTTAACTCCTAAGTCGCCCCTTCCGCTCGACGGTGGCCCACACTAGGTAGCATACGCCGATTCCCTCGTCGCCCGAACTCCTAGGTCGCCCCTTCCGTTGTCACACATCATCATACACGACGGTGGCCTACTCTAGGTAGCATACGCCGAGTTCTCCTGGTCGCCTTAACTCCTAGGTCGCCCCTTCCGCCGACGGTGGCCCACACTAGGTAGCATACGCCGATTTCCCTCTGGTCGCCTTAACTCCTAGGTCGCCCCTTCCGCCGACGGTGGCCCACTCTAGGTAGCATACGTCGGATACTCTCTCGTCGCCTTAACTCCTAGGTCGCCCCTTCCGTTCTCACACATCATCATACGAGACGATGACCTACTCTAGGTAGCATACGCCGGGTTCTCACTGGTCGCCTTAACTCCTAGGTCTCCCCTTCCGCTCTCGATGTATAACCAAAGGTCAAATGCTTCAAATATAATTCCATGTTAATGCATGATATGCATGATGCAATGCAGCATATACACAGTAGAATCACATGCTCATAACACCATTTCCATTTCTGCAATAATCATATAAATTCACAAATTTATTTTACGATAATCATTGAACTCACGAGGTTCATTACGTAACAATTGAATTCGGTGGCCTACTCTAGGTAGCATACGCCGATTCCCTCCGGTCGCCTTAACTCCTAGGTCGCCCCTTCCGTTCTCACTTTGAAATCCCCTAATTCATTTCTAATCGCTCTCGCCTAATTCATTTCTAATCACACACATAATTCATTTCTACTTGCCTAATTCATTTCTACTCATTTGCTTTGGGGTTTCCGGACTTGCTGATGTATGTCGGCGTGCGCTCAATACAAAAGCCACCACGTGGCCGATATAAATACTCTCTTTTGAAATCACCTAATTCATTTCTAATCACTCGCCTAATTCATTTCTACTCACAACTCACCAATTCAATTACCCTATCCATTTATATAATAATCACGGAACTCAAAAGTTCATTTCACAATAATTATGGAACTCACAAGTTCAATTCACAATAATAAGCGAACTCACAGGTTCAATTCACAATAATTGAACTCGCATATATAATCCACATCAAATATTGAGCTCACGAGGCTCTTTCACAATACTCATTGAATATCAATCAAATATCACAATAAACGTAATATTCACATATCACCAATTAAACATCAATACTTCACAAAATATTATATTTATGCATTGTAGGTGCAAATGAATTTCTACTTACCTCAAGTGCGCAAAACGTTGACAAATCAAATCCTAAACTCTTTTTATCGTCTTTCACTACCAAATAAGAACAATTATTAATAATTTGAGGGTAGGATTTTGTTCTACTCATCACGAGCTTCAAAATGATATAAAATTTGTCGATTGACGGAAATCGAAAACTTACCAAAACACTTCGAAATCTCGCATGACACGACCCCCTCCCTCTCTCTCCCTCTCTCTCCCTCTCTCCTCTCTCTCTCGGCCTTACTATCTTTCTTGCGTGAATATGGGCGTATATGGCTGTTCCTTATTCTTAGAATTTCTAACTGATAAGGCCTATATACCCCACCGCCTTACCTGAAGCTTCTTTGGTAAGCTTTCTCAATTTTTATCCTTTTTATTCTATATATTTATTTTATTATTTTACTTATTTTACTTGCTTACTAAACTAACATACTACACACGCATATATATGCACACACTACAATCTTATATATATATATATATATATATATATATATATATATATAATTAATTAATTAATTAATTAATAAAAACAATTAGTATTATAATTAATCTCATTAATACCACTAATAATTATATAATTTGTATTAGTACTCAAACACCATGAAAATCTCAATAACTTATAAATTGATTTTCTCACCACTAAACATATAAAAACATATATAATTAATTCAATATCTCAAAGCACAATAAAATAATGAAAGATAAAATAATTCAAAATCCCAAATAACACATAATTAATTAAAATGCACTCAATGCATGAAATATATTGACCAATGAGTAGTGAGGAGCTCGAGCATCACAATTATAATTAATTTTCACGTTAACACTAGAGGCGGTAACAATTGAGTAGTATAAAAAGAATTAAATATAATCTTATAATAAAGTTAATTATTGTCTCACCACTAAATAGGTAAGAACATATATTTAATACAATATTTAAAACAAGATAAATTAGTATGAGATTACAAGTAGCACGCAAATAAATAATTGCATGAACTATATTGACTTATGAGTAGTTGACAATTTATTTATATTACTTTAGATTTAACAATTTAGTAGAAGTTTATGACTGCTAATTCAATAAAATATCATATATTTAAAACTTAAGGAGTAAAATGGAAAGAATTATAAATAAATAACGTGTCACTCATATAAGTTAATAAAAATGAGTAAATTTTATTGGTAAATAACTAATGAGAGATTCGGATATCACATATAATAGTAATTATTAATATTTTTAGTTTTATTTATGTTATATTTTATTTTTGAAAGAGTTCTATACAATTAATAATTATAATAAGATATATAGTTTCGTTCTTTCAAAAATTCAAAATTTTAAATTAAGATCTTATCTTTTAGGTGTGAGATTTTGTAGATTCAAATTCCCTTTTTATCTCAACAAAAAAATAATATTTCTCCCACCTTTTACATTTATTTAATTACTCGGTTGGAAAAAAGAAAACACACGCACAAAAAAATTATTTCTCCCCATTCACGTAAATTCAAGTTTTCTCTTTGGAGCATCGAAGATATTTTGTCTCTCATCTCCTTGTTATTTCAAGTAACACATTATCCTTCTCTCTTTTATTGAGTTTGATAAACAAATTATATTGATTCTTACTTCATGATTTGTTGAAACAAAAAAAAAAAAAAAATACAGGTTCGTTTGTTTATTGTTCCAAGTATAGGATTTAGATGATGATTTCCATGTCTAATTATTTAAAATTATTTTGTCAGAAATATTTTTAAGAAAAAAAAAAAAGAGACTGCCGAAACATTTATATGCAAAAGAAAGAAAAAAAAAGCATTAGTTTTGATTATGTTAATGATCAGGCAGTAACCTGTTTACTTAAACTTTTTTTTTTTATATTAGTATTATTATTGTATTATTTTAAAAATAAAAGTATAACCAGGCTATAATTGATGATATATCCTATATAATTAGTAGAAGACGTCTTTTAAAAACTCATTTTCCAACTCTTCTATTTTTTTATATAAAAATTTGATCAGTTTTATTTTTTTAAACATTAATTAAGATATTGAATATTCATAAAATATTAATATAATAAGACTAAGACTTATAAATTTAATAAATGTATAGCACTGAAATAAGTTTATCAATTATTATTTTAGGTGCCAAGGAGGCCACGCTCTAGAACATTTACCAAGGATAGTCAAGGTTTAAGGTGGGATTTTTCTATATGATTGATAATTATTTGTCACTTTTAAATATCTTGCATGATTGAGATTTGTTGCTTGCTACTATGTGCTATATGTTATGATATGGGTATATTCCGTGGAAAGGACCGTGTAACATACTATGATATGTGTATGACTCGGTGGAAAGGACCGTGTACATATTATGCTATAATTTATGTTCCGTGGAAAGGACCGTGTGACATAATGAGTTTAAGAACTATATTTCGGTGGAAAGGACCGATTATAATGCTATGTTACTATAGTTGGCTTTTTGACAAATGTTATAGTTATGTGGTATGTGAGTTGTTGTTTTGATTATGTTGGATATTTAAGCTGTGACAAATAGGACCCCATATCTAGTTGGTTGCTCACCTCAATCAAATTAATATTCTTGTAGATTAAGATTATCGGAGTTGTGGCGGAGGCAAGGTGGATTGATTGGTGTTATTTGAGTGTTTTTTTTTTTAAATTCATGGCATGTCTTTAAATATCTTTTCGTAAGATTTAATTTTGGAGTGAATTAAACTTTTTAAAAAGATTGAGACAATTTATGCAAATTATTTTAGTTGATTTATTTTTATTAAAGATTCTTATGGTCATGTTTCCGTTGATGGTTTTATTAAATTGGTTTACTAAAAAGAAAAAAAAGGTCTTTGAGTTTTTTTATGAACTCTTGAAAGAAATTTTTATTCAAGTCAGTTAAAATTATTTGTAAAATTAGGATGTGACACTTGTTCACCGTATTGATAACATTACATTCATTTGTGATATCATAACATTCATTTATTAATATCATTGTATATATATATATTAATATTACCGTGTAAATTATTTTGATATTAAATTATAAAAGTAATGGTATTATTGAATGAAAATAATAATACAATATCATATTATGAACAAGTTTTACAAGAGAATAACTCTTTTAGATATGTTTTGATTTGTTAGGGATAAGTTAATAAATTGAAATTGTATTAAAATTGCATCAATTGCACCATATGTAATTGATATACACAAGTGTGATTCACTTATTCAATTTATGACAAACTTTTATATGAAAATAATTCATCATAATAAGCCAATCATGACTTTATTTTGAAAATTTTAAAGTATTAAATATTTGATAAAGAATATTAAGAATCTTATAATTAGTATCAAGAATTTTAATTGATAATATCATTTTTTTTTAGGGATATCAACAATATTTAATTTTTTACTATTTAATTTATTCTATTTAACATAAAAGCACAATACAATACTCCCTCCGTCTCAACACTTTCTTTATTCAATTGTCTCAACTCTTTTTGCACACCTTAAATGAAATGTCACATAATATTAACACCATCACAATATCATTTAAATTTAAAAAATTTACTCTTATTTTACTCTACTTTATCTCAATAAATCATTCAATATATCCTTACACTTTATTCTCTCTCCCTCTTATTGCTCTCAATGATTCAACCTTAATTATCCATCCACATAATCAAGGATGCAAATATCGCGATATATCGCGGATATATTGCGGATATATCGCAAAAATGAAGTTGGGATACGGATATTAGGGGAAAATGTACTTTTTCCCGGATATCGCGGAAATATCGATATCGATATTCATATCGATCGGGCGTAGTGTATTTTCCCGGATATCGAAGAAATATCTCAAAATATCACAAATTTTTAAAAATCGCAATTTTTTTAATTATTTATAATTTTTTTCATTTTGTTTATTTCCCACTTGTTCCCCCAAAAAGAGAATCACATATGTCTTCATTTTGATATTAATTGTATTGTATCATGTATATTTAGTCATTTTGTATTATATTATGTATTATATTGTCACTTATTTTGCATCGAGACAATATTTATATAATCTATTATTCATATGGTTGCTTTAAAAATACAATTTTATTGTAATTTTTAATGGAATATGTGCATAATAATATGTTATAATAATTCTTGAAATATCTTGTTAAATTTCCAAGATTTTAATAAAGTTTCCGTCATTTTTTCAATTTTTGTGATATCGATATGCGATATCGATATATCCATCAATAAATCAGTAAAATTAAAGTTTCGCAATAAGTGCTTTCGGCTCCCGCTCTGCAATTTTAAACTCACCCTCTCTCTTTCTCTCTCTAAAGCACCTGCATCTGAAGAATGTGTGATTTCCGATCATATGTAATGTTGTTCCTACTAATGCATTTATGTAATGTAGTTAATTATGTTGTTCATATATAGTCGGATGAAGTAGTTCATAGAAATTCATACATTCTCTCTCTCTATATGCGTATACATATGTTTTAATTGCTGGTCTGCAGGTGCACTATTTTGACCTATTCTTCTTTGCAAATTGTTCGCGATAGAGACGTTTTTCTTCTTGCTGTGCAATTGATTACAAAGGGGGTTCAATTTAAGTCTTAATTAGTAAATCTGGAAACTATCATAATTGGCAAGTGTTATTATGGTCTATGATTCAATTCCTCTTTCGGAAAGGGGCCGATTTCGTAGAGAAGTCTCATTGCTTTGTTTTATGTGCTAACTGAAATTGTGGAGAATATGAAAATTACACATGTGAGTCGTCGATCGAAATATTGAAAGAAGTGAGACTAGGGTTTAAGACTAGTGTACTCCTCTTTATCACCGATTGGGTTTAAAATGGAACCTTACTAGGGGAATGACTAGTCTCTTTTAAAATATTGAGGGAGCTTAATTTGTGGGACCGTATCCAGGCACCCAATTAATTTCTAAATAGACGGATGGACTGATGAAATGACGGAGCATGGGTGATCATGTCTCGATTATCAAGGACTCACATGTGAGTTGCAGCAAAATTTGAATGAATTATTTATAAGTGTGATATAATGGCAGAGCAAGTGATAATGGTTTCATGATTTCCATTAATCCATTCTTGATTTTTGCTATCTGTTTGGTGGAAACTCAAACACATCGTGTCTGCAGTATATATGAATATTGTGGTCTTGTGTTTTGTAAATTGATATTTTTAATTTCCATGTATTTGAAAACCAGTACAGTCAATGTCATTAATTCAAAGGTGCAGATTTTCCAAGAATATCAATTGCCTTTTTAATGTGGTGACAGTGTTTTAGTCTGGTACTTTTCAATCTTTATTCTCTGCAAATTGCAACGTGAGGAGAGTTCTATTAATCTTGCAATGTCAATGGTGATAACTTCAGTTCATTTGTAATTAATCATGATATCAGTTTGATTATATATAAGGAAATCCTTTGATATTTCTTCAACCCATTCGACTTGCTCCTTGTTATGTTTATGATCTGTATCTGTGATGGAAGAGCTAGCAGTTATTGGACTAAATAAATAAAAAAATTAATTTTATTTTGACTATTGTAGTTCATTATGATAAACTTGTTTAGAATTTCCTGTTGGTGGAGGATCTACTTTAGATTCATTGAAGAATTTTCATAGAGATTGTATTCTCTTCTCTATTGTTCCTCATTGGATTTGCGGATTTGTGAATCGCACCCCTTTTAGGGGTGGGTGCGAATACTGCATCATGATATTTTTAGAAGAATCTGTGCATCATAGTGACGGATATATGTATGTATCGGGTGGATTGTTATATGGTATAATCATATGATAAATTTGGGGAGTTCACTTTTTACTCAATGACTATAATAGTTTTTATGATAAACTTGCTTAGGATTTCCTGCTGGCGGAGGATTTACTTTAGATTCAATGAACAATTTTCTGAGAGCAACATGGCTGCGGTTGTGTAATTTGATCAGGGTACGTATATTGCATTCTTGTCTCTATTGTTCCTCATCGGTTATTTATTCACATATATCGATTGTTCTCCAGCATATTCCCAACACTCAAACCTCGTTGAGGGACAAAGCTATAGCAGTAGCAGGTAGAGTTTCGTCATTGAAGAATAGAGAGAGTTCGAAGGTTTTTGCCCAGTCTGTTTCAATGTACTTCAGACGGGTGATGCTGATCTAAAAATGACATTAGCATTGCACTTAAGTTTATGGCATCCCGATGATGTTAAGTTGCAGTGGGACGTTTTGCATAACAAAAAGAATCATCACTTGTTCATTTGCCTTTTGTAATTGTTGGTGTTGGAATGGCTGCTGGATTTGTAGCCGTTTTGGGTGTTTCAGCCAGAAATCGTCGTGCTAAAATGCGGTGGTGATCTTGATCGAAGTTGATAATGTAAATCTTTATATCTGGATTTGAATGTGGAAATTCGTTTAGAGTCGTTTGATCACAGTGGAATAGCTCAAGTTGTTAGAGAAAAAAAAAAGAAGCTTTGATTATAGAGTTAGATCTCCTAATCAGGTACAACTTGATCTGGTGCAAATATATTCAGATGTCTCTCTTGCTTCCAATTCTACCCTTCTTAAAATTGTTCTAGTAGCAATTTTCTTTTTAATTATAAGTTTTATGGCGAAGTGTTGCTAATTTGAATATATACTACAATAGAGTGAAGATCAAATAATATGTATTTGATTTTTTTTTTTTTATACCTTCAGTGCTTTTGTTAAAGAAGTCATACACAAGGCTGAAGTACGAGGTGTCAAGGTTCAAAGCTCAGGCAAATTCCTATTTAACCTTCCAATCCTTATTCAGGATCTTTCAAAAAAAAAAAAATTGACAAATTCTTATATGCAATATTGTACCGTGAAATAACTCATTTAATGAAATTCGCGGATCCTAGTCGGGTTGGATCGAATCCAATGAATATTTTCAAAAAAACTCGCGGGGACAAAAAAAAATCGCCCTCGAGTGCTCCCAGGTGAATTATTTACTATTAGGTTACACATATGTTACTTAAACAATAAATATGTGTTACTATAAAATAAATAATATGTATTTGTCTAAAAATATTCGCGGATGCAAAATAAAAATGAAAAAATGATCAAATAAATCTTTAATCTAATTATATGTGTGAATTAGATATGTATTTAATCTTCGACAACTTTATTCTTATTAAAAGAGTGTGATTTTATTAAGATGTGACTTATTTGATCTCAATATTAAAGAGAAATGATTTTAATGTGTTAAAGAAAAAAATCATGGGTCTATTTGATCCCCAAGTATAAGATTTTTGGGGTAAATGTGTGTTATTGTGAGGGCAAATATATGTATTAAACTTGTGCAAAGGTAAAAATAAATTTTTACTCTCAAGTTGTGTTATTATTAGGTCAAACACGTGTTATATGAAGAAAAATGTGTTATTAATGAACAAAACCAATATTTTATTCTTTTAAGGACTAGTAACACGTACTTACACTTACAAGAACACATAATTGTTCTTACGGTAACACATACTTTTGAAAACAATATGTTACTATATGAACACAAACGTGTTCTTGTATAGAGAAATATGTGTTACTATATGAAAAAAAAAAACGTATTAATATATGAACAAAAATATGTTACTTTACGGAAAAATGTGTGTTACTATATGAATAAATCGAGAATCAGATTAGGAGTTGCGATATTAATTCCAGGTTTAAACAGAAATAAAAATTTATCATCGAAGTTTGCATAAGCTTTGTATTCATCACTGTTTAAGTTTTATCTACTACTATTTTCATCAATCGGATCATCCATCTTTTTTTTTTTCATCGGAGTTCACAGCTTTATCCCTCCTCATCGTCGGCGTTTACTGCGTCTGAAAGAACCTTGATGCGTGGTTGGGGTTGGTTGGGGGAACACAAGCACAACGATGGAAGAGGAGGAAGAAGAGTTAGAACAGAGGAAGAAGAAAAAATGCATGGAGGAAGAAGAAGAAATCTGCGCTAGTTTGACCCGTTCTTTATCTTGACCCACAAGATTTAATAATGTCCTTTTTTAATTGATATTGCACGGTGCAATATTTCATAAGAGACTTGCTCAAAAAAATTAGCTTACAAAGTAGAAATTTGTCATTTGATAAATACATTTTTGATGCATGTGTGTAATACGTGAACAGAGTATCACAGAGTAATGGACTATTATTTCATCATGTGGACATGAGATGTACTCTTAGTTAAATAGGTAGTGAGGAAGGTGAATGGATGATGATTTAATTGAGTAATTAATGGTTTTTTTTTTTTTTTATATATTAAAACTTAGGTTATGGAAAAAGTTGAGAGGTTACATTTTTTAATGTTAATTTATATAGTGTTTTTATTACAAATTTGGTAAAATAATTGGACTAAAACTATAAATAGCAAAAAAATATATAAGTAATAATATTAATATTGTACGTTGTACAAAGTGCGAATAATACTTCGTCATCATTCATAGGATGATTTTCAATTGTTTTTAGGGGTGGTAGTTTTAGCTCGGCTGATGGCCAAGGAAGAGGTTTGGACACGTTGGCCGAAGTGGCGTCGGCCCAATTCACCCACGGTTCATTTGGATGAACCGACAGGCCTAGTCTGGTTTAAACCGGGCAATGAATCCAACGACAAAGTAACAATCAATAGAATGATACAGAGGCAGTAAAGATTGCAGATAACACTTTCAAATGTCATTTCATTTTTAATTTCATCTCTTTTTCCTAATTATATAAATATTACTTCCTCCATCTCGATATCAATTTTTGTTGTTTTTGGGCACATGTATTCGGACAAATAATAAAATAATAGATGTGTACAAGTAATGTGATGGGGAGAGAAGACAAACAAGATATCAAGGTATAAGCAAGGATTCAAATATCGCGATATATCGCGGATATATCGCAAAATTGAGATTGGGAACGGATATTAGGGGTAATGTATTTTTTCCGGATATCGCGGAAATATCGCAAAATATTGATATCGATATCGATATCGGTCAGTGTAGTGTATTTTTTCCGGATATCGCGGAAATATCGCAAAATTTTTAAAAATCGCATTTTTTATTTTTTATATAATTTATAATTTTTTTTTATTTCCCACAAATAATAGAATATTTGAGACATAGACCTATAGACAATCAATTGTCTGCAAGATTCCCAAAAATAAATAGCTCAACCAAGGATGGAGGAAATAGTGATGGGAAAATGGTGGAAATGACGGTGATGGTGAAAATAATTAAGATGATTATTTTTCAAATCGGGTGTTATTAAGTTCGTTCACTGGTGAGGCCGACTTCACTCATAACTATAACATCTTTGTCTAAACAATATTGATATCAACTCATCACATTAGAGTAATTTTGGACATAGTTATGCACATGTGAACCTACTACATTTGAACCTCATAGGTCTTCATTTTGGTATTAATTGTATTGTATCATGTATATTTAGTCATTTTGTATTGTATTATGTATTATATTGTCACTTATTTTGTGTCGACAATATTTATATAATCTATTATCCATATAGGTGCTTTAAAAATATAATTTTATTGTAATTTTTAATGGAATATGTGCATATATGTTATAATAATCCATGAAATATCTTGTTAAATTTTCAAGATTTTAATAAAGTTTCCGTCATTTTTTTCAATTTTTGCGATATCGATATGCGATATCGATATATCCATCGATATATGCGTAAAATTAAAATTGTGATATTTGTTGCGATAGCGATATTTTCATCCTTGGGTAAGTAATGATAAGCTGGGTGACAACATATGTCAATAATTATGAAGTGCAAAGATATAAATTTAAGAGTTTTTTTTTTTGCCAAAAATGAAATAAAAAAATAAAAATGTATATTTTGAGTGATTACTAGGTATATAATTTGTTTTCCCTAATATTTGAGTGTTGTTGATTTATAATCTATAGCCTGCAAAAAAAAAAAAAAAAAGGAAATTCGATCTTTGTTTTCATTTGAGTTAAAATGTATCTCTCTTCATGAGGTACTAAAATTATCACCATCTATGTTATCAAGTTAATCGACAAAAATATTATTTTTTATTCCAACCAAAATAGTAGGCGGGGTATAATTTTAAAATTTTAACTTATCACATGAATTAATTCTCAATACACACTTTGATGAGTGTAATAAAGTCACGCCAACAAGAATCAAACCCCGTACACGAGATTCGCGAGATCACTCCTCGAACACGTGCCAAAATCAGGTAATTCGAACCCGTCCCCGAGCTCCGAATACTGCAAAACCCGCCGGAGGAGTCCCCGCGTAGGGACTCCGACGCTCAAGTCGGTGATCGGAAAGAGTGTAAAAGAAGGGCCCTAAATACCCGGTTAGGGACCTCTCGGGAGCTAATATCAACTAGCTGAATAAGTGTTAATGGAGATAGTAAAACGTGCTCAAAGTGTGATCGGTAGATAAGTGAATTCGTACCTTCTTCTTCTTCATACGGATAATCCATAAATAGTACACGAAAGTGGACGGTTATCTCCACCCTCATGATAAAGCTCTCCACTCTTCATCATGCTCCTCCTACGTTTCCGTCCATCCTCCACATCTCATTCCTTCTTTCTCGGATTATCTTCTTAGGATCCTTACGGATACTCTTTTCCGGCCCTCTTTGACCAGTCTCCGCTTACTCATTAATTGACCCTTATTTGTAGGTATATTATTAAGCTGCTCACACCTTTTCGGTAATTCTCCTAACCAACCTCCATATTCTCGCTAATTTAATCCTATATCAATACCCTCGGCCCATTCGCGTATTACCCGCTCACGGGCTTCTATTTGGTCTCTTACCGCTTCGGGCCTTTGGACCTTATTTGGGCCTCGACTCGGCCCACAACACATTTATGCCGTATCACACTTGAAAATATTATGATCCATGTTAAACTATATTGTAATATATATTAACAAATATATGATTTGTATAATTCAAGAAACATATCACACATAAAAAATCTAATGTATCACATATTTCACTATTCTTCCAAATAAAATACCTCCAAACAAATGGGTTCAATTGAAAAATATAAAATTTATAGTGGGAGGAATGGAGTCTTGTTTTTTTTTTTTTGATGGAAAGGAATGGAGTACTTACTGTAGAACTAACTAAGCATTTGTATGACACTCAAGGATGAAAAAGTCGTGGACAACCACCGATATTTCACCGAGCATTTTGGATTTTTGGGGAGTTCGACATGGATACACACCGAAAAATATTTTTTTACATAATGTCGTTAAAAATATCGATAAATGTCGATAAATATCGGTATCGATTGACTCCAGTTAAAATTTTACAAGATGTCGAAAATATCGATCGAAATATCGAAAATATCGGTAGAAAATATCGAATGTCGGTAAGAAAATATCGATATTTTTTTAATTTTTCAAAATGGGAATCAACTAATACTCAAATGACAAGTAGAATAAAGGTGAACTGATGAGCAAGGACGAAATTATGCAATTTTAAGTTGGTATCAATCTTGTTTAGATCAAGATGACATTTCTTCTTTTACATTTGAGTCTCATAGGTCATCATTTTGGTAGTAGTTGTCTTGTATTAACTAAATATGAATAATTATTGTATCACTCTAGACCGCTTATATATTTTGTTGTTGATATGTTTGTCACAAACAATTCAATTTGTTGTGAATGTATGATTAATTTATGTATTAAAGTTAGTATCAAGATGACATTTCTTCTTTTACATTTGAGTCTCACAGGTCATCATTTTGGTAGTAGTTGTCTTGTATTAACTAAATATGAACAATTATTGTATCACTCTAGACTCGCTTATATATTTTGTTGTTGATATGTTTGTCACAAACAATTCAATTTGTTGTGAATGTATGATTAATTTATGTATTAAAGTTAGTATGACATTCTCTAAAATTTCATATTAAATTTCCATCATTTTATTAAAATTTCCATCAATTTTCTAATTTTTACCGATACCGATATTCGACATCGACATTTCCACCGATATTTCCGAAAATTTAAGGTACCGATATTTTTATCGATACCGATATTTTCAACCTTGATGACACTTATGAAGCGAAAAAAAAGGGATAAGCTAAAGACAATTTCCTGAAAATGCTAACTAATTAAGAAACTTATCTGGAAAGCATGAAGAAACAAAATAATTGAACCAAATGCATGATCTTGTTACTCATATATATTTACTCTCTCATTCCATTCGAAAGCTTCCAATTTTGTCATTTTAGTCGGCCCACCCAAAGCTTTCCATTTTCTTAAATAGCAAAAAGTGTCCCACATCCCCTCTTTCTACCTTTTTTCTCTCGGTCTCTATTCTTTTCCTTTCCTATCTCATCTCAACATTCAATACACTTAAAATTATACTCCCTCCGTTCAATTTTAATTAGTCAATATACCTCTTTAGTCTGTCTAATTTTAATATGTCATCCAAAATGAAGAGTTTTATATTTAATTCTATCCTTGCAACATACACTTATTTACACTATTTGTCATTTGAACCCCACACTATTTTCTCTCTCCTATTAGTGATTTGACAATAATGCCCTTACTTTTTACTTCACTCATCTACTTTATAAATAAACAACTAATATTTCTTAAAACATGTGCCCACCCTATTTGCCTAATTAAAATTGGACGGAGGGAATAATTTTTTATTAAATAGAGTTCAATTCTCAAATAAGAAGCTTGAGAAGTCACGGTGAGAAGTATTATTATATATATATATATATATATATATATATATATATATATATATATATATATATATATATATATATATATATATATATATGCAAAAGTAGACGATGAAGCAAAGAATCAAACAAACAAATAATATGAATCACTAGTACAAAAATAGGCTTAGAGAGCGGTTATAATTTAGCTTAGATAGCGGTTATAACCGCTCTCTAAGAAAAAGCTGTGTTAGTAGGCGAGGGCTTAGATAGCGGTTTAAAACCGCTATCTAAGAGGGGGATTAGGCAGGTTATTAACCGCTATCTAAGAGGGGGCTTAGACAGCGGTTAATAACCGCTATCTAAGGGAGACCTAAGACAGCGGTTGGGAACCGCTATGTAAGTAGATAGCTAAGACAGCGGTTGAGAACCGCTATCTAAGAGGAACAATAACACAACGGTTGTGAACCGCTATCTAAGAGGAACCACTAAGACGGCGGTTGAAAAGCTGCTATCTAAGTGAATCCTTAGGACAATGGTTTTCAACCGCTATCTAAGCCTTTTTTTTTTTTTTCGTTAATTTATTTGAAAAACCTGTTTCAAATATTAATTTCTAATCCTACTAATATTAATTTTAATTGGTTTTCAAATAAATAAATATAATTAAATATACAAAAAAGGTAACATCAAATAAATAAATATAATTAAATAAATAAAAAACATGAAATATTTATGATAAAAATTAATATATAAGTTACACGTTACCAAAATTTACTTACAAGAATAATATTATTACAAGAATCGATTATATAAATACCCAAGCCAATCCATTTTCCATTTCTCCATTCTATCATTGTTGTAAAAATTGATTCGAGGCGTATGCACAAACCGCAAATTATATTGAAAATTTAATTAAATAATACGAATTTTTATTTAATCAATAATAATTTAAATAAATCGATAAATCGACTTACTTGAATGGAATGGTCGCCTCATAAGTCCGGATTATATCTTCAATGAAGCAACACACAAAATATCCACGGTGAATGTCATCTTGCTAGCTTGGAACCTATTGATTAACAATTAAAGTCACGTACTACAACTATGATTATTAATTTCTATTGATTTGATAATTTTCTAAAGTAAGTTTACCTTAATATTTTTCCACATAACTTTACCGATAGATTGTGAGTTTTGCCTGGAAGGCTACTCGACACATTCTCATCACACTATATTATATTTAAAAAATAAAAATAGATTAGATATGCATAAGTTTTAAAGTAAAATAAATCATAATATGAAAATATTAAAGATTAACTTACCCCTCCATAAATCTAACGAGATCGGGATGACGTGTATACACCCCACCCTTAGCTTGATCCATATAATACACGGATAAGTGTAGTCGTGTGTATGGCCACCAAAGACCCAATGCTCACTACATTATATTAACAATATTTAAAACTAACCGTTGATTTATATAAATATAAAATTTTATGATATATTTATTGTACTCACCCCACATTTGTTGGCCAAAAATGAGATGGCCTCTCCCCGAGAAAATTTCATAATATGATGAACGACGTCCCTCATTAATCGCTCCGTCTCGACCAAACATGCAACAGAGACTTGGGGGAGATAAAGGAATACTTTCTACCGCCTCGACATCTATGGAGAGATATACCTCACCCAGATATCTTTAACCAACACATGCAAATTAATATTTTATGAGAAAATTAATATATATATATATATATATATATATATGAAGTAAATGCTGAAAATTATTAATAAACACGTACTGAGGTAAAAAGTCATCGTAGTTGCACTCAACCATTTATCGTAGAGGACTTCATGCGCATGATCCCGTAGGATCAATTCCTCATACCCACCGATGAAAGTAAGCATGAATGGGAACCGCATTTGGACTAAAAGTGGCGAGTCTACCATCAAGCACACCGCATTTTGTACGGTGATGTCGTGGTCTAAGTCTCCGGGCATGGGATAACCCAATCGCCGTCTGCGCACACCAACAAGTGGGTTCCCTCGGTCTCTCTCTCTCACTATATGCGACATCCCTTGATTTTTGTGCGCTCTTTAATTAATATTCAGTTAGAAAGAGTCGCTGGCCGTTCACCAACAGGTGGGTTCCCTCGGTAACAAAGAGTCACCGGGCCGTTCAAAGAGGATATTCAGGTTAGAAAATTTTAATATACTAGTCTTTAATTAAAATAAATACGAGACACATCTCGATACCCGGGTGATGTTAACGAGAGGATCAAGGAAGTCATTTCTAACATCGGCGGAAAACATAGATGGAGCATCATTATCACACTAGCACTACTCGATGACATCCCTTGTCTCATTTATCTCGATTCATGAGCTCCACTTGTTTAGCCAAGTTAGCAACTTGCACCGAAAGGGACTCCACCATAGACATCGCCGCAATACCGGGTGCCATCGAAAGTAATGTCTTCGTGATGCCATATCCAAGTACCCGCATGCGCCGGGATGCTCCCGACGATCTATTGCCCATGCAAACGAGATCATCGGGGCCGATCGTCGGAGGTCGTCAAAGGCGTCATGCTCGAGATATGCGCTCCGAATTGAAAGAATTTATTATTAAACAATTTCAAATGAAATAATAGTTTGTAATTACGAGATATAATAATGGATGAATTACCGCTTCTTCAATGATGCGCAGTGCTCTGTGATCGGGAATATTCCCATCTCGGCTCTTTCTTGTCCGATGAAATAATTCATAACGAGATACAACAGCACACTCTCCCGCTTTTCTTTTTCTTCTTTCTACAATAATGATAAACATGTCCCCTTATTAGATATATTAAAAGTGAATATATAAAAATAATTAAAATGTAGGATTTTGATCTCACCATATCTTCCCTAATGCGTGCATAGCCTCTAGAAGATCCACGATATCGCGCCTCCATATTCTTAGCTTGTTCGCGATTTCTCGCACTTTTTTCTACAGTGTAATATAAATACATAAACAATGGAAAAACTTAGTGCATTAATTAATAGAAATGGATGAAATGACATTGATCAACTTTACCTTGAAATCCTCGGCTAGAGATCTACGCACAAGCTCGTCCCAGGATGGGGCCACCATAGGAAATTAGGCGGCGTAGGTGAGTACGAACCGAGTTTCCGGGTCTCGAGAAGCTCTCCTCGGTGCAGCCCGAAAATTCTTGGCCATATTCCCAACTTGCATAAGTATTTGCTTCTTGTTTGTGTGGTCAAGGCCGCCAATGTATTCTGCGTACACATATTATATGACAATTTAAAGTTAATAATTTCACAAGCTCATAATATATAAATATATATATATATATATATATATATATATATATATTACGTAATGATTTTAATATGAATATATATTTAACATACCACGAGCTCATCCCATATCGCTTCCTTGTAAGGAGTCACTCACTCTTACGCCTACCATCACATGGCAAACACGATAGGGACAACTCTCCCGATTGCAGCCCCTAGGTAGTAAGCTAACTTCTCACTCTCTTTTCCTATCGCTTGCCCATACTCATTGAATGATATCTGCAATTCAATGATATTGTTAGGTCAACGATCAATTAATTAATATAATAAAAAATTCAACTTGTTCAATTGTAATAGAATTACCTTAAGTAATTTTTCCTTGCAACGATCTTTCTTCAAAGATGTCATCGTGACTATACCCCTCTTGCGCTTCTCCCCGCAGCTACTAGTGGTGGGAGCATCGGTGTTATCTGTCTCAAGTCATCCTCCTCCCGGATGTCATCTGCGTATGGATGAACATGATAATCTCCATCATCTCCATCGTCTCCACCATAGGGCACATAATCCATGATCCTGTAAAATGGAAAAAAATATATTAAATAAACAAAAAGAAACAACATTTAATAAAGCGAGAAAAAATAACATTTAATAAAAACGAGAATGAAAAAAGCATTCAATAAAGTCGTACATTTCTTTTTAGCAATGGTTTTTCTTTTTCATTTTTGGTTGACTTTTCTCGTTCATGACCATGAATGTTAACGAGATCCGGATTGATATATTCATTCTCATTCCTAAGTTTTCTTTGGTACGGGCGCGTATTTGCAAGATCATCGAAAGAGGGTACAAAAATAGTGAAATTCGAAAAGGATCATCGATTATGTCAACACCTTCATCGACGTGGTCGCTAATCTGCAACTATTGTTACACTTGTTCGACGAAGCACAATGGACCATTTCTTATTAAGCTGGGTGGGGACATAGAAAATTTGTTGAGCTTGGTAGCCATTATGTACGTGTCATCTCTCGTATCCCACATTCTTCAAATCTACACGTACAAATCCAGAACTTTCAACTTAGACCCCGTTAGGGATCCTCACCCAACTACAATCGAAGATTGGTTCACGGTGACCAACATAGTCGAGTTCCCAAATGTTGACAATCTGTCCAAAGTAAGTAGTATTTGGTGATTCCATGCGATTCTGCGGTAATGGACACCCCACTATTACGCATTGTACTCGTGGCATCATGATCTCTCGGTATAAAATGTGTATCCGTTAATAAGATAATACTTATATGAATACACATGCCTATCGAGCAATCACTGGATAACCACTTAACTCTTTCTTTCACCGATTCTTTATTCCGTGACAACATATTTGCAACATAACCATTGAACCACTTAACAAACGTGCGGTTGTGCTCACCTTCAATCCATGATCTATCTCTCGTGGGAAATGACTTAGAAAGTGCTTGCATGAGCAAGTCAATAAAAGGAAGCACGTCGACCGTGTTGTGAAGTACGCACAAGTGCATCCGTGTTAGCTCCTTCATACTAACGATTCTGAGTTGACCACCAGTAATGCTTTCACCATCCATCCTATTGGTGTACGGGTACTTGGAAGTCCAATTGCATCGACATTCGAATAAATTCAGACCAATACTCGATCGCTTCTTCTACTAAATATCGTTTCGCAATGCAACCCTCCGGCCTGAACATATTCATCACATACCACTTTCAGCACACATCCTTGTCTCGTGTACCAAATGAGCGGTTAGGTGAATCATTATATCAAAAAATGATGGAGAGAAATACATTTCAAGCTCACACAGCGTTCCTACAATCTGTCTCTCGAAAACTAAGCAATTTTCTAGGATCAATGACCTTGCTACTCATTGCCTTGAAAAACCAACAAAGCTTTGTTATGGTTATGCACACATTTTCTGCAAGATAGAACGTATTGCAATGGGCAAGAAATTCTCCATGATGACATGATAGTCATGCGATTTCAAATTCATCAGTTTCACGCCATCATCTCGAAACAAGTCTCTGTATGTTGGACGAATAGCCCTCTTGGTACTTTCACATCCTTTAGTGTTTGAAGAAACACTTTTCTCTCATTCTTGGACAAGGTGTGTGTAGCAGGAGGTAAGTACGGTGGTTTACCTTCTTTATACACAAGTGTCAATTCTGCTCTTATACCCATCTCAACCATATCCATTCTTGCATTGTAACCGTCCTTGGACTTGTTATCATCTAGCGAGTATTGAGCAAGCTAGCACAAACATTTTTCTCCACGTGCATTAGATCAATGAAGTGTCTAACATACAACTCTTTCCAAGAGGGCAATTGAAAAAAATTGATTCCTTCTTCCACGCTAGTGGGGAAGACTCTTTGCGAAGTGTTTTCCATATTGTGTGTTGACATTCTCGCATCTCGTTCAATACATCTTGACTTGACAATAAACGTGGTGCTTCATGTTCTTCGATTGTGCCATCGAATGCATCGGCCATTGTTACGTACTTATGCGTTGGCTCCAACCACCTCCTATGTCCCATAAAAATAGTCTTCCTACAATGACTTAAGCGAATGTGATGTGTGTTCGCAGTACAACAAGGACATGCATGGGCCCCCTTCACACTATATCCGAGATACATTCCCATAAGCGGGAAGTCATTGATAGTTCCAAACAACATGGCCTTCAACTTGAAATTCTTCTTTCTACAAGCATCATACACATCCACACCCTCATCCCAAAGGAGGTTCAAGTCCTCTATCAAAGGAGCTGATATATATCTATGTCGTTACCGAGGTTGTTTGGGTCCCGATATTAATATAGACAACATCATGTAAGTGCGCTTCATACACAACTCGGGTGAAAGATTATAAACCATCAGAATCACCGCCATGTACTGTGGTTGGTACTTTGGATACCGAACGGATTCATTCCGTCGGTTGAGAGTGCAAGACGCGCGAAGTGTCGTGGCTCGTTGCCAAATTCTGGATGTCTGGCATCGAATGTCTTCCACCGAGGTGAATCAGCAGGTGTCTTAGCAATCTATCCTTGATTCTATCATCATGATGCCAAGTCAAATTTTTAGCATCCACAACGCTACTATACATTCTCTGAATCTTGGTATTATTGGAAAGTACCACATCACCTTCGTGGGAGATTTATTTTTCGTATATCTCTTCTTCCCACACTTGGGACATTCATCGAGGTCTACATACTCCTTCCGAAACAAGATACAATCACCCGGGTAAGCATGAATTTTCGATGTGTTAACCCGATGGACTTAAGCATTTGCTTAGCCTCATATGCTCTCGTAGGCGGTACATTTCCATCGGGCAATAGGCCGCTAATCGCTTCCAAGATACTTGTGAAGCACGTATCGGACAACCGGGTGTGCCGCTTTTAGGTTGAACAATATCAACACAGGTGACACTTTTGTTGCCTTCTTACACCCGGGCCAAAGGGGCAATCCAAATGCGTCATCCCTTAATTTCTCGACATATAAGGGTGATCTCGCAGATTTGTGTTATCCCCACTCAATTCTTCATCGCTCGAGTACATCTCCGAAACTATCCTCATTCACCGTATCTTCAAACCTAAAGTCGGTTCCTAGGTTACTTGAGCTACATCCATCTCTTCTCTCACCATGAAATGTCCAAACGGTATATGTTTTATCAATACCGTGACACATCAAGTGCTCAAACCAACTTTCTCGACCACTAACGGTTTTTCCATTCATACATTTCCAACACGGACATGGAATGTATCGATAGTCGGAGCAATGCCTAATTGCATGGTTACAAAACTCTTCCACCCCATGCCTATACTCCTCTAATAATCTATCTGCTCGAACCCACTTTCGATCTATATAAAACTAGAGATGCCTACATAGATTAAACCGAAAAGCACACGAGTTGAGTCTATATAACCTCTAGCTAGAGCATGCTATAGATCAGAGCCTAAGTCTTAATGTGCTTATAATACTAATTAATATGTATTCTATCATATCTATTCTATTTTAACTAACTTTAAAAGATAAATTCTCTTTAAAAATTCTCATATTAACATTCTTTAGAAAAATGTGTATCATATTTTAATTTATTTTTCTTTTATATTGGCAAAGTCATAGTAAACTTCTTGTATGGTGTAATTGATTTGCATTATATATGTATTTAAAATAATTTTAGATATTTTATTAAAATATATTAGTGGATAGTATTAATTATTTCATTAAAAAAATATTAATATAATCTTTTACTATAAATCATAATTGCAAACTAGAGTATCATAATTCCAAATAATTAATATATTTTTAATTATTTTAATCTTTTACATAAAAAATAATTGAATTTCAAACTATAAAGTAATAGAATATCAAATTTTAATAAAATTTTGTGAATTGAGGATAAAATATTAATTACAATAAAATAAAATTGCAAAATTTTAGGAAATTAGTATCATTACAAGAAATTTAATATTTCCATTTATATTAAGAATTAATATAAACATGACATATAAATAAACAAATTAAATTATATAAAAATTAATAAAAAATTATCTAAACTCATCCAATTAATGCAATAAATAATGAAAACTTTAACAACTCATATTATCTAAACTAAATAAACCACAAACACTCCTCCTTAACATATATCATATCAAATTTCATCATTTCATTGCAAAATTAGAACACAACCAATTTCATCATTTCAAATCAAATTATTAACTTCATCATAGAACAATCAATTTGTAACAAAATTTCATCTCTTTCATTGCAACTTCATCTATGACATCAAGAACAACCAATTCCACAAAAAATAGCAAATTTGAAAACAATAATAGCAAACTAAGAAATTTAATTTAACTATGACATCAAGAACAACCAATTCCACAAAAATAGCAAATTTGAAAACAATAATAGCAAACTAAGAAATTTAATTTAACTATGATATCAAGAACAACCAATTCCACAAAAATTAAAATTGAAATAAATTAAATTTCTATGAGACATTTTATCAAACACCTTTCATGCAAATTAAAAAAATAAACATAACATGATTTTGGTGAAGCATATATATATCCATCTTATTATTTCAACAACAAAGCAAAATATAAGCTGCAATTAAACAAACTATGATCTTCAACGAAGCAATTTCGAGCGTATAAATAGATATACATATCTCCTAGAAATTTAAATGAGCGAAAATGTAAATTACCGGCGAAGACATACTTATTTACGAAGGGTGCGGCGGCGCGGCGGCAGCGGAGGAGGCTGGATGCGGCGCGCGGCGGTGGGGCGCGGGCTAGCGACGCGCAGCGATTCGAAGAAGAAGGGTATATACGCACTGTGTGTGTATCGATTCAATGCGACGGCGCGGCGGCACGCGGAGGGGCTGGATGCGGCGGCGGCGGTGGGGCACGGGCTAGCGGCGGTCGCGGCGAATTCGAAGAAGAAGGGTATATACGCACTGTGTGTATCGATTCAAATTGGGTTTGGGGAGAAGAAGATAAGTAAAAAAATTGGCCCCTTAGATAGCGGTTTATAACCGCTATCTAAGAATTATCTTAGATAGCGGTTC
Source organism: Paraleonurus japonicus (assembly GCA_030762865.1). Lineage (NCBI taxonomy): Eukaryota > Viridiplantae > Streptophyta > Magnoliopsida > Lamiales > Lamiaceae > Paraleonurus > Paraleonurus japonicus. Next base: position 24,770,228 of record CM061056.1, read on the forward strand.
ATAACCGCTGTGTAAGACCCTCGGCTTTAGATAACGGTTGGAAACCGCTATCTAAGAGTTAATCACTTAGATAGCGGTTTTCAACCAACCGCTGTAATCCCTTCGCTTTAGTTAGTGGTTGTGAACATTGTCTAAGAGTTAATCACTTAGATAGCGGTTCTCAACCGTTAATGTAAGAGTAAACCTTTAGATAGCGGTTAAAAACCGCTATCTAAGCCTATTTTTTTATATAACCGCTCTCTAAGCCACCCTTTAGATAGCGGTTTTTTAAGTGCTATCTAAGTAAAGCTGTGTAAGTCCAAATGTGTAGTAGTGAATCAAACAATCCAAATGCGTAAAAACTTCCCAAAACAATGGCCACATTCTGGTTGTTGCTTGCCCTCTGCAAGGCCACACAGCAGCCCTCCTCAAACTTTCACACCAAATCACCAAATTTGGTGCTAAGGTGACATTCCTCGCTTTGGACTCGGCCTTGCAGGCGCATGAGTGTTTTCGAGAGCTGGGACGAGGGGATACGGATGATCTCGATTCCGAGTAGGGTGAAGGCTGGAGGGCGGGCGGAAAGACGAGGAGAAGCTGTTTGAGAGAGTTCACATAGTGATGCCTCATTACTTGGAGGATTTGCTAAGAAAAAGTAGGTATAGGATAAGCTGGTGTGATATTTGATGCTACATTGGCTTAGATGGTAAGAATACCTAAGAAGGTAGGGTTAAAAACTGCTGTGTATGGGTGCTCTTGTGCCGGGTGCTTGGCGATCGGCTTCAACATTCCGCGACTTCTTCGGTCGAAATTCATCGACGATAATGGTAAGTGCGTGTGAAGACGAGTAAATTGCATTTTGGGTCCCATAAAAATATGGTCCATTCTTTTGAGAATTGTTAGCTAGATGTTTGTTGAATATATATATACAAACAAAAACATAAAAATTGCATTTTTAGTTTCGTATCATTTTCTTTTTAAGCAATTTTCGTCCAGTAGTTATAAAAGTGCATTAACGAAAATGCTCCTCATTTGAGAATTGCACACTATTTTTTTAAAAAAATATTTTAAATATAATGAGTGTTGAGATGTGATGGAAAAGGAAAAAGGTAGAGAAAGATAGAGAGAAAAAAGGTAGAAAAAGAGGTATGTAAGAATATTTTTTTGTCATTTAAGAAAACAGGAAGCTTTAGTGTGCCGACCAAAATGACAAAATAAGAAACTTTCTATGTGATGGAGAGAGTATATTTTAAAGGACGTAACTTGAGTATATCAATTAAAGGACTTTATGTTTGCATTTTGACAAATGTAGGTAATTTTTATAGCTACTGTCGAGGCCATTAATTTACTTTTTTGACAAAGGTAGGTTATTTTACAGAACTAAATTTTTAAAATTAAATTTTTACGAGCCTAATTTGTGCTAATCCATTTATTTACTATCCTACATTTCACAAAAAGAAAAATTTAATGGTAAACATGTATCAAAATGCAAACATACAATTCCAAATTATGAAATACAAATATTACTTCCTACGTTATAATTTAAATTTCTCAAAATAAAAAAATGGACGTTACAATTTTATTTTCTATACTCAAAATATTAAAAAAGCAATTATATTCCTTAAACTAAACTCTTATAAACATCTCTTATTTACACATCATGTCACTCAATTCTCCGCTATAATTAAATCTCTCCCACTCGAATCCTCATTCAAATAAAGTTGAAAAGACTCGATTACCCTCACTTTACACCATTTAGTATTAATAAACAACACTTTTATTAAATCCGTGTCATTTGATTTTTATTAAATTGTACTCCCTCCGTCCTGGAGTTATCTTCACGTGTGAAGAGACACGTTTATTAAGAAAACTTAAATTAGTATAGGTGAGAGAATAATGTGTAAGGGTATTTTGGGTGGTTGTATGGGATAAAGTGTAGGAGAGAGAATAAAGTACAATAAAATAAGAGTGACATTTTTTAAATTTAAATGGAATTGTGAGGGTGTAGTTTATGGAGGGTATTCCATTATAGTGGTGTGAAGTTAATTGTGGGGCGTCCGAAGAGGAAAATGTGAAGTTAATTGCGGGACAAAGGGAGTACTCTTTTTCATAATTTTGAAATTTAAAATCCAGGTTTCAAAATAAACTAAATTTCATATCAAATATAAAAAGCTTTTGGTGTTGAAATATGAATATTGCAGGGACTCCATTGAAGAATGAAAGCATTGAGCTGCTTCCAAACATGCCAAAGATGACCAAAAGTGATCTAATGTGGCATTTTCCGAGTGATGCAGACATGCAAAAATCAATGTTCCATGTTATCAAAAGCATGAGTTATCATATGAAGAATGCAGATTGGATTCTTGGCAGCTGGTTCCATGACCTCGATCCTTCAGCCATCACTTTATCTCCCAACGTCTTATCCATTGGTCCATTGCTCTCTCAGTGCCGATCTAGTGGAAGTTTTTGCTCAGAAGACTCGACTTGCCTGAACTGGCTTGACAGACAGCTCGACGGCTCTGTGGTATACATCACATTTGGTAGCACGTCAAGGTTCAATAGGCAACAACTAAACGAGCTAGAAATTGGGCTCGAGCTAATGGGCTGATCCTTCTTGTGGGTCGCCTGGTTGGGCCTGACGGACGGGTTGTCCCCCACATGCAGCGATGAGTTCAAGAAGCGCGTGGGGGACCGGGGAAGATTGTTGAGTGGGCCCCACAAGAGGCGGTTTTAGGGCATCCGTCGGTGGCGTGTTTTATAACGCATTGTGGGTGGAACTCGTGTCTAGAGAGCATGAGCATGGGTGTGCCATGATTTGTTGGCCTTATTTTGGTGATCAAATGTATGCAGTGAAGGGTGTATGTGATGTTTGGAAAGTAGGGATAAGGTTGAAGCCTAATGATGATGGGATTGTTTCAAGGGATGGGATTAAAGAGAAAGTGGAAGAGATTATTTGTGATGGAATTGTAAGGGAGAATGTGTTGAAGTGGAAGAAAATGGCTACAGAGAGCATAAATGAAGGAGGTTCTTCTTATACCAACTTGCAATATTTGATAGAGCAAATGAAGTCATGAGAGAGTGATTTTTCTCTTTTCTAATTCTATAACCAGTTTGTTTTGAGTTATTAAATTTGGTGGGATAATGAAACATGTAACACATTTGATTTTTATGTGTGATATATTTTATTAGATCATACAAATCATATGTTTGTTAATAAATATTACAACATAATTTAATATGAGTCATAATATTTTCAAGCGTTTGTCTTAGAATTAATTCATGTGATAAGTTAAAATTTTACAATTATACCCCGTCTAAATACTATTCATGTTGAATTTTTGTCAATTAACTTGGTAATATAGTAGGGTAATAATTATAATATCGAGAGAGATACAATTTCTCATTTTTTTTTTTTTGGATTTTAGGTAATATAAATCAATAATAACAAACATTTAAATTCTATAAAAAGACAAACTATATCCCTTTTAAACATACAAAACAAACGTGTCCAAAATTAAAAATGTTGGTAATATTTCAGTTAATTAAGTAATCTAAAAGTTCTTCTCTCCATGGAATATTCTTAAGAAATGCACATTCTCTGCTGTTTTAAAATCCTTTTTGAATTAGTCATAATAATTTTCGTTTCAATATAATTATATGCTTACTCATATAATATTACGTTAAACTAATTTTAATGGCAAAAACTTGTATGCACTGGTTCATAGGATGAACCCGGGTTGCCCTACCCATAACCCGACCCGCCTATATTAAATGAATCATATTTAAAAAAATACAATACAAACTCTTTCGTATTCCATGGCATTCTTTCTACCGCGTCTTTTTCCACTAATCTTGCCGTTGTTGCCTCCGCATTGTTGCCCTAAGCTGCGGTAGTCGTCGTTGCCCTAAGCTGCAGCCATGTCGTAAGTAAACGCTTGTCCTTTGTTGCCGTCGGTGAGTTTGTTTTCCCTCTTTCTTTAGTCATTTATGCACTCTGCTATATTTGAGTCTGTCATGATCTTTTAAATCGTGATTCAAATTTGAAATATTTTTGTGTAAATTAAAACAATGTAATATCAAACAAAAAAATTACCTCAAACTCTGGAAACTCTAGCTAGATTTTGATCGGGATGATGCAAATGTATCTCCTATACGAAAGAAAAACTTGAAAGGAATGTTAAACACGATCATGTGTTGTTGAAGGAAAAAACCAAGAAAAAGATAATATTCACGGTGATTGTAGAAAAAGAACATTGTAGAAAATACCGATAAAAGGTACACATTATTTATTTATGCATGATAGTGATAACATTTCTTCATGATAGTGATAACATATATACATGACATTGATTGTAGTTGTCCATGACGGTGATAACATTTCTTCATGACGGTGATAACATTTCTTCATGACTTAATAACATTTCTTCATGACGGTGATAACATATATACATGATAGTGATTGTAGTTGTGCATGATAGTGATAGTATTTCTAAATGACAAAGTGATAACATTTCTTCATGATAGTGATAACATATATGCATGGTAGTGGTAATATTTAACATATTGGTGATAGTTGTTTCTAAAATATATAAGTAACTAACTATATATATTGTCACCGATATACTTGTATTTTTATACTTTTGGGAAGCCTACCATTTTTCTCCATTAAATTTAATATTACCAATATATTTTTGTTTATCTATTTTTGTTTTGTTTTGTTTTTTTTTTTTTTTTGTGCGGTGATTTCATATGCCAAAGTAGACCCAGTTTGTGTAATTTGGTAAAGAAATTTTCGAGAAAAACGAAGGATGATGTGAGGAGTATAAGCTTTGGTGGACTTTTTAATCCTCAACATTTTTCGCGTGTTCTAACCCGGTATTCTACAATGGTTAGTTGATAACTTCAATTATTCTGACCTACAATCGGATGCTTATCATAGACAACCATCGTTGTACAACTTTTATAAGAACAAACCAGCTTTGATCGAGCGTATTGCTAAAGAGAAGAAAGATGAAGTCTTGAAGGTGTTGGAAGAGAAGAAAAATGTTCTTTGTTGAGAGAAGGAAAATGAGAACAAACAATTAGGTTGTTATATAGTCTCACGTTGTCTATAGTCTTTTTTGAACAATGTTAGTTTCTATTCGTGATGTGTACGTAAAAGTAAATTCAACTAATTCTAATCATACTTGACTTTTAAATTTTTGAGTAGTCTATATTTTCAAGAAAAGTGTTTGTGCTTCTATACAAGTCAAAATAAACAAGTCCACATAGTTGATGACAATTATAATATTTGCTATATGACGGTGATATTATTGCTACATGATAGTGATAATATTCATATATGACAGTTGATAACATTTAACATGATATTGATGTTATATTTTTGTTTCTAAAATCGTATCAATGACAAATGATAACATATATACATGGCCAGAATTGTAGTTGTGCATGATAGTGATAGTATTGCTACATGACGGTGATAACATTTCTTCATGATAGTGATAACATATATACATAACAATGATTGTAGTTGTCCATGATAGTGATAGTATTGCTACGAGATAGTGATAACATATATATATGACGGTGATTGTAGTTGTGCATGATAGTGACGGTATTGCTACATGATAGTGATAACATTTCTTTATGATAGTGATAAGCTCATCACTCTCCACCCCCAATCCAACATCATCATCACCACTTCCATTGTGCTGAGATTTGTGCTTGAAATAAGCATGCAATTTCCACACTAATCATAGAAATAGTGGATAATTGTGGCCGGTGATAACCTTTTTACATGATAGTGATAACCTTTTTACATGACAATGATAGTCTAACAAATGAAATAGTTCTATTGCATAACAAATGAAATATAAATCGATTGATTACAATATGATAAAATCTAAAATAAATGAGGATTTGGAGTTTTTGAACCAAATTCCTTTTGTAGAACTCAAGTCGATCCACGTTTTCCTCTTATTTTTCTCAAAGTGTCTTTTTACCCTCTTACGTTCAATTTATGCATCTCATCAATCGTCCCTTTCGGTCATACCAACTAGAGAACCATTTGTATCACCAAGATCAACGTTGTATCCTGCATTTGAAGAAAATACCTTACATAAATATCTTGATAAATATTTATAAATAACATAAATATTTTTATTTATTTTTTAGAATTCTTGTACCTTGATTTACTACCAAAGCATCTTGTTCAATATTCTGGTCCATCTGTTGAAGTGCAATCATTGATCTCACCTTCTTCTAGTTGATCTTCAAGGGATTCGAATTGTATTATATCTAGTAAATCCTCTCAGTAAATGAAATAAAAAATCAATACGAGTGTATAATATAAAAATGTATAAACAACATATTCCATTAAAAAGATTATCACTATCATGTAGAAAGATTATCACTATTATGCAAAACTAGTGTCACTATCATGAATAATTACTATCACCGTCATATTCACTATTATTATTATTATCATTTACAAAGGTTATCATACAACTATCACTATCATGCACAACTTCTATCAACTGTCATGCACAACTTTTATCACAATCATGCACAACTACTATCTCTACCATATTCAACTATTATTACTATCATGTACAAAAGTTATCATAAAACTATCACTATCATACACAATTTACTATCAACTTTGTCTTGTACAACTACTATCAACTGTCATGTAGAAAGGTTATCACTAATATCTACAACTATTATTACTTTTATACACTATCACCGTCAAGCACAACTATTATTCTTGTCATGCAAAACTTCTATCACTATCATGCACAACTACTATCACTATCATATTCTACTATTATTAATATCATGTACAAAAGCTATCATACAACTATCACTATCATACACAATTAACTATCATTGTCATGTAGAAAGATTATCACTATTATTACTTTTATACACTATCACTATCATGCACAACTATTATCACCGTCATGCACAACTTCTATCACTATTATGCATAACTATTGTCACTATCACATATAAAGGTTATCACTATCATTCCTTACGTTACATGTATTTCTAATCCCTAATTTCACGAGTAACACTACTCGATATCATCAATTGTTACCTCCAAAATCTCTTGTGAACGACTCTGTATTTGTGTTGAATGACTCAAACATTGCGTTGGATTCCTCATTTTCTTCAAGATTATTCATCATTCTCAAGGAAGGAGGCGACGCCCGCAATAATTTAGCAAATTAATTGGATTATTACGACGAAATTCTCACTGCGCAGAATTACAAGCTGATTAGTAATGATGAAGATGAACAATACGTAAAGGATCACATCATTGGAGACACAAATCTCTTCAATAGAAACAATCACATAATTGGAGACGTAAATCTCTTTATTCGATCTTGATCGCGGAATGAAAGAAAGGAGACGAGAGGAGATCAGCAGATTTAGTAGAAACGCATTCTATCCTGTAAACATATCACTTATATATTTCGGGTCAAAATAGAGTTCACGTGAACTCTAAAATGGGTAGAGTTCACCCAAGTGTTACTCAATTTTAATAAGGAGCCCACTACTAGATTTTTCTTCTGATTCGAATGGATGATTAAAGGATAATAGCTCGAGAATACCATGTATTACGCGGGTCGGAAATATATATTCATTTTAAATAAATATTTCAAACATTTATTAATTTAATTAATTTGATTTAAATATAATTAATTTTTTTAATACTATATATATTATACATTTTTTAAATATTGATGCGGACAAAAATGCCGAGCCCAACTACCTTTAGGGCCCAAATAATGACCAGTCCAATAGGGCCCAATGACGTTATTAGATACCCTAGGTGAAGGGAGGAAAACTGAGATGGGCCCGAGCTCGAGAATAATCGCATTAAGGCTACGAAGCCCTAAACCCACCTACGGGTGGGCCACGAGGCCTAAACCTCGTATAGGAGGGGCCACGAGGCCCAGCCATATCTATAGATGAGTCATGAGGTCTAAAAGCTGAAATACAGGCCGTAAGGCTAAAACCGGCTAACAGGTGGGCCGCGAGGCCCAAACCTAGCTGCGCAGGTGGGCCGCGAGGCCGGGCGAGATTTGAAGAATACGTGGGTATTTGACCAAGCCCACAAGCGGTTACTTATCCGATAAGACCGAGAAGGATGAGAAGTGACGAGTAGTTGAGATAATTGAGGCCCAAGTCAAGGAATATTCCCTATATTCCTCATTGGTCGAGTCGACCTCCGTCCGGGGGAATTCGTAGGCACAATACAAATTTCTTGAGAGAAAAGATATCCATGCACGACATCATGGCGAGCGTGCGGGATAATGCCTTGAAACCGTGATGACAATTATCACTCTTAACGTACGTACAAATAACACACCCGGTAGGGAGGTAACATGTCGAATCACTATCACTCTCACTTAGCTACCTTACACGTACTTTCTTGAGTGTTTTAGGTGATCGACTTGGCGTCGGAGTGCCTACGCCGGAGAACCCTCCGGGCAGGCACTCCGACGCTCAAGCCGATCACCGAAAACACTCAAGAAAGTACGTGTAAGGTAGCTAAGTGGGAGTGATAGTGATTCGACATCAAGTATCTCCTCTCCGTGTTACTTATATGTAGGTTAAGAGCAATAACCGTCATCACGGTCTCAAGCATTATCCCACACGCTCTGCCATGATGTCGTGTGTGTGGATAACTTGTCTCTCAAGAAATCTGTATTGCCTCGAATTTCCCCCTGGACGGAGGTTGACCTGATGAGGAATATAGGGAATATTCCCGACTTGGGCCTCAATTATCTCAACTACTCGTCACTTCTCGATCTTATAAGATAGATATCCACTATGGACTTGGTCAAATACTCGTGTGTTCTTCAAATCTCGCTGGGCCTATCGGCCCACCTGCAGCCAGGTTTGGGCCTCGCGGCTCACCTCTGATCGGGTTTGGGCCTCGCGGCCTGCATTCAGTTTAGGCCTCGTGGTTTATCTCAGTAGTTAGGATTGGGCCTCATGGCCCATCTCCGTACTGTGCCTGAGCCTCGTGGCCCCTCGTAGGTAGGTTTAGGGCTTCATGCCTTATCGCAGCCTCGATGCAGGCTCGGGCCCATCTCGGGCTTTCCTCCTCTATTGAGGGTGTTTGGTTACGCCATGGGACCCTATTGGGTTGGGTGTAATTGGGCCCTACGCGTAGTTGGGCCTGACATTTTTATCCGCATCAACCACTCCCCTACTCCGGTGAGCGATCTCGGAGCTCCTGAAGTAAGAAAGATTTACGCAGCCCTCCTGCAGATTTAGCTTCGGGATATCCCCCTGCGGCTTTAGCTTTGGGATATCCTCACTGCGGCTCCGGCTTCCGGATACATCCCCTCTCGCTAGTCTGTTGGCATTCGGCGACTCCTCGGCCACGTGCGGGACAGTGTCAATCATGCATCCGCCCTTCGGTTTTAGTCACCGATACACACCATCACTTAACTCCCTCTTTATTTCAAATCAATCACTTCCGCTTCTTCTTTTTCTTAAGAATTTCTTCGCCTCATTTCCCTGTGATCTCTCTTTCTCGTGAACCCTTCAAAGAAGCGCACTCTTCGGCTTTCCTTCCGACTCCTCTCCAAATCCGGGTAATCTTTCTTTTTCTTATCCTTGCTCCCTCCTAGGAACGTTCTTAGCAATGTCTCGGTCTGGTTCCTCCCAAACCCTCTCTCATGCTAGAAACTCATCTCGCAGTTCTCACCATTCTCTAATCCCCGACCCCTCTAGGGATTCTCCTCCCGTTTCCGCCTCTTCTCCAGGAGGTAGATAGGGTTTGGTTTTGGGACTCTTTCGCGGGTCCCTCAAAAATTTCTGAAAAAGCCCTAAATGACCTCATCTCCGCGACTACATTGCGTTGGGATATAGCCTATCTCTTAGGACCGGGTACGTCCCAATTTGGCGACTCCCCGGCCTTAGCTTTTGGCAAGCCCGGTTTGAGGTGAAATTTGCGCCTTCCTCCTCCTAAGTTCTTGTGCCAAATATCAGACCTCTATGGCAACCCTCTCAACCAATTCGCTCCAAACGCTATTCGCATGATGATCGCCTTCTACATCCTTTTCAAGGGAAATGAAGGGAGACTATCTCGCCGAATTCTTTTCTCACTATAAGCTGTAAAACCGTCGGCCCTTTTTACTATATAAGCGGTAGGGTAAAAGGGAGATGCTCTTTCTGGCAAGGTCCCAAATATCAATAAGGAGTGGGGTAACCATTACGTTTTTGTAACCCCGATAAACCACAGCCTTTCAAGCATCGGACCGGGTTTATAAGAACCCCTCTCCTCCAGGCTCCTCCTAACCATATCTCTTCTCCCACTAACCGCCGGTAATTCAGATCTTTGAATTCCCATGTGCGCACCCAGGTATTTTCATTTACCGGGCTTTGTTCTAATCCTCGCCTCCTTTCCCACTTCAAGTTTTGCCCGTGAGAATCCCTCTCGAAGCGGGAGACGGTAAATGTTTTCTCTTTTTCTCATAGGTACACCCCTCCGGGTTTATTTTAAGCGATCTCGTGTTGCTTTCCTGTTCCCTCGGATATGCTATGGTTGTCGAAGGTCTTGGAGGACCACAGAAGGCTCTTCGGGCGCACCCCCACCTCCCTCCATCTCGCAACCGATGCTCCAGATGCTGCTCCTTCCTCTCTGTCCCGAGATCCTGTGGAACCCGAGGAAGTCGAACTGAGGCTCCTCCTCTGAAAAAGTCCAAGACCCACAAGGGTAAGGCTCCCACCAGCCGGGGCTCACTCCCTTCGAAGGATACCTTTAGGCATAAGTACTCCGACACGGCGCAGCCAGGGCCTCTCCTCTACCCCTATCGACGTTGATTCCTATTCCTCGGGTACCTCCGCCAAGTTTTCGGTGAACGGATTTCTGCGAGAAGACTATGAGAAGCTCACCGGCCTCCCTCCGGACCGGCCGGCGTCGAGGCTGAGGCCATTTTGCTCGGGTACTCTCCAATTCCTCTTAATCGGGTTTATCTAGTTCTTAATGTAAATACTAACACGGTGGTGTGCTTGTGTCTCAATGGGCATCCTTTTATCCAGCTTGTGGAGGCCTTCTAATCTTCTCCCTCGCCATAACTTAAAGAAGCGGAGGACTCCCTCCTTGCCAGAAGAAGAAGGCCTCCCTCGCCTCCCTTCGCCTTAAGAAGGTTGGCCGAGCCAGGCGAAGGCCGAGGCAGCACGGGAGGCTGCGAAAAAGAGACTAACGACACAGCAGTCCACCATGCTCTGCAGGGAGTCCTAGGTGCATCGAGAAGGCCACTGGTGGAGGGAGCGAGGTCCTGTTTAAAGACCCTTTTCTATGCCGAACCTGGACAACATTTCTATTATGCCTTATGGCCCACTCAAGAAGGATTATCTCAATCACTCTAGCTTTCTTGGGGACATGAGCCCCTATATCCGCTTCTTTTATGAGTATGGGTTCAACGCAGCCCGCATGCCAGCAGGTAGGCCGATCCCAACTTCTCGGGAATTCGATAAGGCCTGGCCCTCTCATGGCCATGCCTACTCCTCCCTCTCTTTCAAAGGCGACTCTTCCCGCTCGATCGAAGAAGAATGGTGGACCCAGGTTCTTAATCGGTTGGTGGTCGAACTGATAAAGGTTGAGGTTCTTTGCGGCGAGAGATGCCCCGTGATCCCCCTTTGTGCCCCTTATCCTGGAAGTTTTAGTTCCCGGGAGGAAGCATGCATGGCTCGTGCCATGGAAAGTACGCCCGATCCAGTGCTGCAGAAGTTGAGGCCGAGGAAGATTCTAACCCTCTGTTTAACTCCCGATGCTAAGAACAATTTACTTTACTTTGTAACGATTCTCGCTCTTTCTCTCTCTTTTTTTATGCCGGTTTGGCACTTTAAACTCTGCTCTCTCCCTGTTGGGAGTTTATATTTTGCTTTTTAAACTCTGTTGCCCCCTTGCAGGGGCCTTTTCTTGTGCATATATGCGATCCTCCCTCGTCGGGAGTTAATTCTCTTTATCTTTGTGTATCTTCCCTTGCCGGGAATTAGCTTTCATAAGCTGTTGCGTGAATACTTGTGTCCTCCCTTGCGGGAGTTGTATGCTTTTATCTATGCTTCTCGTATTCGATTTTCGTTGCACGTTTACAAATTTTCTGGCTTTTAATCTGTTAGCTGCGTGCATGACTTATTCATTAGGAACATAACCTGGTGGCGGTGTGCATGTGTCCTTTTTATCATAGGCTGATAACTCATCCGCTTGCATGCTCCCCTCTCTTTAGGAGTTTTACGCTTTAGGTTCTCAGATTTCCCATGACTTCGTAGTCCTGGGATTTTCAAATATTTTTCCTCATGCTTACGTAAGTTAGAACCTCGCTTGGTAGGTTTAACTTTAGTATTTCAAAAGACTTTCTTAGTTTCTTGCTCTGGAAGCCCTCTTCTAGGTTTAGCGTGACCGAACCCTTTTTCCGCTAGTTCAAACTGCATTCCCTCGAGTTATCCTTTAGCTTTACTTTATATGCTGCCTTCGAGGTTTAGATTAGTTAGACTCTTTGCATGCCTAACTTACATACTCCTTCTGGATATAGGTCTAAATGCCAAACTTTGCATGTTTAACTTCAATACTCTCAAAACTTTTCGTAGCTTCGATCCTTGTCACCCTTCTTAGGTGCTTATCTAGCTAAGCCCTTTTTGTAGGCTTGAAGCTATATCCTAGATTTCTCACTCAGCCAATTAGGCTCTTACTATAGAGTCGAGCTGGATTTAGGAAACTTTCTATTAGTTCTGTCCTTGCCCACATCCGCAGTTCGACGGGTTGAATCCCCTCTTTGTGTTCGACTTATTTGGTATGAAGCCGATCATCGATTTTCATTCTTTGCCACTCCTTCGAGGAATGATTAAGTTATACGCACTCCATGGGCTCGGCTTTCCTTAATCCTTCATGGATTTCAAGATAGTCGAGGCCCTTTCTATGGGCTTAGCTTTTCTCTTCTAAAAACCTTTCCTTAGGTTTAGCTTGATGCTTCAAACTATTTCTTAGTTTCTTTTCTTAGATTTTACCAGTGCTTAAACTAGTTAAATTTTTGCCATGGATTCAGTTTTACACGTAGCCAAGTACGCCTTAGCTTTACGTCGTGTAATCCCTTCCTTGGGGGTGGCCTAGTTAGACACTTATAAGTCCAACTTGATAGCTTTAAGACTTTCATAGCCTTACGTCTAATCGTCCTCTCTGGACACGGTTTTGACTAAACTTTATAAGTTTAACCCAATGACTTTGAAACTTGGCGGTTTCGAATCCCGAAACCCCTCCTAGGCGCGGGTTTAGTCGAGCCCTTCTCGTAGGCTCGATCAAGGATTTCCTAAAAGCCCTATCTCATGTTTGACACTTAGTTAGCTAAATCCTTACTATAGAGGTTTAGCTAGGTTCTTCAAAGCCATCTTTCGGCTTCAACTCTTACACCCTTCCTTGGGTCTAGATAGGTTAACCCCCTCTACGGGTTTAAATTCGGTTTTTAGAAGTTATCTTTTAACTTCTTTCACAACCTTTTTATGGATTTAGGTAAGTTAAACCATCTCTGTAGGTTTAATTTTAGTGTTTTGAAGCTATCTTTTAGCTTCGTTTCTCGTAACCCTTCTCTGGGTTTATGTGGGTTAAACCCTCTTTGTAGGTTTAACTTTAGTGTTTTGAAGCTATCTCTTAGCTTCGTTTCTCGTAACCCCTCTCTGGTTTAGGTGGGTTAAACCCTCTCTGCAGGTTTAACTTTAGTGTTTTGAAGTTTATCTCTTAGCTTCGTTTCTCGTAACCCCTCTCGGGTTTAGGTGGGTTAAACCCTCTCTGTAGGTTTAACTTTAGTGTTTTGAAGCTATCTCTTAGCTTCGTTTCTCGTAACCCCTCTCTGGATTTAGGTGGGTTAAACCCTCTCTGTAGGTTTAACTTTAGTATTTTGAAGCTATCTCTTAGCTTCGTTTCTCGTAACCCCTCTCGGGTTTAGGTGGGTTAAACCCTCTCTGTAGGTTTAACTTTAGTGTTTTGAAGCTATCTCTTAGCTTCGTTTCTCGTAACCCTCTCTGCGGGTTTAGGTGGGTTAAACCCTCTCTCGTAGGTTTAACTTTAGTGTTTTGAAGCTATCTCTTAGCTTCGTTTCTCGTAACCCCTCTCTGTGTTTAGGTGGGTTAAACCCTCTCTGTAGGTTTAACTTTAGTGTTTTGAAGCTATCTCTTAGCTTCGTTTCTCGTAACCCCTCTCTAGGTTTAGGTGGGTTAAACCCTCTCTGTAGGTTTAACTTTAGTGTTTTGAAGCTATCTCTTAGCTTCGTTTCTCGTAATCCCTCTCTGGGTTTAGGTGGGTTAAACCCTCTCTGTAGGTTTAACTTTAGTGTTTTGAAGCTATCTCTTAGCTTCGTTTCTCGTAACCCCTCTCTGGGTTTTGGTGGGTTAAACCCTCTCTGTAGGTTTAACTTTAGTGTTTTGAAGCTATCTCTTAGCTTCGTTTCTCGTAACCCCTCTCTGGGTTTAGGTGGGTTAAACCTCTCTCTGTAGGTTTAACTTTAGTGTTTTGAAGCTATCTCTTAGCTTCGTTTCTCGTAACCCCTCTCTGGGTTTAGGTGGGTTAAACCTCTCTCTGTAGGTTTAACTTTAGTGTTTTGAAGCTATCTCTTAGCTTCATTTTGTTTGATGTGAATTCATTTCGTGAATGCTCATCGTATTTCTCATGGAATGCTTCCGGGCATTTTATTTATTCGTTTAACTTTTCGCAAGTTTATCAATTCTCGTGTAATCACTCGTGTGTTGTGATGCAATCGTGTCGAATAGCATGCAATCATATTGTTTCAATCGTAATCAACGAAAGAATAAACCCATAAACTCATAGATAATGAAAAATCGCTTTCATTAATTGATAAAAAATTTGCCCCATTGACCATAATCGATCAACACAAGTTAAGAATTAACTTGGCGGCCTCTTTAAAAAACCTCCTGCCCAGTGTAAAACCCGGTGGGAAACCTACACATTGTAGGGAAAAAAGAGTACCGAGTGGAACAATATTACACTTTATTCGAATTCAAATAACATGAATAAAACAACTCTTGCATAAAAGGAACCACCTACTTGCAGCGAGGCGGGTATTCTCTTCAAGTGTAAAACCTCTTGGTCGGCGAGACATTCCAGTCTAGCCGGTCGATTTCCTTCCATGTCTTGTAACTCATAAGCTCCTCCTCGGAGGACCTTAGTCACCTTGTACGGCCCTTCCCACTTGGGATCGGGATTTCCAATGTTTTTCGGCGCATCGGCTTGTCTCAAGACTAGGTCTCCTTCCTCAAATCTCCGACTTATGACTCTCTCGATCGTAAGCGGCTTTTATGCGACTTTTGTACTTCTCGGTTTCGGGTGGGCGATTTCGCGCTCCTCCTCTAGCATGTCTAGGTTCTACCTCATCGGCTCCCCATTTCTCCCCTCCCGGAAGTGGGCTAAGCGATGTGTCTCCATCCCCACTTACGAAGGTATGACTTGCAGTGCCCCATACACTAAGTGGAAGGGGGACTCCTCCGTTGGCTCCTGAGGGTGGTCCAGATAAGCCCATAAAATCGACTCCGGCTCATCGACCCACCTCCCTCCGGCTTTGTCAAGCCGGACACCGTTGGTCCCGGAAAGTTGAGTTGATTAAAACTTTGAGAATGCTTTCTAGAACAAAATCTAGAAAGGGGGTTTGAATAGATTTTGTAGATTTTTCAAATCTTCCAAAACTAATTCAAAGAATCGGATTAAGCACGGTAGATTAAGATTAACTTCTCAACTTCTTATAAGATCAAAAGCAAGGTTGAAATACTGATTTTAGTTATGATTCTGAAATTAACTCTTGATAAAACCCTGGGCTTGTAAAATAGACAGAAAATTAAAGAAAGCAAGAAATAACACCAGATTTATAGTGGTTCGGATTTTAAAATCCTACATCCACTCTCCTTCTTCAATTTGAAGAAGGGACTCACCGCTTTTACCGCTTTACTTTCTCACTTCCACCTTACAACTTACAACTTGTACAATTCTTCAAATCTTCAATCTCCTAGACTCTTCTTCTAGAAATCTAACTATTACGGTGCGTATTGAATTTTGAAGATTCTTTGGAAAAGTGTTCTAAAAACACTTAGAACTTTTGAAACTCTCTAGAAATTCTTGTGAAAAGATTGTGAAATCCTGAGTAGTGACTTGTGTAAATCAAATATGCATAAGTGTTCTATATACTTAAAAATGAAAAATCTAGACCTATATATAAGTCCGAAAAGTCGAGTTAGTTTGTTAGTTAGTTCTAACAAACTTGAAATCGCTACTTAACAAACTTAATCTTGAAAACTTCTTAAAACCTCAGTGATCCTTCCTACTGTCAAATCTGTAATTTGACTTGGTGAAGATTAGCCTTTCTTATTCTACTCAGCTTATCTTGACCTCGTCGAGCTCTTCATATTTGTCTCCTGCAGATGACTAGACTTGAGCTTGTCTCCGGATGACTTGTCATTCCTCATCTCCACTGACTTAAACTAATCTTGACCTAGTCTCGATCGGCTTCGAACTAGAACTCGGTCTTCGAGTTCCATATCATAGTCTCGCTTATCTGAGCAGTCTTTTAACTCATCAAAACAATCTTGGTCTAACAATTTCCCCCTTTTTGATGAAGTTAAAACCTACAAGAAAGAGACACACTCACAGTGAAGTTAGTTTAGAGTTTATCAAGATCAATAGATAGGTATCAAAGCACATTTTTCACATTACAACATTTATTCACATATAAAAACTTTAGATCTTTTAGACTTCCAAAAAAACTTAGAAAACCAAATGAGTCTTCAAGACTTAGTTAAAATTTTGAAAACATTTTTAAGTCGAGAGATAAAATTCTCGAGATGACTTTTACTTAAGAAAATTTTAAGTCTTTCTTAAAAACAAAAAATAAAACTTTAAGAAATTAATACACATATAATGAATCAAACAAAGTATATTCACATTGGATTTACAAAGATTACGGATGAGAAGATAATAGATCGGTAGAAATAAGGAAAAGAAAAATCCTGTTTCTATTAGTCTTCCCACTGGTCTTCATCTGGAATCATCAGCCAATTGAATACCCGACTCCTAAGCCGCTTTATATCCTCCTCTTGAGTGAGTCCAGATTCAGCCTCCGCCTTCTTCAAAATACCCTTTACCTGGGGTCTAGGTCCAGGATCCATCTGATTTCCTGGCGGGGATGGCATACTCAAAAATTTGGAGAGAGATCGGAGTTGACGTTGAACTCTACATCGGCTTCTTCTAGCAGACGATGATAGAACTCAAGCATCTACCTTCTCCATCCACTCATGCCAAGCTAAGTCTGGATCTTCTTTGAGTTGCTCAGGGGCCCTTGAGAATATACCAAGTATATCCACATACCTTCCAGATTCTTTTCTTTGTACTCGGTGCATATTTCCGCAAGCCGGCTTAGGAGGGCGGATGTATTGTGGAATGGCCTGAACTTTCCCCTTTGCCTTGGTCTTTGATTAACCATTTTCGCTCAGCGGTGCTCCAAAAGACATTGGAGTCTTTCTTCTTCCTCTCGCTTCTTCTTTTCTTTCTTGCCAAAATATTCCATCTCTCTCTTAATCCTTTTGATCTCGCTTCTTCCGAGAGATTGGAATAATCGACTTCCCTCTTACCTTTCCCTTTAAAGCAGAGCCACAGGGATGATTTCAGGTGATTCTGGGCTCGGTCGCTACTTCTTTCCTTTACCCTTGGCTCCTTGATTCGGATCCTTTAAATCGAGCCAAGAGCTTCTCGACCTTTCCTCCTCTTCTTTCCTCCTCTTCTCCTCATCCTCTTTCAACGCTTCCTCCGGTTGACTCACCACTCGGTGGAGAGCAACCAGCTCATCGATTTGATCCGAAGCTTCCTCCCCGGCTGCCTCCCGGATCATTTGTGTTGGCCTTCATGCCCACTTCTTTTACGGTCTCCTCGACCACAGCAGTGAGGGCTTGTCTCTTCTCTTCTTGACTTTTTCCCCCTTTTTAACTTCAAAGCCTAAGTCTCAAAGTTTTGCATCTAAAGTGTTGCACTTGACCTCGAAGTCCGAGTGGTCTACAAACAACTCATTCACCACTAGCTGATTGTATCCCATAACCTCCTCCTTCAACGTCCTCGGCTCCTCCTCCATTGATTTCACTTTTACCACCCGGCCACGAGTTAGTGACATTTATGATTTTATCGAACAATGTTACCTCAACTTCCTTCATGCTTTGGCTAGCATAGTGTCGATTCTGACTTTGACCATCCTCCTTGTCTTTCTTTCCATTTTCCTTCGGAATGTAGCATTGACTTTCTTTTCGACAAGGGACAATATAGATGAGAAGGCAGTGGTTGGGCTTAGGTCGATGTCTTCATCCTCGGTTGAGGAGTCGAGACGAGGAGATTATTTGTTCCGGTGAAGAAGATGGGAGAGGAATAGATTGTGTTTGAATAGTTGGAAGAGAGGAGTAAGATATTATCTGGATTGGAGAGGTTTGGGTGTGGGGAGAGGTATTTGTTCGTATGAAGGTGGGGGTGGGATTTCGGAGGTGGTGGTGATGATGGTAGAGGTGGGATATCGGTTTGGACTGTTGGGATTTGGATTGTAGGGATTTGGGTGTGAGGCTGTTGGAGAGGCTTCGGGATACCACTGATACCCCTTCATCGCCTATTTGGGTGGTGGGAGATCGAGGCCGAGGCAAAGGCTCGTAAATGCCACTGAGGCATTTCTTCATCAGCTGGGAATGGAAGATAAGGAAGGAGATGTGGAAAGACTTGTACTCGCCTCAGAATGGGAAAGAACGGCTTCATCGGTTGGGGAGAAAGGAGCCTCCCGTTGACCAACCTCAGCTGCTATCCGAAGGACCGAACCTCCTCTGGTAGCGGGGTAGATGGATCTATCGATGTTCGGAGCTACCGGACTTGGTGGATCCTTCCGAGCTCTGGGCTGCTCGTCTTGGTCTCCTCACCAAGGGAATTTCTCGCTTCCTCTTCTTCCTCTTCATCTCAAGCATCCTTGGCGGGAGCGGAGATGAGCTTTCCCCCTTCTTCTTTTCCGAGGCTTTCACCGGCCTCCTCTTCCTCCTCCGAAACATCCTCGGGACCACGGCACTGCTTTCAAAGAGTTGGACTTGAGGTGCGACCTCAGCCGCCGCTTCATGTCCCTCTGCTTCGACCTCCACTGGGGCCACCTCAATTTGTTCACTTGGACCTCTGTCCCTCAATAGCTGCGGCCGCCACCTCGAACCACAGGCTGCCTCGGACTCATCATCCGAAGTCTCGGAACTCCTCCGATCTGTCATCCTTTGTGAGGATGCCCTTCGCTTTGAATACTTTTTAGTGCCTATTCTCCGATCAGCCTCCCTATTCAGCCCTTCAATTAAAATCGTGATTTTATTGAAGAGACTGATTGTCAAGTAGGAACCCGACCCTCTCGCATTTGACTTGAAAGTCAGCCGCTTCTTCTCCTCCCCGAGCTTGAACAGAGCGATCTACCTAGTCAACTTGGACCCCATCCAGAATGGCTCGCATTACACACAATCTGGGTTTGGTTAACCCATCATGTGAGCTTTGCTCACCCAAGACTGCCGTCACCACCGTCTATCGCACTCTATATTTTCTTCTTAACAGTTCTTCTTCGTATCTCTCGCGAGTTCCCCCGTGAATTCAACTCCTCGCCATCATATCAAAGGATTCCTCCCAACTATCCTCCTTATACGTCAATGGATTTACTCCCTCCATTGACGTGTCGAATATCCTAGCAATGTTTTGCCGGGAATAACTCGATGTCGCCCCATCCACAGATGTATCAAACCCATCACAGGTATCCTCCATTCTAGCCAAAAACTCGCACCCAATAAATCCATGATTCGCTTTTGAGGGAGACTTCATTGAAAGAAAACCTCTGAGTTGTGAGGCTTCAAGAAGGCGAAGAATCTCTGCAGTCTGGATCATTGGTGGTTTCAAAATCAACATACATTTCCGCTTTCAACGGTTTTGAAATATTCCTCATTCATTTTTGAAGTGAGAAATATTTGTGGAAATGTATGTGGGTTTATAAGATTTGGTAGTTTTTGAAGAAGATGCCATTGGAAGTTTTATGAATTTGAAAAAGGGTTTGGCAGAATATGCAGGTGTTTTCCGAGAAAGGAAAGAAAAAGTTTTAGGGAAGAAGAAGATGTATTTATAGGGGGAAGATTGGAAAGAGAAACCGCCATTTTTGAAAATATGATTTAATCTCAGCCATTTATTCAAAAAGTTTTTACTTGAGTATTAATCAACGGTTAAAAACAAAGATAAAACGATTAGGATTCGTAGCGTGAATTGTAATCGCCTTCGGAATGCGTAAATAGTTACTTTATAGATGTTGATTTGACCGATATAGGTTACTTTTATTCGAGAGAAGTAAGTATATGTGACGTCGGCCATGTGATATCTTACTTCAATCAAGGTTTCCTAAACGAGATGGGTTTGAAAAAGCAGATCGACTTAAAAGCAGATAAGTTTTAGAAAGTCATCGATAGAGTAACTCGTCTCGATTCTCAAAACCAACAATTTATATGTAACTTTTTAGCATTTTTCAAACCAGGTTTAAACAAAACACATTCAGAATTACTTTTCTAAAACAAATTTTTAAGAAACAGATCGGACTCGTGTTAAGAATAAAGAAGTTTGAATAAAAGAATGAATCAATGTTATTTATCACCTGTTCTCGCAAAGACATAAACTCAAAAGAAACCATCGAAAGCTTAAGATAAATCGGATAGGATGTAAATAGTCATCTGCTTTCTTCAGAGTTCAAATGACTATTATGTCCTTGTTCGATTTACTCAATGTCGATAAGTAATTATCAATTCAGATAAGGTCAATATGACTAATCCTTGATTCTTGATTCCTAAAAGGAGATCAATGATATCAGCTACTGATTGCCCTTTGACACATATCTAGTCCGATAATTCTTTCTAGACATTAATTTAAAGAAAAGAAAAGAAATAAGAAACCAAATGCATATAATTAGAAATCAGCTACAGATGCATCAAGTAATCCTAATTCTAAACACATTTCTTTGAACCTAGACTCAGCTAATGGTTTTGTAAGAATGTCACTTTTGTGATTCGGTGGCAATTTTCTCAATTCTAATGTCATTCTTTTCAACATGATCCCTAATGAAATGATGCCTAATATCTATATGCTTGCATCTAGAATGTAAAACAGATTGTAAGTCATTGCTATTGCACTATTACTATCACAGTAAATAGGAACAGTGATGTTTGAATATTGTAGTCTCTAAGCCGCTGACTAATCCAGAGGAGTTGAGAGCAACAACTTCCAATGCCATATACTCGGCTTCATTGTGGAGGTGGCAACAGATGTCTGTTTCTTAGATAACCAAGAAATTAATTTGTTGCCTAAGAATTGACAAGTTCCGTAGTGGATTTCCTATCAATCTTACATCCTCCAAAGTCTGAATCAATAACCTCGTTAGCTCAAAGTTGTCATCACCGGGTACCATAACCCAACTTGCAAGGTTCCTTTGAGATATCTAAGAATTTTCTTAGCAGTCTCCAGATGAGTTTTCTTGGGATTAGGCGAAATCTTGCACATACCCCAAACCGGCAAAGGCTATGTCCGCCTACTTGCAAAGTGAGATAAAGAAGAGATCCAATCACCCACGATACTCCGTTGCATCGGTGGGTATCCCTGCTCATCTCAATCCATTGAGAAGTTAGTTGCCATAGGTATTTTTACTTCTCTGCTAGTAATCATTCCAAATTTCTCAATCGATCCTTAGCATACTTAGATCGATGTATAAATATACCCTTACTCATCTCGTTTAATTTGTAAGCCTCAGAAAATATGTCAATTCTCCCATCATTGACATTTCAAACTCCGTTTCTTCATGAGAATGCTAAACTCTTCACATAATTTGCATTAGGTGAACCAAAAATTATGTCATCTACATAAACTTGAACTAGTAAGATGTTGCCATCTACTTCCTTTCTAAACAAAGTTCTATCAATCTTACCTTTGGAAAAACCATTTGATGTCAAGAAATCGGATAGAGTATCATACCAAGCTCGGGAGCTTGTTTTAGTCCATATAGAGCTTTGTTGAGTTTATAGACCTTGTTATTGATCTTAAACCCAGTGAGGCCGCTCTACATAGACCTCTTCAAGTAACACACCATTAAGAAAAGCAGACTTAACATCCATTTGAAAAACTTTGAAAGACTTATATACGTGCAAATGCCAAGAACAATCTTATTGCCTCTAATCGCAACTGGAGCATAGGTTTCATCATAGTTCATTCCCTCGGATCAGAATAACCTTGTGCAACCAGTCTTGCCTTATTTCGAACAATAATATTGTTCTCATCTGCTTTATTTTTAAACACCCATTTGGTGCCTATAATCTTTACGTGTGAGTCTTTCCACTAGATCCCATACATTTTGTCTTTCAAAACGATGTAGTTCTTCCCGCATGGCCGTTATCCTTTTGGGTCTGATAATGCTTCCTCAATAGACTTGGGTTCAAGAAGCGACACATAACAACCGAAAAGACTTTCGTAGTCTA
The DNA here is from genome assembly GCA_030762865.1 of Paraleonurus japonicus. NCBI lineage: Eukaryota > Viridiplantae > Streptophyta > Magnoliopsida > Lamiales > Lamiaceae > Paraleonurus > Paraleonurus japonicus. Next base: position 24,792,773 of record CM061056.1, read on the forward strand.
ACATCATTCGTCTGCACACTACTAGATGGATCTCCTATAATCTGATCGATGGATGATAGCTTCTCATCCTTTTGCCTATATGAGGAGAAGTATCCTCATCTTGAGTCTCGGTTGGCAACTCATCCGACTCAACCTCACCGACGTTCCCCCTTCATCACCGACTCAGGCCGATCACCATGTCAAAGGTGTCTGATTCAAGGGAGTCCGATCGGAAGTTGTCTTCCGATTATCGATGGGGATTCTTCTTCATCCGATTCTCGAGTCAAGAGTAGGTAGATAAATAGTTCTATGTTTAGTCTTGGATAATTCAATTTTATCTAGACTTTCAGTAAATTTGATTCACTTTTTCGAGAAAGAATACAACTCATCAAAAACAACATGAGGAGTTTCCTCCACACAAAGGGTTGTCTTGTTAAAAACTCTAAATGCCTTTGAAGTATTAGAATATCCTAAGAATATTCCATCACCGCTTTAGCATCAAAAGTTCTTAACTTAGATTTCCCATTGTTATGAATGAAACACTTACAACCAAAAAGCTTTGAAGTATGAGATCCTTGGAATCTTACCCTTCCAAATCTCATAAGGAGTCTTACCCTTATCTTTGACAATTAAGCACTGTCTACGAGTATAGCTGTGTTGATAGCTTGACCAGAACCTATGAGGGTATTATACTCACCAACATGCTTCTGCTTCCTTCAAAGTTCTATTCCTTCTTTCAACCACTCCATTTTGTTGAGGAGTTCTTGCTGAAGATGTCTCATGAATAATTCCAAACTCATTGAAGAAATTAGATAAACAAGAATTCAAAATTGCTGTACACTTATCACTCCTGATTTTAATAATATTAACTCCCTTCTCATTACGAATTTATGCGACAGATCGGGAATCTTGTTTACAGTCTCATTTTTCTTGAAAAGAAATATAACCCAAGTGTATCTAGAGAAGTCATCTACTACAACAAGAGTATATTTCCTTCCACCGAAGCCGAGAGGTGTAACAGTCCAAACAAATCCGAGATGAAGGAGTTGCAACACTCTTTCAGATGAGGAGGAGTTAATACTCTTAAATGAGTGTCTAGGCTGTTTACCTTTTTGACAAGCATCACATTTAAGATCAGCTTGATAAAAGTTTTCGTAATCCCTTAACAAGGTTCTTCTTAGTCAACTTACTAAGGGTCTTGAAATTCGAGATGACTAAGCCTTTTATGCCATAGCCACTGACATTTTCTCCACCCTTAGCCATCGACAAGTATCTTGGGAACAACTATTAAAGTTGGCCACATAGACATTACCCTGTCTCAAGCCGCTTAATAGTACCTTATCTCCGAGGAATTATCCAAAATATCACATTTATCCCTTGAAAATTTTACAAGAAAACCTTTATCACAAAGCGAGAAACAGATAACAAATTATGTTTCAAACCTTCAACAAAATATACCTCGGATACTGAATATCCTTGATAATCAAAGTACCTATACCTTTAGTCTCGACCACAATTATTATCACCAAATACAACTCTTGGACCATCAATACTTTGAAAATTTGATAATAGCTTCTTGTTATGGGTCATATGTTGTGAAGCTGACCCGTCGATGTACCATATTGAAGCTAAAATCTCTTCCTTAAGTGATGATCCTGTGAATCCTGTAAAAGCAGATTAGTTTTGAGGTACCCTAGTGATCTTGGGTCCTTTTGGGTCAAGAATCACTTTAGGAATCCAAACAAACATCTCATCTGCAGACAACAAGTCGGACTCGGATTTTCTACCAAATCTGTCTACAATAATATCATTTTTAAATGACAACTTGTTGTATTCAGATTGAGTAATTATCCTAAACTTAGGAAATGTAGGATAGCATTTGCTCCTTCCATCAAAAGAATTATAATAAGAAAATCTTCTTATTTTGGTTCTTGGATTCCTTCTAGTCCGATAGGAATTCTTCATTGAATTCTTGGTTTCAGATTTGAAGTTGTAGTCCTTATCTCGACTAGTTGGTTTCCATGGACCAATTTTAATATCCTTTGATTGAACAGATGCTTTCACAAATTTCCTAGGTTTTTGAACATCTGATTTATTGTTCCTATCATAACCAAGTCCTGTCTTATCATGAGATTTCTGAAGTATTAAAAATATGATCTATTACCGATTGTGAATTATTAAGTTTGACTAATTTTGAAGACAAGCTTCTCATTGTCTTTCTTAATTAATTCATTTTCAGCACAGACTACTTCAAATTTATCTTTTAAAGTTTTCGAGTTCATTTTCTAACCTTTCGGGTAAGGTGGTTGATGTACTAGCTTCATCGATGAAAACATTCCCTTGAATGTTTCCTCGGTCTAAAGCCGCTTATCACCTTCTTGCCTTTATTTAGAATTTGAATCTGATCCTTTAAAATTAAATTCTCTGCCTCCATGTTTATAAGCACTAAAGATGTTTTTAAATCTCTCAATAATTCATGTATAACAGGTTTGGTCATGATCGATGCAGATCGACAAGAATCATTATCTCAAGATGAATAGTAGATTACCTCATTAGCCATGAGACAGATTCTCATCATCGATCCAAAATCGATGAGGATGATGAAGATGATGATGATTTCTTTTTGGCTCTTTTTCTTCAGCCAACAAAGCTCTTTGATCTGCAAATCTCATGTCTCTTTTCTTCCTCTTCTCTTCCCTTTCTTTAGGAGTCAGTTGAGGACAATCATAGCTGAAATGTCTGGCTTGTTGCAAGTATAGCAAATGTCACTCCTATCCGATCTGGGACTGGAAGTATTTCTTCTAACAGGATGATCTGTATCTTCTTGTCGGCTCTTATTTTTGTCATCATCTCAAGATTTGTCTACCTTCCTATCCGATCTGGATCTTTGTCTATCTCTACAGCAAATCTCAATTTATTTCTCTTATACTTCATTCTCAATTTATCATACCTTTTTGTAAGTAAAGCCATCTCGCTCTTTCAAGGATAGATCACTCCTACAAATCTCGCTGAGATCTTGTCTTCTTTACTAACAAAGGCAACAGATTTGGATGAGGTGCTAGACTCCATCTCATCTTCCTCATCTTCTATCTCGAATATCATACTCTAAAGCTTTAAGATGAGAAAATAAAGTATGATGAGTAATAGAGGATAAATCTTGAGTTGCTTTCGTGATATTGGATTTTTCCCTCCATCTCTTGGTTAATGATCTCAAAATCTTGTTGTTAATCTCCTTTTCAATAATTCTTTCCAAGATCACCGCTTTGTTAAGAAGATTGGTCAACCTCATATCAAACCGATCCACGTACTCATTTTCTTTCATCTTGAATGTTTCAAATGTATGCACATCGACCGTAGCTTGTTCTCCTTCACTTGGTCGTAACCTTCACAAACATTAGCTAAGGTTTGCCACATTTCTTTGGCTGTTTTACATCTCTTAACCTTCTCTATCCAATCTTTACTCGTAGTCTCTATGATTTCTGCTTCTAGCTACTTGATCAAGATTGTGGACCTTCCTTTCATCATTAGTCAATCTCAACTCTTCTTTTCTTGCCTAGTTCTTGATTCACCGCCTCTGCTCCGTCTTTGGTGCCTCCATGGAAAAACTTTATAGGACCTTCCTCAAGAACCTCTTCCATTCTATCATGAATGGCTTTTAGATGATTTTCCATCCTAAATTTCCAATAATCATACTCTTCAATTGAAAATTCAGCAGATTCCCTGGACTTATTACTTTTACCTCAAGACATGATGAAACAAAGACAAAATACTCCACAAAATCTTATTAGTAGCACTGTTAGAAATGAAAGAAAATGAAGAAAATCAAGATTATTTGAATCTTGTTCAAGACCTAATCAATATCGTAAACTGACTTAACAACCGCTCCGATACCACTTGTTGGTCCCGGAAAGTTGAGTTGATTAAAACTTTGAGAATGCTTTCTAGAACAAAATCTAGAAAGGGGGGTTTGAATAGATTTTGTAGATTTTTCAAATCTTCCAAAACTAATTCAAAGAATCGATTAAGCAATGGATTAAGATTAACTTCTCAACTTCTTATAAGATCAAAAGCAAGGTTGAAATACCGATTTTAGTTATGATTCTCAAATTAACTCTTGATAAAACCCGGTTGTAAAATAGACAGAAAATTAAAGAAAGCAAGAAATAACACCGGGATTTATAGTGGTTCGGATTTTAAAATCCTACATCCACTCTCCTTCTTCAATTTGAAGAAGGGACTCTGCTCTTGCTTACTTTCTCACTTCCACTTACAACTTACAACTTGTACAATTCTTCAAATCTTCAATCTCCTAGACTCTTCTTCTAGAAATCTAACTATTACGGTTATTGAATTTTGAAGATTATCGGAAAAGTGTTCTAAAAACACTTAGAACTTTTGAAACTCTCTAGAAATTCTTGTGAAAAGATTGTGAAATCGAGTAGTGACTTGTGTAAATCAAATATGCATAAGTGTTCTATATACTTAAAAATGAAAAATCTAGACCTATATATAAGTCCGAAGTCGGTTAGTTTGTTAGTTAGTTCTAACAAACTTGAAACCGCTATATGAACAAACTTAATCTTGAAAACTTCTTAAAACCTCACTGATCCTTCCTACTCGTCTGCAGTGACTTGGTGAAGATTAGCCTTTCTTATTCTACTCGGCTTATCTTGACCTCGCCTCGAGCTCTTCATATTTGTCTCCTGCAGATGACTAGACTTGAGCTTGTCTCCGGATGACTTGTCATTCCTCATCTCCAGCTGACTTAAACTAATCTTGACCTAGTCTGATCGGCTTCGAACTAGAACTTCCCGCCTTCGATTCCATATCATAGTCTCCTTTATCTGGAGCAGGTCTTTTAACTCATCAAAACAATCTTGGTCTAACAGCACGTATTAGTTCACAATAGTTACATTGGTGACCTCCCACTCTGGCCGTTGGCTCCGGTGTGCCACCGATGTGAATCTACGGACAATCTTGAGGTTATCACACCATTTCCGTACCATGTTTCCCATAAACCGGGTCCCATTATACGATACTAGGAATCTAGGTATGTCAAAACCTCAGCAAAGAAATATATCTCCATAAAAATTTGATTATGTTACCTTCTTCTATCCTCGCTAGAGGTACAACTTCGACCCACTTGCTAAAGTAGTCCACCGCCACCAATAGAAACTTCCGCCGCCCTCGCGCAATCGGGAGTGGGCCCACCAAGTCCATCCCCACTTCGAAGGGACATGGAGAGTGCATGGTCCCCATCTCCTCTGCAGGAGGTGGATGAGGCAGCCATGCTTTTGGCATTTCTCGCACTTCTTCACCCGGTCTTTGGCGTCCTAGGTCATGGTAGGCCGAAGTATCCGACCATCAAGGCTTTCCGGACTATTGCCTGAGCCCCTGCATGGTCGCACAACAACCTTCATGTATATCTTTGATTACGTACCTCCCTTCTTGAGGGATAAACACCTCAAGTAAGGCTGCGTGAAGGACCGCCGTACATCTTGTCTCCGATCATCGTGTATCGGATTCTCCACTCTGAGCTTTCCTTTTATCTGGGCAGCTCTCCGGGTTCTGCGGCACTCGATATATGCTGGTTCTCCAATCATCCTCGGCCTACGATGACCCCTACCGAGGCAGCTTGAGCTTACTGCCAGTCACCGGGGGTGATCTTCCCCCTCGCACTGCTGATGTTGCGGAACTCGCCCGGCTTTGAAAGGCTATCCGCTCTGGGGTTTTCCTCTCGAGGTATTTGCCTAACCTCCAAGGAACTGAACCTTCCTGTAGCTTGGCTACTGTTGCCAAGGTAAGCTACCATCTTCTCATTTTGGCCTCGTACCCACTTTGTAACTGCGGGGTTACAAGTTGGGAATCTGAAAATATAACCACCCGACCTGCTCCCAGCTCTACGGCCATCTCCATTCCTCGAATCGGGGCCTCGTACTCAGCTCCGTTGTTAGAGGTAATAAACTCGAACCTTACCGCAACTTGTGTTTCCTGACCTTCGGATCGATAATTACGATCCCGCTCCACAACCCCGCATAGATATAGAGCCGCGTCAACATATACCTTCCATTCTCCCTCCTCCAACAGACGTGTACCCTCCTGGATGAAATCGGAGAGGGCTTGTGCTTTAATGGTCCTCCGTGGCTCGAAATCCACATCATATTCTCCCGGTTCGGCGGCCCACTCGACCATCCTCCCTGAAAGATCAGCTCTCCCTATCACCTGTTTCAAAAGGTAGTTAGTCCAGAACAATGACCTTATGTGACAAAAATAAGGTCGTAATCCTCTCCGTCCGAGGACCATTATAGTCGTGGCTGCCTTCTCTATCTCCGAGTATCTCACTTCGACTCCTTGTATGAGCTTGCTGATGTAGTAAACGAGGTTTCTGGATCGACCCTTCCTCCCTCACCAAAGACGGAGCTAAGTGAGACCCCCACCTACAGAGAGAGGTAGAGGTAGAGTGTATCCCTGGAATAGGCTTTGTTAACGTAGGTAATCGGGCCGAGTCTTTGCTTAAGCTCCTCGAGCGCTCGCTGGCATTGCTCGTTCCACTCGAACTTGGACCCCTTCCTCAAGATTTTAAAGAAGGGATGGCTCCTCTCTGCAGATCTGGCTATGAATGCGCTCAATGCTGTAATTCTCCCATTTAATCTCTGCAGCTCCTTGATATTGGTGGGAGGCTGCATATCGAGCACGACTTTAACCTTAGCAGAGGTTAACTTGATTCCCATTTGGGTCACCATATATCCGAGAAATTTCCCGGACCTCACCCCAAAAGAACACTTGGCTGGATTCGACTTCATGTCATTCCTCCCGAGCACCGAGAAAGCTTCCTCCGAGGCCCGCCTACGTATTTTTCGGCTTTCACGCTTTTCACAAGCATATAATCAATGTAGACTTCCATGTTCCTCCTAGCTGGTCTCGGAACATTTTATCAACCATTCTCGATAGGTTGCTCCCGCATTCTTCAATCCAAAGGGCATTCTAATATAGCGAGAAAGTTCCACTAGCAATAATGAAACTAACCTTTGGGATATCCTCTGGGGAAAATTTGTATTTGATGGTAGCCTTGATAGGCATCCATCATACTTAGCAGCTCAAATCCAGGATGTAGAATCGACCATCTGGTCAATCCTAGGCAAGGGATAATGATCCTTAGGGCAAGCCTTGTTCGGATCTCGAAAATCTATGCACATTCTCCATTTCCCCTGGTTTTGCCACCAACACCGCATTGGACAAACGGGTGGGGGGAACTGGATTCGCTTGACATGTCCTGCCTCCATAGTTTCTGCTTCAACCTTCGTAATGACATCTTTTTCTCGGGTCCAAAGACCCTTAGTTACGCTTCACTTGGTTTGGCCTTAGGGTCCACGTTCGGGTGGTGAATCGCCACCTCCTCGGGAATACCTGTCATATCGGATGAAGAAAAAGCAAAAACATCTCGCATTTCTTCGCAAAGCCGTTACAGGTCTCTCTCTAGCTCTGGCTCCATTTGGGCTCCGATCCTTGTTGTGTATCCCTTCTTGCTGGATACAACTCGATCATCATCGATTCTTCGTCGGCTTTCATTCTTAGAGGATCAATTTCCTACGTAATCTTGCATCTCTTGGATTCTCGGTCCACCTCCTTGTCTCTTTTCAAGCTGCGGTGCAGCTCTTTGTCGGCCATCTTTACCGCCTCCACATAGCATTTTTCTCGACTGGTGATCACCACTACTTCACCCACCTCATCGTTCACTTTGGAAACTTGAGTTTCATGTGATAAGTTGATATGACCACCTGAAATAAATTCAATCTTGGCCTACCAAAGATCATGTTGTAGGATGAGGGTACATCAACAATCAAAAAATTTGCCATAATTACCCTCCTCCGCTGAGCTTGCTCAAATTTAGCCCCACCTCGGGAGGGTTACTCCACGACCAAGAGGGTGGACCGCCTCCTCGTGAATCCGCATAACGCCGTATCCACCGGTTGTATCTCTATGTTTAGATTCATCTTCTTGAAACATTCCAAGAAGATGATGTCTCATGAGCTCCTCGTATCTACGAAGATCCTTGCTACAAAGTGTATTCGGCCACATCTGTTTGTGATGACTAGCGCATCACCGTGGTCCTTCTTCCTCAGCCTCCATCTTCCGGGGCCGAAATGAATCCTAGGTGTACAAACTGACCTCCTTCCGATCCACGTCTCTTGACATTTCTCCTACCTCTCTCCCCGAGGGTCCTCTCTCCAGCTTTTCTAGCGCGGAAGGAGTCTCCTCTCGCTGACCTCCGACTATCATCTCGGATAAGTCCTCTCTTCTCGTGAGGGTCTCTCCTCCCGCCTCCCTTCGATCATCCTCCCTTTTTCCTCGCCTTTGTCATCGCCTTCCTTTCTTTTTTGCCCCTGAGCCAACTCGATCTCTCGTAAACCGACTCTTTAAGATGTCTAGCTTGGATCATCCTCTCAATTTCATCACGTAAGTGAAAACAGCTTGTTAGTGTCATGCCCATATTCATTATGGAAACGACAAAACTTATCGACTTGGGCTTCGAGGCCCTCTGGATCGTGGTCCATGGAAACTTCATTTCGGGATGGTCAGATGCTACCTCGGTGAGTTCTACTGGCTCGAGCTTCAGGGGGTGTACTTATCAAACCCGGAGCGGGTCCAGATTTTGCGGCTTTCTCCGACTCCACCGTTGAGCTTTTCTTTGATGATTCTTTCTTCTTCTCCGGTCCACCAGGTTTGACCTCGGCCTCTTCGCCTTCCTCACTTCTTCCAGGTGACGATTTCTCTCGCTCTCCTTAATAATTCATCAACGTCTGGATCGGCTTCAGCCGTGGAGGAAAACAGTCTCCATCTCGGAGATTGGCTGGTAAAAACATTAATTTTTACCTGCAGGGGGTGGCGGTTGGGACTTCCAAGGTGCCGCCTGATTGAATCTCTTCATGAAAGCCGCAGGCTCTCATTCTCACCTTGCCTCATGTTGAACAATGTCGGGCGTAGCTCTAGGTTGCCTCCTTGCACTAGCGAACTGATGCAAGAAGAGCTCTCCAAACCGCTCAAACGAGTTGATGGAATTGGGCTCCAATCAAGCAAACCAACTGGCCGCCTTGGATAGAGTAGTAAGAAAGACCCCGCACTTCACACCTTCCCCATATCGATGGAGGAGGGCCGAATTTTCAAATCTTACCAAATGGTCATAGGGTCGTAGTACGATCATATTCATAATTAAGAGGTTTAAAATTGCTAGGCAACTTATCTTGCAAAATATTTTCGTAAATGGGCAACTGTAACGGTCGAGGCATACCGACCCGATTTTCCATCCGATGCTTCATGTTGTCCATTTGTTTCCTCAAAGACTCGTTTCGGGCTTTCATGGCCTCGTTGGGTGTCTCCCGTACCCTCTTCTTGATCCTCAATCTTACTTCCCGCCGAGGGGCTGTCTCCTTCCCACGTGCAGCCTTCCTCTAGACCGGCCTCCCTCGGTCGAGGAACTCGCGACCTCCTTTCTTGGACTCCTTCAACTCCTGTGGTTTCTCTCACGGTTCCCTGGACTCCACCTCTCTCCTTCGTTCTTCTTGATGCTCGCCCCGCCTACTCCCCTAGTTGGGATCGAGCGGGCGGGTTTCCCGGTCCTGGTTCTCCGCCCCTTCCGCAGTGGGGGTCCTCCCCTCGCGATTGCTGCAGCTACGGCTCGAGCTATCATATCATCCAAATGCTCCCGAGTCGTGGCGACGGGCAGCTGGTTCTCGCATTCTCGGAGGTATCCCTGGCCGAGCATTGGCGGCCCCGGGACTCCCGCTATAGGTATTCCTTCCGGAATCGCAGAGGAAGAGGCAAGTGGGTTTACCCCTCCCTCTCTAGCAGCAACTCCCACTCCCGGGATGGCGTTGTCACGGAGTCGAGCTTTCGCCTCGCACCATTGTAACAAGTGTTGGTCCTTCGGTGTTAGGCACGACAGCCCAGGAGGTATGGGGTCGGGCTTGCACCTTCGCCCCTGCATTGGGTTCGCGGGGTTGTCCTTCCTCGAGCCGGCATTTAGCGCAATCGGCCTCATGAGTGTATGTTCACCAGCCACGATGTCCTTATTTCGTATAATCGTAGAAGAAAAGAAGTTGAAACTCACGTCTTAGCTCCTCTTTCCCACAGTACGGCGCCACCGATGCATAAAACCGACTGGGCCCATTTTCCCACCTGGGTTCACGTGGGTAAAGCCTTTACGCACTAGGATCCTTAGCTCCTCGCACAAACGTACTGCAAAACACGCCGGAGGGTTCTCCGGGCGTAGGCACTCCGACGCCAAGTCGGATCATCGGAAAACACTCAAGAGAAGTACGTATAGAGTAGCTAAGTGAGAGTGATAGTGATTCGACATCAAGTTACCTCCCCGGGTGTGTTACTTATATGTAGGTTAAGAGCAATAACCGTCATCACGGTCTCAAGGCATTATCCCGCACGCTCGCCATGATGTCGTGTGTGTGGATAACTTGTCTCTCAAGAAATCAGATTGTACCTACGAATTCCCCCTGACGGAGGTTGGACCCGGTCGATGAGGAATATAGGGAATATTCCCGACTTGGGCCTCAATTATATCAACTACTCGTCACTTCTCGGTCTTATTAGATAGATAACCGCTATGGACTTGGTCAAATACTCGCGTGTTCTTCAAATCTCACCTGGCCTATCGGCCCACCAAAGAGCTAGGTTTTGGGCCTCGCGACTGCATTCGAGTTTAGGCCTCGTGGTTTATCTCAGTAGTTAGGGTTTGGCCTCGTGGCCCATCTCCGCATGTGCCCGAGCCTCGTGGCCCACCTCGTAGGTAGGTTTAGGGCTTCATAGCCTTATCGCACTCGATCCGGGCTCGGGCCCATCTCGGGCTTTCCTCCTCTATTGAGGGTGTTTGGTTATGTCATGGGACCCTATTGGGTTGGGTGTAACTGGGCCCTACGTGTAGTTGGGCCCGACATTTTTATCCGCATCAATATATATAAAACCTTATAAAGCTTTAAACTTAGGAAAGCTTACGTGGGAAAACCACATTCTTCTATTTCAAAATTCATATTCTCTCATTCACTTAAGTTTTAAAAATTGATCTCAACCATCTATTTTAAAATTTTTAATCTCAATCATTCATCTATTTACATATTAGTCTATAAATAATTGGCATATCTCTCATTTATTTCTCCATCAAAAACCCTAATTTCTTTCTTTTCTCCTTACATATTAGTTTTTTCTATGTTTTTTCTATGTAGATAAGTTGTTAATCTATTTATTACATATTAATATTTCATTTTTTTCATCGCGTAACATAGGATGGTGTGCATCGTTTTTTTTCTTATTTCAATTCGCAATTTTGCAATAAATTTCTAACCTCTCATTTGTTTCTCATTAAAAACCCTAATTTTTTTATTCTCTCCTTTTATTTTATCATATTTATATTTTAATTGAGTAATTTTGTCTTTTAATAATGAGTTGCTAATCTCTTCTATTGTTTTTCTTATTTTTTATTGCGTATTACGGTAACACATAGTGATACTAACATATGATGATATTCATAATACTATATTTAGTTTTTTTTTTTAATATTTCGTTATTTTTGAGACTTTGAATGTCCTGATTTGATGTTGCTATATAAATATAAGAATTTTGTATATTGGCTAATTATGATTAGTACTACATATTATTTCCGGTAAGCTTTTTCTTTTCTTTTTTCAATTCACAATTTTGGTAAATAAATTTCTAAACTCTCATTTGTTTCTCATTAAAAATCCTAATTTTTTTATTCTCTCATTTTATTTTATCATATTTATATATTAATTGAGTAATTTTATCTTTTAATAATGAGTTGCTAATCTCTTCTTTAATTTTTCTTATTTTTTATTGCACATTGCAGAACACATAGTGATTGTTATTTTTGCAGACTTTGAATATCCGATTTGACGTTGCTATACAAATATAAAAATTTTGTATATTGGCTAATTATGATTAGTATTACATATTATTTCGTAAGCTTTTTCTTTTCTTTTTTCTTTTTGTTAAAGCTAGATTATGATTTTCTTTCGCATGTTTGTTTGATTGAAGTTTTGATCTATTTTTTTATTATAGATTACAAATTAATGATTGATTCGATCGATTGGATGATCTATATCATATTTAGGTATTACTTTTATTCATCACTTTATTATGAGTTGTTAATTCTGTTTTAGTTTTTTTATTTGTGCAGATCCACGAATTTTTTCCTACGAAAATTGATTAAGCAATTTGAGGGACGCCGACAATTTAGAAGATTATGAAGAATATTTCATTTTTATTTGTATCCATTAAGATTAAAAAGTTATTATTTGTTATAGGATTAATTAATTTATAGATTTGATTTGTTTTGAGTGATTGTAAATTTGTATATTGTAAATATTGACAATTATGTATCAATTTATTTATTTACAAGTTTATTGCAAATTTATTCAAATTTCTTAGTAAATATATTTATTGCCAAAATTCATTAAGTCAAGATACAAAATTTACATTTGAAATTTGAAATTTAAAATTTAAAATTTAAAATCATATTGTTCAATTTGAATTAGTATAATCGAAGAAACATTACAAAGATCTAATTTTTTTATAATAAGTTAGATTACTTATTATTTAATTTCTATAATTATATTAATTTATAATAATTTTTTAATCTACTAAGCGAGTCAAGGTATTTGAATAAATCATATAATTTATGGTCAATATATATATATATATATATATATATATATATATATATGTATATATGATTATTTAATCTTTCAAATTAATTACATGTTTCAATATTCTAAGTATGTATAATTAGTTGGAATAAAAAGAATTTGAGAAGTTCGGTCATATAACTTCTCCATTCAATATTGCTACAGCCAATTTCGGTCTATCAAGGTATTTTATTCACCTTTCCTTGGAGTACATGTAGCCTTCTTCATTATTTTCAGAAATTAAAATAAGCATATTCAATGAAGAAATTATCAAATAAAATATGTAATGTGTAAAAAGAAAAATATATGTATAATATAGTTTGCAGTAAAGCGTATATTAAATTTATTTGGTGATATATACAAATTATATAGATAGTCTACATAAAACGTATATTTAATTTATTTTGTGATATATACATATTGTATAGATAGTCTATAAAAACTGTATGTTAATTTTTGCTTAGGTGTCGTCATGAGGTTAATTTGAATGAGGTGTCACATTCTTATTAAATGCATATGTATGTTAATAATCTATGTGCCATTTTCCTATTGATTTATAATTAATATATGACATCTATGTGGTATTTTAATATAGGAATTAATTAAAAATATATTTTTAAGGAGGTTTGAACCTTAGACCTCTTGCACAATATGTATATTTTTTAATAAATAAGTTAATATATAAATTTTTAAATATTTTAAATATCTATTTTATATCTAAAAAGTGTTATCATATGACAATTTTTAAACATAAAATTATATTTAACTTAAGCCTATAAATGTATGTAAGAAAAATTGTGGTTGTATCAACTTTTATAAAAAAAAAAAAAACTTAATATAATCATATATGATATTTATTGTAAATATACGATATATATATTATTCGGAGTAATATTTATGCATCAATTATATAAAAAAATTCTATTAATCTTCTCTTTTTTTTTTTTTTATTAATTGTAAAATAAATTTGAAACAAATCTTATAGTAAATTCCTTCACATAATTATAATAATTCTAATCCTCGCATGAATTGTCATACAATTAATATTACCATTATTTAAATTTAATATTATAATTATAATTTTTTTATACATATACATTATTTTAATATATATATTATTATTTGAAAATATTATATATAGAAAGAGGTAATATTATTATTTTTAATTTTTCTTATATGGGCCATTTATAATAAGGTAGAAAGATGTAAGCCTTATTACAACTAGGTATAAAAATTTGCATAGAAGCACAAATTTTTTTGTATGTACACAAAAATTTGTACATTACACCTTGAAGGTGTGTGTGTACGTGTTTTGCCAATGTTGTCACGAGCGTTGGCACATTCGAAGAGCAACATGCATAAATACATAATTAGAAATGTACAGTGAAGTCTTAAACACGTTGCAAGATGGATATCAAAATTTTCGTATAGACTATAAATAAGTCTATACCGCCAATCGGCGTATTATCACTAGTAATTGTTAAGTGATACAATCGGTGAAAACATAAGCTACACCGTGAATGGATCTACGTATATAGTGACTAGATAATATTCAATCTAACCTATCACTAATACAAATAATGACCCAATGTTGAGTGAAATGTTGGAACATTCACCAACGGAAGTATCAGTATGAAACGAACAATAAACTCTATAATCTATGCCAATAGACTATGCTAGATTGTGTTTCCTCAACTTCGAGTTTTAATCTTCATAAGCGGCGTGTATTTATAGAATTCTGGACACTCTTAGTGCTTGAAGATAACTTCCACATCTTCCTTGAAAATAGGTAACTTCTATGTAACTTCCCCATGATCTTTATAACTTCTCTTGCTTGCCTCTTTCAACCGCATGACTTCGGTAATCGCCGTAAGTCTTCAATCCTGAAAAGAACAAGTCAATGAACAAGACAAAACGTGGGTTAAGGGTTAGTGAAAGTGGAAGGACGACTTCGATGTTGTGACCGTAATGTTGGCACATTCTCGAGTAACACTCGTCATAACATCAACAATCTCCCCCAATTCGGCCTTTCTATCGGAACACACACGATGTTGCAACAAAATGCGAGAATGTGTACACAATAGAGATAAGTAAATTAATATCAAGTAAATGACATCTTTTTACTTAGCCAAAACGAACATAAATAAAAACAATAAACACTTAACATCACAAGGACTTATACTATGAACAAAACATAGACTAAACAAAATCGAGCTAACATAAAACAATATAAAAATCGTAGCAATAAAACAAAGATAAAATACTAGACTTAACAAAACTTAAATCGAGCACCTTAACTAAGAAAACATTAATCGTAATATGAAAAGAATATATGACAAAAATACGAACATAAACAAGACTTTAAACAAAACTAAAATCGAGCATAAAAACAAAGACATAAACATACATGCTCAAACTCATACTAAACTAATAAGTTCGGAAAATCAAAAGCATAGGTATCAACACACAAACCTATACTACTATAAGTTTATAGAAATTAAGCACATAAAACAGAAATTAAAATGAGTCTATTACAAGAATAAGAAAAGCTTGTAAATGAAGACTAGGAGAGGATTGGGCTGATAATAAATAACAACCGCATCTTCTAGAGTCTCGCACGAACTCCCCTTTCTTCAAGCTTCCTTATTCTTGAATGCTCCCCCTTAGTTGGATCACCGATGGCCCCAATCATCTAGATCATCATAAGACACCGAGGTCATCATCTTCCCGATCTCGCCTCGATCCTCTCAGCATCCACATCCATGTTTGAACCGCTAGGTCCATCGGTAGTGTTGGTCGGGTTTATCGGCACATCATCCGCACATTCTCGTGTTTCGTGTTTGTTTCCATTCCAGCATCGGGAGCCGCACTTGTTCCAGCCTCCGAGATATATCAAGATCTGGTCCTCCTCCGGTTATACCAACATCGGCATTTGGACCTCCGCATCTCCATCACCGGTAGCGGCGAGTCTGCTCAATGTACCTACATCGGCCAGCAGTTGAGCGGCAACGAGCAGTCCTACTCCCTGTGACAGAGAAAGTAGCTTCTCCCATATTCGTTTCTGCATCTCAAGGTTGGTTAGCATACATTTCAAATTAGAAATTGAATTAACTGCCATTGAAATTTGATCTTGAAGGAACCGAGGTTGGAGTTCGGAATGTTGGCGGTGTTTGTGCCAACATTTTGCGGCACATCGTCTGTCTGTTCAAGAGTGCTTCGCTCATTCATTTGGATCTCTCGATTGGAAGGTCAATCACCCTTGGACCAGTTCTCGGAGAACATGAGAAATTCCCAAACTCGGTGCAAATAAGTGATAATTTCATTTCTTTCTCTTTGAAATCCTTGAGCGTAAATTAACATATGAATCAAATCGGGTATGGCGGCAACCCTTTGCTTGACACTCTCCCTGAATATGTCATCATATTGTCAAAGATTATTTTCCCAAGATTAAACTCCCTCGGATGTCCAATCTTGTACATTAAAATAGCACTCGCTTCACCGGTGTCAAAGTGGTTGTGTTTGAAGAAGGCGGCCCAATTATACACAATTAACTTTGTGAAGAACAACGTAAAGGCTTGTTAAGGCGAGGAATTCATCCTATATCTCCATACATTAACTCTTCCCCGTTGATCACCTTTATGACCTCATCCAAATCATCCACTTGAGGATCATCACCATCTCTAGTTTTTAAGACCTCATTAATAACAGTAGGAGTTATCACAATAACCTTTCCCCTAAATTTCACTTTTCCAAAGTGCCTTGAATTAACTTCTAAACTCGACTTTTAAATTTGCATAAAACTCATAAATCCAATCCACAATATAAGGAGTAGCAAATTGTAGAGAGTGCATTAAGGATCTATCGGTCGGATATCCAATTAAATTCATAGACACAAAATCATCCATTTTGATAATCCTTTCCCCAACAATCAATCTAGTCCTCAATGTTCTAAACTTATCACTATCAATGCCATGATAAGAATCATCGAGAATCGAGAAGACGAAGATATATGCAGAGAGGAGTCGAGTATGTACCTCGGCGGCATTTTCCTTACCGTGTTCTCGATCTGTGGGATCTTGACTCGAGGATGATGTGGCCAAGGGTGTGTCAACATCGTCTGGCACATCTGCGTTACTTTGCTTATTTTTCCGCTTTTCCAAGCTAGCGACCATCTCGAGCCAATGTTTTATCCATTTCAATCCTCGCACTCCCCTAGGGCTAAGCACCGGAATATCGACTTCTTCACTAGCCATTTTCTCTGGATTCGCCTCTTCCATTTCATCGCCGGAGGATTGAGTCGAATACCGGATAGGTTTTGAAGCAACGCCATCATCATGCTTACGCTTTTTCCCGAGTTTGAGTAATCAACTCGACGACCCATTGTCCTATAAGAGCGTCGTTTCGACCTTGTCCCCTTGAGCTCGTCGCCTTTTGCCGAGCAGTTGAAAACGGGCGGTGAGCTCTCCGGTGTAACTGTAGAGTCGAAGCATCTTCTTCCATTGGAATATCTTGGGCGGATCGTAGGAGAAAAGACCAGTGTCTATAATCGCCAAAGTTTACCTCTCGATCACCAACATTGACAATCGGGTAAATTGTCAATTTGGCAAGATTCTTGAAAAGCGTGAGCGATTTGATCAATTGTGGCTCCTCAGCAAGATCAACCGACATAGGGTAGGTTTCAATAACGGGTTGTTCTTGAGCTGCATCGCTATTTGAATTTTGTAGGCGTTTCGCCCAAAATCGGATTCTCGCAGGATTTAATAGCAGTGGTTTTGTATTTCGTAACGAATATCATAGGCCGAGAGAGGAACATCAACCGAGCCAACCCTAATCGAAGAGGGTGATGTTGGGTTAGAAGGGCCAACATTTTCTCCAAACATTTTCGCCATTGAAGCTAAGAGTCGAAGGTTTTGAGAAGAGGATGATGTTGCAGGAGAGGTTGAGTGTTTCGAATGTGAAGGTGAAGAGCCCTTTCCATCAGCCATGATAATTAATAATCTGCACACACTATTCAAATTATATTAATAAAATAATCAATTTGAATTACAAAAATAAAGGCTGATTATTAACTAATACCGATAAGTGCAACAATTAATACCTTCAAACACTTGTATCAAATTTGAAAACAAAGATCAATGTGTAGAGCACACTTTGAATATTAAGGACCTTAAATAGGGAAAAGAAAGAACGTAGAAGTTGTGTCCACATCGGTGTTGAGAAGAAGGATTTAATCACATCCCTAAGAAATAGGGCATTACCGATAGTGTGGAAGTTATAAAAGAAACATGCAAATAACCGCTTAATAAGATAAAATAACGTGCACAATAAATTAGATTAACTAATATTGCTGGGAACAATTTAAAAAATAATTCATTTATAGAATAATATTCGTAAATTATCAAACTCATAGAGGTAAATATACATACAAGAACCAGAATGTTATTCGCACAATGTCGGCACACACACTTCTCAACACGCTTTTACATGATATAATATCATTTGTGTTGCACTATCTTTTGTTTTACCCACTTATTCACATTGATCCATTTTTCCGTAAGAGATCATCGTAGTTGTCGGCTCAGTTACCCATAATTACTCGCTGGATTGTGAATATATTGATGCATTCAAGTCATCTTTTGAAAAGAGAACATCGTAGTAGTCAACTCCGTGTCCCATAGTTACTCAATGACATAGCATCTAATTGTGAGTTTATTCAATTGCATTTGAGAGAAGTGTGTCCAGGACAATTTATATTTATCACAGGTTCTAATACTATTTACACAAGAGAGTTCAAAAACACTAAATATTACAATACTTAGAAAAATTTAAATAAATTGTTCTAGTGTTGTTACAAATATTGGCACATTTGTTACAACACACAGCAAATATTAGTCTATTTAGTGCATAAACCTAGAGATTTTCTAAGGAAGAAAACCTCTCATTATCAAGGGCTTTAGTAAAAATGTCTGCAATCTGCTTTTCAAGAGAAATGTATTCCAACTTTACAACTTCTTTTTCTACAAGATCCCTAATAAAGTGGTGTCTAATACTTATATGCTTTGTTAACGAATGTTGCACGGGGTTCTTAGATATATTAATTGCACTTGTATTGTCGCAATAAACAGTAAGAGTATTGCTCTCCAAACCGTAGTCATCGAACATCTTCTTGAGCCAAAGAAGTTGAGTACAACAATTCCCGTGGCTATGTATTCGGATTCAGCCGTAGATAGGGAAACATAATTTTGTTTTCGGCTATGCCATGAAACAAGATTGTTACCCATGTAGAAACATCCTCCACTTGTACTCTTTCTATCATCACTATCACCGCCCAATCTGCATCACTATAGCCAATCAAAGAACAATTAGTATCTTTGTTATACCATATTCCATAATCACATGTGCACGCCACATATCGAATTATTCTCTTAACTGAATTCATATGAGATTCTTTAGGATCAGCTTGATAACGTGCACATAAACAAACACTAAACATGATGTCTCGCCTACTAGAAGTCGATACAAAAGACTACCAATCATCGACCTATACAATGTTGGGTTAACATTTGTGCCAACACTGTCTTTACACAACTTTTGTGTCGATCCCATAGGTGTCTTCATGTGTTTAGCATTGTCTAAACCAAACATTTTCACAAGATTTTTGGCATATTTGCTTTGACAAAAGAAAATACCATCCTTGCATTGTTTAATTTGAAGACCTAAAAAGTAATTCAAGTCTCCAACCATCGACATTTCAAAGGTAGTGGTCATTTCATGTACAAATAATTCAAGCATTTTCTCACATGTAGAACCAAACACAATGTCATCAACATATATTTGAGCAATCATAATATCATATCCGTAATGTTTAATAAACAAGGTCCTATCACTTCACCTCTATAAAAACCGAATTCAACTAGAAAATCGGTTAATCTACCATACCATGCCCTAGGTGCTTGCTTTAAACCATATAAAGCTTTCTTAAGTTTATAAACATGATCAGGAAATTCATGATTCTCAAACCCCTTAGGTTGTTCTACATATGCTTCTTCCATAAGAATTCCATTTAGAAATGCGGCTTTAACATCCATTTGATGCGATTTTATATCAATGTAGCATGCAATAGCAAGTAACAGTCTTATGGACTCAATTCTAGCAACGGAGCAAAAGTCTCATCAAAATCAATTCCTTCTACTTGTGTATAGCCTTGAGCTATTAATCTAGCTTTGTTTCTTACAACATTACAGATTCATCGGTTTTGTTTTTGAAAATCCATTTTGAACCAATTACATTCACATTATCGGGCCTAGGCACAAGTATCCAAACATCATTCCTTTCAAATTGATTTAACTCCTCATGCATTGCATTAATCCAGTTTTCATCTTTCATAGCTTCATCAACATTTTTAAGTTCATTGAAAGAATGAAAACATTCAAAGTTCACCTTGTTACACATAGATGTCATACAAATCGATCTTACCACATGCCTTGCGTCAAAACTTAATTTCCTCCTTGTTTGTACACTGATTGAGGCTTACCTATGATCTCGTTGTTGTGGATGATTTTTGAGAATCCTAAAAGATGGTCTGTAGCGAGGATAAGGCATAGTTCTATTAATTTACGGATGTTGAGGTGATGTTGCTTCGGATGTGGGCACATTTGTAGCAACATTCTCAATTGGTTGAAATTCCAGAACTTTGCATCTGCTCAATAAGATCGATTACATCTTCTTCAATAACATTATCTGCAAGACTTGCATTATCATCAAAAACAACATTCATAGACTCTTGAGCAAGTATCAGTCCTAAGATTATAAATCCTAAAAGCTCTCTGTTTCTAGAATAACCAAGAAAGAAACCCTTATCACTTTTTGAATCAAATTTATGAAGTTGGTCTCTATCATTCAGAATGTAGCAAACACATCCAAAGACATGAAAGTATTTTGATTAGGCTTTTGTCATTCAAAAATTCATAAGGTGTCTTTGTGGAATTAGGTCTAAGATAAACTCTATTTGAAATATGACGGGCGGTATTCAAAGCTTCAGCCCAAAACCTTTTTGAAAGTTTCTTGGATAAAAGCATTACTCTAGCCATCTCTTGTAGAGTTCTATTTTTCCTTTCGGCTACACCATTTTGTTGAGGTGTTTTAGGAGAAGAGAATTCTTGTATTATGCCTTTATCTTCACAAAATTTAGTGAATAAACTGTTCTCAAACTCTCTACCATGATCGGACCTTATTCTTTTTATCTTAGTGTTATACACATTTTTAAACCTTTTATAAAGAATTTTGAATACATCAAAAGCATCGATTTCTCTTTAAGAAACTCAATCCATGTAAACCTTGAATAATCATCTACTATGACAAAGAATATCTCTTTCCACCAATGCTTTCAGTCTCCATTGGTCCCATTAAGTCCATATGCAAAAGTTCAAAGCAATGTTTCGTAGTACATTGTGTCAACATTTCATGTGGCATTTTGACTTGCTTACCACTTTGACATGATCCACATACATTCGACATGCGTACTTGTAACTTAGGCGGACCTTTAACAATCAAATTTTAACAATTTGATTATATTTCTATAATGAGCATGTCCAAGTTTTTATGCCAAAGTACACTTTCATCGGTTTGAGCATTAAAGCATGCTTGATTTGAATCGATCAAATAGCAATTATCAACCGATCTATTACCAACCATAAGACATTTATCATCACTGTTTAGCACATAGCATGAACTTTTGTCAAACTTCACATGCAAGTCATCATCACATAATTGACTAATACTAATCAAATTTGCAAGTAAACCTTTAACATGTAAGACTTTTGTCAAGTTAGGAAAACCAGGAACATTCAATGTACATATACCAATAATTTTACCTTTTGAACCTCCTCCATATGTAACATTTCCACCATCATATGCCTTATAATCGGTGAGATAACTTTCCTCACCGGTCATGTGTCTAGAACACCCACTATCAAAATACCATAGTCCGGAACACATGTTTTTAAAGATGTATAGACAACATTACATACGGTATTTGACTTTTTCACCCAAGTAGATTTTGAACAGGTTTTTGAAAAGATTTTGAACAGTCTGTTTGAATGTTGAGCAGAATGTGGCAACATTTTCAAAGACATTTTAGAAAACTTTTTATCCTGCCTCATTCTAAAAGCAGTTTGGTCGTTTGTGACCCTCGGTGAAACAATAATGACAAACATCCTTCTTTTCGTATTCATTTTTCAACTTTTCGGTTTCAACGAAGGTTTAGTAAACACAACAGGTTTGTTATTATTTAAAAAGTGAGTGATATTACCATTATAACCAAGACCATGTCTACTTGTACTTCAATTGTCGGTGCCTCATCAAGTTTAGCTGAACTTTCTGAATATCTTTTGAAATTTAGTGTTGTTCCTTTGGTTGCTCTTTGAGGTTGCATAACTCCAGATCTTTCCTTGTTAGTATGACCTCAAGCTTTATCACCAAATCCTTTTGATATGACTCTTCAATAGTCATGTCCCTTAAGGCTTTTTGAGTGGATTCTAACTCTTTCAAGCTTTAGATAACTGGACTTACAATCTTTGCAAACATTGTTAGAAGTACTGCTTCATCTACACAAGAACTTGAGAAACAATTAAATTCTGGAACCTCCAATGTTTCCTCAAATGTTGGCACATTTGATTCAACATCGAGAATCATCCGATGAAATCATCAAGCGTATCATCATATATAATCCTTGCGAAAAAGCATATTCTTCATTCTTATCAGAATCATCTTCACAATCGGACTCATCACTTAAGGTAGCATTGAAATTTACCCTCTTTCTCAAAAGAGTGTTGGCACATTCATTAGCATATTAAATTTATTATGTGATATATACAAATTATATAGATAGTCTACATAAAACGTATATTTAATTTATTTTGTGATATATACATATTGTATAGATAGTCTATAAAAAGTGTATGTTAATTTTTGCTTAGGTGTCGTCATGAGGTTAATTTGAATGAGGTGTCACATTCTTATTAAATGCATATGTATGTTAATAATCTATGTGCCATTTTCCTATTGATTTATAATTAATATATGACATCTATGTGGTATTTTTAATATAGGAATTAATTAAAAATATATTTTTAAGGAGGTTTGAACCTTAGACCTCTTGCACAATATGTATATTTTTAATAAATAAGTTAATATATAAATTTTTAAATATTTTAAATATCTATTTTATATCTAAAAAGTGTTATCATATGACAATTTTTAAACATAAAATTATATTTAACTTAAGCCTATAAATGTATGTAAGAAAAATTGTGGTTGTATCAACTTTTATAAAAAAAAAAACTTAATATAATCATATATGATATTTATTGTAAATATACGATATATATATTATTCGGAGTAATATTTATGCATCAATTATATAAAAAAATTCTATTAATCTTCTCTTTTTTTTTTATTAATTGTAAAATAAATTTGAAACAAATCTTATAGTAAATTCCTTCACATAATTATAATAATTCTAATCCTGGCATGAATTGTCATACAATTAATATTACCATTATTTAAATTTAATATTATAATTATAATTTTTTTATACATATACATTATTTTAATATATATATTATTATTTGAAAATATTATATATAGAAAGAGGTAATATTATTATTTTTAATTTTTCCTTATATGGACCATTTACAATAAGGTAGAAAGATGTAAGCCTTATTACAACTAGGTATAAAAAATTTGCATAGAAGCACAATTTTTTTTTTGTACGTAAGCACAAAAAATTTGTACATTACACCTTGAAGGTGTGTGTACGTGTTTTGCGAGAATGTTGACACGAATGTTGGCACATTCGAAGAGCAACACAAACAAATAAATAATCGAAATGTACAGCGGAAGTCTTAAACACGTTGCAAGATGGATATAAAAATTTTCGTATAGACTATAAATAAGCCTATCTTGCCAATCGGCGTATTATCACTAGTAATTGTTAAGTGATACAATCGCTGAAAACATAAGCTACACCGTGAATGGATCTACGTATATAGTGACTAGATAATATTCAATCTAACCTATCACTAATACAAATAATGACCCAATGTTGAGTGAAATGTTGGAACATTCACCAACGGAAGTATCGAGTATGAAACGAACAATAAACTCTATAATCTATGCCAATAGACTATGCTAGATTGTGTTTCCCTCAACTTCGAGTTTTAATCTTCATAAGCGGTGTGTATTTATAGAATTCTGGACACTCTTAGTGCTTGAAGATAACTTCCACATCTCCCTTGAAAATAGGTAACTTCTATGTAACTTCCCATGATCTTTATAACTTCTCTTGCTTGCCTCTTTCAACCGCATGACTTGGTAACTGCCGTAAGTCTTCAATCCTGAAAAGAACAAGTCAATGAACAAGACAAAACGTGGGTTAAGGGTTAGTGAAAGTGGAAGGGATGAATTACGATGTTGTGACCGGAATGTTGGCACATTCAGTAACACTCGTCATAACATCAACACACCTATTTGTAATTTTGCTAATTTTTTACACCTATTTGTAATTTTTCCTTATATATAATATATTATATTGTAAAATTTATTTAACGAAAATACCGCGTGTCTGGCGGAGCTCATCTAGTAAGAACATTACTCTTCAATTATTACGACTAATACCCTTTAGTAGTATAGATAATACTCTTCGATTATTACAATTGACACTCTTTAAAATAAATCAAGTTTTACCATAAACATGTGTTCATAGTAGACTTTGCAAAAGAAATTGGAAGAATAAATTTATTGGATGGAGGGAGTATTACTTTTAAATAATATATATAAAGTATATATTTAAGTCAAAAATTGAAAAGTGATATACTTTGCATTAAATAAATTGTACAATTTTACAAAAATATATGTAAAATGTATCATTTTAAGATAAAAAATTAAAATATACACTTCACTTTATAAGTGATGATAATAATTTATGAAAAAGTGATAACAATTTATTAAAAGGTGATAATGATTTTACAACGGTCTCACGAAATGAGATTCATGAGATGGTCTCACACAAGTTTTTATCTTTCTTAAAAGATAGTGCATTTTCTTTTATTCAAAGGCAAAAACTCATATGATATCGTCTCATGTGTATGAGACAGTTTGAGTATCAAATATTATAATAGGGATGTCAAATATATATGCAAGAATATCAAATATATATGCGAGAGTATCAAATGCCGGAGTATCAAATATGTGTGCAAGCGTATCAAGTATATTGTCAATTTGGAGTATCAAATATGTGAGTAGGGATATCAAATATGTGAGTAGAGGTATCAACTATGTAAGACGGGTTAGGGGTGAGACTCGTCTCATATATGACACCGTCTCACCCAAGAGTGCCCCTTTTTCAAAATATAAATTAATTTTATTTTCTTTAAAAATATCATTATTTATTGGTTGTTGGGATTAGTTATTCTCCAACATTATTAAGTCAACATTATATTTTGTAGAGAATGTATGACTTATTTTAATTTCAATACATGAATATTTATTATATCTTTTCAAATGTCTTCAATTGCCAAAAAAAAAAAAAAAAAAAAAAAGAGATTTTTTCATGGAAATCAGAAAAATAAACATTTTTACATGCAAAATATAAAAATAAACATTTTTACATGCAAAAATATAAATAATTAAAAGCTGGGAAAACTTTTTTTTCCCTTTATGTGACATTACTTTCCACTACAAAAATACCCACACACACTTTCAGCCATTTTTTAGATATACTAATAAAATATTCATCAATCCCCCTTTATCTCCCCTGTTTACATGTCTAATCAAAATAGTTCATCGTTTATTTCAAATTTTAAATTTTAACATCTGAAGTTATTTCTCTTCGTTTCATTGTTTTCTCGTTTCATAACCACTCTTTAAATCTATCTTC